>OU892285.1:6124184-6483276 GCA_917834065.1 Ceutorhynchus assimilis
CCTTGGGAAATAAAGTGAAATTTGATCCCGGCGATTGAAAGACCCACTTTACTCCCTTAAAACAGGGATTAACAGGGTACTTTTAATCCCTAATTATAAATAACAATTTTTTGCATAAATGGTTTTCCACAGTTCCTCTACTCCACTATCAGATATAAAATATCGAATGGCTCCCAAAAAAGACATGAGGAGATAAAATCCTCCCAATCTTATGACAACTTCTCCCAAAATGCTATCTGCAGAAGAATTATCAACTATTTTCCAAACAGGCAAAAATTTGTAGAACTTTTCCAAAACCCTGCTCTACGCTAATCCTCAATCCTCATTGCCCTCATTGCATTATTAAATACAAATTCTCTTCTTTGAGAACTACTAAATCTCCGATTTTCACAGGAGGACCACTGGGTGTTTGCCACTTATTACATTTGGAAAGTTCACATAAACAGTCATTTTGCCACCGAGACCAGAAATTTGGAAAAAGTTGGTTTAGATACCGATAACGATTTAGGCTATTAAACTTAAAATCTCCTTCATCACTTTCTGGTAACGTAATTAACGACTCTCCAACTAGGAAATGTCCAGGAGTTAGACTTCTACTTGTGCAAAAATGGTTGATAATTCTTCAAACGTATGCAAATGATATTTGGCCATCCGACGCTTGACTCTCACAAACCTTCAAAATGTGGGGATCTTAGAGGAATGAATTTCAAAGTTTTGAATTCATATAAGACCTGATGCTATAACTCTTTGTAATTTTAAAAAAACTGAAGTTGCTGACTTCGTCTTCAATAAGGAATCATGTGATTTCGTATTTGAATGGCATCATTGTTATTGGTTTGCGTGTGTTGCAAATATTGCATATTTTTTGCAAAATCAAAAATAACTGGAATTTTGATTAAATTGTGCTTATATGCCTGAGTTACTCAAACCTTGGTTCAACCTGATTCAATTGGATTGTGGATTTTTCATTTAGTGAAACTTTTTTGGATTTAGATGTAGCAATGAATGGTGTGTCTTCTGTGTTGCTATGATTTGATCTCAAGGGATTTGAACATAGGTCAAGTTAAAACATCTATTTTCAAAGTTACTGTTATTGACTAGGATGTTTTTGAACTTTTCCTAGGCATAAATGAAATGTTGATTACATAATGAACATGGTGGTGTTATTGTTACCATAGAATATGATTTTGGGTATTCAGGAGCTGCTGGAAACTGTCTTGAACTCGGGGATATGATAGAAAAAAACTAAGGATAACAAATGGCTAAGGTTTCATAAATTGGAAAGGACTGACCTTTATCCGGTTGTTGAAGGACCATGTAAAATGTTGTGGTTCTGTTTGCTTCCTCCACTTATTTGTTAGCTGAACAAAATAATAGACTGGCTTATTTTTTGCCTCGATTGTTAATTTTCCTTTGCGGCGCGGCTTCGTCAAGTTAGCCCCCCCACATTCGAGTTTTTAAAAACAAATGCAAAAAAAAAGATGAGGGACTAACTTGACACTTGGTTCTTATCTTATTTCTTGGTGAATTGTACGTCCTCTGTATCCGAAAATCTATCTATCTATTCTGCCGTAGGGTTGAAAGTAAAATGCAAATGTCGGCTCCTCTGCCACTTGACGAGGTTATTTCCTGTCACTCCGACCTGTCAGTTTCTGGCTTTGTAACAGATCTCAACCTTGGCCAATAGATACCGTACTTTTGACGTTCTAAACTTTACTATTAGGTGTCATTGTCCTATCGGTACTGGACTGAGGTTCTAAGCCCCGCTACTAGATGGCCAGATGATCTGTTCCTCCTGTTCCGATGGTGAACATTCCAACATCTAAGTCAATTTTCCTCTATCTGGCCTGGAAGTATGTTTTTCATGTTAAAACACTCCAAATTGCAGCACCCTGTACTGTAGAGCTGTAGAGCGTCAACAGTCTTTACACGAACACGTGCTGCTAGAAAATCTTCTTCCAAGTCTACACCATCAGAAATTTTCATATTTTGTTTTATAACCAATGGAATTATACCCATAGATATTATTCGAATAATGGAACACTTTGTACAATATATCTTCTCGACATAAGAGTAATTAAAATCTCCGACATTAGCCAGCTTGCGGATCTAATTTTCTACTATGTGACCAAATATGGAAATTTTGAGAAAAATCTATTACCGGTCCAGCACACTCCAGATTGCATATTAATCCATTTTTGTTTGATCTGAATTTCAAAATTTTGGGGAGGCTGAGCGTCAAGTTAGCCCCCAGTAGGATTTTGTCAGAAAATGACCAAATACGGAAATTTTGAGAAAAACCTGGTACAGCACACTTCAGATTGTATAGGAATCCATTTTTGTTTGATCTGATTTCCAAAATTATGGGGGGGTTGAGCGTCAAATTAGCCTCCTCCGTAGGATTTTGTCAGAATATGACCGAATATGAAAATTTTGAGAAAAACCTGATACAGCACAGTTCAGCACACTTCAGATTCAATAGGAATCCATTTTTGTTTGATCTGATTACCAAAATTTTGGGGAAGGGGGCTGAGCGTCAAATTAGCCCCTCATTTTTTTTTCCTATCACTTTGGTATCGGAACGGCACAGTTCAAAATATCATCGATACAGTGAACTCCACTTCGAGCACAGTAAGTGGTTGCAATTTTGTTAGAAAATTCGGATGTGGGGGGCTAACTTGACGGAGCCTTCCTTTGTTGCCCCTTGCCTTTTTTCTTCTAATTTTTATTAATCATATTTAAAAAAAAAATATATATTCAGAAAATGACGTTGTCTGATTGGTCTATTTCATAATGAGTGAAATAATCGTTGATAATAATTATTAATCTACGTCGGTGTCATTATGACACATTTGGCATTGTCATTCGAATGTCATTAGGCCCTTCATAATAGCACTAGTGCGATTATGATTAATTCATAATACCACCTAAATCCGCAAAAAGTTCTGTGGACATTTTGAATGGGCAGCAGGCATTAAAACCACTTATAATCTCATCAGCTAACTAGCTACATTCACCCCTCAAAATGCCAGACAAAAAAAATTACTCCACTAAACAGTTATCTCAGGGTCTATCAGCATTGGTGAATAAGGCGCTAATCTTATCAGGGTAGTATTAGTGCCAATCAAAGCAGCTTCAAGCCGGGAATGACATGGCGCGTTATCGCAGACAATTACTAGGTCACTTGTTTGATTGCCGCCCATTTCACATTGCTGCAACAATTGTCTAACCCAAACAATAGTTGCTTCTGCTGTGAATGAACCTCGTCGATATTCCATCGATACTACTGCAGCAGATATTCCACCGATGATATGAACATTTGGTCTTCTTGAAGCTGGCAATGTTTGTACTGCCAGTGCAACATTCCCAAATCTTCCTCGGGTTTTTCGACAACAAAGGTTAAAGTTGGTCTCATCAATCCAAACGATTTGTTTGCCTTCTTGGATAAGAGTGTTGAGGTTACGTACGTATTCTGCTCGAAGTATTTTATTTTCATTCGAACTCATATTTATTGGCTGTCGATGAACATGTTTGACAGTAAAGAGTTTTTCTTCTAGGTAATTGCTGAGGGTAGAAATACCAACAACAATCCTGAATTCATCAAGGCAATTTTTGTTGAGAAATAGAAAAAAAACTAGGCTACCTACTTACATACATTTTATCTTGTAGAAATTCTCCATAATCGGTAATTCATTTGGCCAGACCAGAGTGTAATCCTTCAAATAAAAAAAGCCAAAAAAAATCGACTCAACAGCACAAGAATTTATTTATTTATATAAGTTTTACAAAATTTTATTTAAAAAAAATAGGTATATGAGGAAATACAATTTTGTCAGGACAAAGGTAATTTATTTAGTAGAAATGCGTCTTTCTCCACTTTTACCAGTTGTCTTTTTCGGTTGTTTGGTGTCATCTGATTTTGTAACGATAATTTTCTTACATGGCTTTTTGAGATTCTTGGTAACTTTTAATGTAAATAAATCTTTACCAACTGGCGCTTAAGAACCTTGACGACAGCTGTGGATAGTCCGGGCGTCTGAGCTCTTAGTAGTACGGGGGAAAACAACACCTGCATAATAGAAAACATTTTTGGGGGATTTTAACATGAGGAGACTGTTGCATCTAAGTGTAGAAACATTTTGTTTGGAACTTTTTTGATAATAATATATCGAATTGTTCGGCACTATGAAGACGTAAACCGTGAGAGGTTCAAAAACTCGATAAATACTAGGGCTGGCAACCGAGACCGATTTTTCGGTTAACCGCGGTTTTCACCCAAACCGAAAATCGGTTATTCGATTAATCGGTTTCCGGTTATTCGGTTTGCGGTTAATCGGTTTTCAGTTAATCGGTTTTCGGTTAATCGGTTTTCGGTTAATCGGTTTTCGGTTAATCGCTTTTCGGTTAATCGGTTTTCGGTCAATCGGTTTTTGGTTAATCGGTTTGCGGTTTACCGAAAACCGAATACTTACCTACCAGAAACTGACTGACTGAAGACGAGAATTGAAAATACATAATCAAACAAAACTCAATGAATAATCAGAAAACTAGGGAACTAGGGAACTTATTTTTATTCAAAAAATGTAATGTAATATAATAGACATGAAACTAAATAGACTAATAGTACCTACTAATACCTCAACCTTGTGCGTAAGTCTTAGTTGAGCTCAAGATTATTGTTGAGGAAAACCAACATGTTTACAGTGTTTCCTTTTAAACAGCTTCTTTTAGCTGATACTATGTTTCCTGCATCAAAAAATACCCGCTCTGATGGTGTTGAAGTGGCCGGTATAGCAAGATATTTACGAGCTAATTGACTCATAAGAGGAAATCTAGGCTCGTTTGTTTTCCACCAATCGAGTGGCGATGAGTTTTTGTCGATTTGATTCTCCTTAGAATACATTTCCACTTCTCTTTCCACAGGATCTTGTGACGTGCTGGCTTTGTCTTGCTTTGTCGGAAATAGAATATCTATCGCAGTTTGTGAAAGTGATGGAGAAGTCATTGATTCGTCCTGCAGAGGAGTAGTTATCGTACCTTGTGATAAGAGCTGTTTAATTTTGGACTTAGTTTTTACCTAATAAGGATTTTACAATTGATATTGTTGGAGAGTTTTCTGAGCTCATAATTGCTGTAGTTAAAGTGAACGGTTTCAAAGAAGCTGCTAGTGCCTCCAACAAATCCCAATCCGATTCTTTTAATTCGAAACTGACGGCTTGCGACCTGGAGGTTAAACTGCGATTTTGGAGGACGTTTATGACTGCTTGTCGTTGTTCCACTAGTCTTTCCACCATAGAATGCACAGCATTCCATCTTGTTTTGACGAATTGAATCAATTTATGGTTTGGTAGTCCAGTATGATTTTGGGCTTCTTTAAGAGCCTTGGTAGCCACGTTCGAATGTTTGAAATTTCCTACAATAGCAGAACATTTCGTAAGAAGCTGCTGAATGTTTTCGATATCAAGACCTTTATTTATGCACAGTTGCAAAGTATGAGCAAAGCAACAAACACTTTCGTAAAACTCTCTTGATTTTTTTTGGGGCACTGACAATGTTCGCAGCATTATCGTGAACAATAGCACACACTTTTCCAGTTAGATTCCATGCACTGATGATTTCTTCTATTTTATTATTTAAATTTTCAGCAGTATGTCTCTCTTCCATTATTTCTGTAGTGAGTGTATAATTCACATGTTTCCATTCTTTTGAAATTGCATGCAAGGTAACAGTGATATAGGATTCATTATTTCTGGAAGACCAGCCATCCGTGGTATGAGAAACCCAATCAAATTTGGTAACTTCATTGATAATTTTTTGTTTTTCGACGTCGTAAATTACTGCTATTTTATTCTTTATGGTGTTTCGACAGGGAATTTTATATAAAGGTATGGTCTTTTTGATAAATTCGATGAATCCTGGGCCCTCCACGAATGAAAGAGGAAGCATATCCTTAACTATCATTTTTACTATAGCATTGGTGGTCAGTTCTTGCTTTTTCAAGGCAGTTTTTTTTGGCAGAAAAATTTGATCAATTTGTGTTATTGAACTAAATGTTGAAGGATTTTTAGGCTTAGGAATAGATATGATCGTAAGATCGTTATCATCATCATCAGTTTCTATAGATTCTCTTTCTGATTCTGACGCAGTATGTGAATCTGGCCAATCCGATTCCGACGAAGGATAATCTGCAACGCCTGTTTCTTTAGAATGAGAGCAAGAAGTACCCGGTTCCAAGAGAGCAGCTGCGGTGTGTCTATGAAAAATACAAAATTGTTAAAAAAATTACGCACAGCTTCCAGAGTGATAAATAAATTGTAGCCTTGAGCCTTGTCCTACAGCTACTTTATTGATTAATATTTATTTACATTACAATTTTGACACTTGTTGATTGGATTGCTCTTAGTAAACATGCGAGAAAATGCGTGAAATTAGCACAAATTCGGAGGAAAAATCATAAGTCCGTAACATGAGCAGTAAGCAGTATCCGTAAGACTTAAGAAAAATGAACTTATAGCAAATACATGCTCCTGGTTATAGTTTTTCAGTAACAAGTATGCGTAAGCCGTAAGCAGTATGAAATGGTTCAAACCGTAGCTTGTCAAACCCTGTTTAATTTAACAACACTGCTTGTTCTACCATTCCACCACGGTGCAAACACCAGCTGAATTTAGCCACACGCGGATTATAACAGCCGTATTCATAGTCAATCGCCAGCCAGTCGCCGTATTTGGCCCAGCACACGGCAACTCGCTGGCGATTGACTATGAATACGGCTGTAAGAGTTTCACTTACCTATGTTTTCTATTCTGGCTCAATTTCGCTCCAATGTGAACATGTCGACTTTTTAAGTGATTCCACATATTAGAGGTGCCGTTTGTGTATTTCAATTTACACTTGCACAATGAGCATGTTATATGAAGATTGTTTTCAGATTTCTTGAAATATTTCCAACATTCACTCGGCATTTTGTCAATTTTTTAAAAAATAGGTACCCGTGTGACCCCCAAACCTACACTAAAATACTGTACTTTATTTTTCTAATTTTAATTCTTGCTGAGCCTGCCATCAGACTAGCTCTGTCTTGTTCTCGTTTTCCTACGTTAATGCGCTGCCGTTGTTTAAACTGTAAAGACTGTCATTAATGTCATTATTTTCAATATGACAGCGGCTGTGTTCCAGAGCTGCTTTCCAGTATGCACATTGGCGCGCTCTGGAGCACCTCGGAAGCGCCACGCACTAGATTTGTACCGTTCCAGTTTCATAACGTGACACGCTTGTCTTACGTACGACAGTTCGAGAGCTCGACGCTCCGAGTAGCTCCGAGCGTCACACTCCCATACTGGAAAGCAGCTCAGGATTACATAGCCCTATTCGATTGACCAAATCAGATCGATGAGGGCTGGGATCACGACAAGTAGAATTCTACTTCCATGACGTCAGGTGGCCCAGCAACCGTCATCATCCCGCAGAAAAATGGGTGGCGGGTGACGTCATGAAAGTAGAATTCTAGCAGAATTCCACTTGTCGTGATCCTAACCCTGATCGATTTAAGTGATCTACGTCGTGTTCGATTGAGGTTGGATCAGTGCACCCCCACTAAAAAAAAAATGATCCAGATTCTAGATCACAAGAGGTTCACTTAAACTGAACTTGAATCAATCTAATCTGGGTCAATCGAATACGGCTATCACTGCGTTGCACTCCGTGATACTCCTTTCGCCCTCCGACCGTTCGGGTATTGTTTTTTGGCGTGTCGGTCAGTAGGGTAGAAATAGAAAATACAAAATAGTATAAATTAGTTTTCCACTTTGATCACGTGACACAAATTAGATTAATAAACTGAATAATTGGTTTTTAATTCGTCTAATCTCTAAACCAGGGTTAACCGAGAACCGGTTTTTAACCAAAATCAAACCGAGTTAACCAAATCGGTTAACCGAAAACCGGTTAACCGAAAATCGGTTAACCGAAAACCGATTGACGAAATCGGTTAACTGATTTTCGAGTTATCGGTTAACTGATTTCGAGTAATCGGTTAACCGATTTCAAGTAATCGGTTAACCGATTTTAGAACCGTATTCGGTTAATCGATTTTAACCGAAATCGGTTTTTTTAGAAACCGATTAATCGGTTTGGATTTTTCTTGGTATTTGCCAGCACTAATAAATACCTTTATGAATTTTCATGTACCATTGAAATAAGGTCAAAAGTTCCATCCTGATGTCGATCCAGTTTGAAAACTTCTTCATGTGCTATTTTTCGATATACATCCGACTTAATATCACGAATGTTCCTATTCAATAATTGAGTTGGGGGTTTTCAATTGTTCTTCTAATCTCTCAATGAAAGGGTTACTGTAGGCAAGATCTTCTCCTATCAGTTTCTCTCGGATTTTCGAGCGTATGTGTTCAGTCTTCCTTATCGAGAATGATAGAGGTTTAGGAAAGGACTGAAAATAGAAGATTTACAATATTCTCTAACTTTTCCATTTTGAAGATGAAAGATTTGCAGTTTTTATGCGCACAGAATTCATAGTTGGTGTACTTTGGTTAAAATTAGCATTAACAGATACTTCTTCAAAGTTCAAAACAGATTTATTATTTATTTCTTCAAACTCTCTTTTTATTATTAAATAATTATCTGCAATGTTTGTACTTTCGTCAGTTATATTAAGCAACTCGTTATGAGTTAGTTGAAATGCGCCTTCCAACATAGCACAATTATTAAATTTATTGACCTCTCTGGTTAAATTTCGGTCATTCACAGAACCTTTTGATAATGTCATTATGTTGTCAGGACGCTTTTATTAAAGTTCTGAAACTATCATATTTTGATATTGATTTAAAGTAATGTTCTTAGTCTTAGGATCGTGGAAGAAGTAACTTTTATTTGCATTAGAAGAATAATATGTATTGATAAGAGGAGATTGGTGTAGAATGCTGACACCTGGGAAGTATTGTTCAAGTGTCACTATAACAGAAAGAAGGACTATCAAGAGTTTCAGTTGTAGGGAACTCTTTATCGGTAAGTGTTTGAGCCGTTTGAGGTGATGGGAAGGCCGACGAAGAACAAATAGGAGATGGGGTTTGTTTATGTAATGTGGCACTAAAAAGTGTTGAGGATGATGAAGATGGAATACGATACTTTCTTGATGGTTTCGTTTACATTCTAGGAGAAAAATTCTTCTGTTCCTCTGGGCTGCAAGCCTTCTGTTAGTGTTACAATATGCTTTAAGCTCTCGGAGCACTGGGTCTCCATAAGTGGCTCTGACTCGGTCGTAGAAAGTTCCCATCATTAGTCTACAATTATGAAAGAGGAGGACAGTAACGGGGTACTGGTAACAACAAAGGATAAGTTAATAGATGAGATTCCCCAAAATGCTAGAGGTAGCCAAAGTAAAACGATGTAATGTGCTACTAAGTGTCTGTTTATTCAAATATCAAGCTTTCGTCTACCATTGCAGACTTCATCAGGATGCTAAAAATAACAATGAAAACTCCTTACTAAGAGACAGATTAACCCTTTACTTGGAGGCAGAAGGCCCAACAAACTTACTTGAAACTTCAAGACAGCTCTATTGCAATAATAACCACTATATAATAGATAAATGCATAATGCACTTTCACAGAAGACTTAAACCTTGAGGATGTCATGTAACAATCTAGATTTCAACTAAACGCTTATCAATATAACAGAATACAACATTTAGATAAAAGGACGGACATAGTTAATTTGTAAAAAACAATTATCCAATAGGGGATTACAACAGATTAAAATAAAAAGTAGTAAAAATTAATTAATAAGTCTTAAAACGTTTAATTGAAAACAACAAAACAGCTGGAGAAAGCTGACAGTAGACAGAAATGAAGTAATGACAACGTCAAAGTCTATCAATCTCCATCTGTCTGGAAACTATAAAAGAAGAAAGAAGAGAGAGAATATGTCAGGTTGATTTGAGGTTATGTTTCACTCTGTCATTCTTAACACAAAAATATCAGCTAATAGTTAGCTATTCTCCTAGATAAGGGGTACAGATATTCATACTATTTAACTATATATCGCTCTTTACTTTATATTATACAACTCAAAAGATTCAAATTACCAATCACAAAACCAGCAATGTAAGAGAGGCAGGCTTCAAATTAGTTAATATTATTAAAAAATAGTTAAATTCCCAGAAATTTCGTCTGTTTGGAAAAGACAATCAAACAAAGACGGGTAAACTAGCCCCAATTCTTTCTGACGTACTCTTGTGGATACTTTTTATTGCTGTATATGGTATCAAATGTGAATGTGGAAAAATATACATTGGTCAAACTTCACAAAAGTTAACAAAAAGGGTAGCTCTACATAAAAGTGATTGTAGGCATAAACCTCTGAGTACGAGTCTCAGTACACATGTGAATAACAATGACCATATGGTCCACTATAAAGATGCCTTTATATTGCATTCTGAAAAGAATTCATATAAAAGGAGGATTCTGGAGATGTGTTACATTTATAATTGTGATAACTGTCTAAATCATAAAAAAGATGTCGAGGGCCTGAGTTCAATTTACACTTATTTACTTTCTCAAAAGTTAACTAACAGAAAAAGATATCTTTTTCTCTTCACAAAACGATACATATGAACGCAAATTTAAAAAAACTAAATTAAATAATCAAGATAAACTCAATAGTTTAAAAGAAAAAGCCAAATCTATATTCCTTAAAACGAAAGATAACTGGATCAAAAATCTTTCTGATAATGAAATTCCTGAAGATGTATTGCAGTTTCTTTCACTAGGTCACAATTTTAGTGTTAATCCAACAGTAAATGATATTTCAATCAAACAATATCTTTCTAGCATAGAGAACATACTATTCCACTGTCCAGAAAAAAGTAGAAATATAATTAGATCAAAAATTACAAATGTCCTAACAAATTTTGTTCATAAACCTACTACTCTCAACTTTCTCCAAACTCTTTTCCGTAAAACAAAACGATTTTTCAAATTACATACAGACCTTATTGTTACACGATCAGATAAAGGTAATGTAACTGTCATAATGAAAAAAGAATTATACATAGAAAAATGTAATGATTTACTTAGTGATGAAAGTTGTTATAAAAAACTCAACAGAGATCCTACATCTACTTTCCAACAAAAATCTAACAAATTAGTGTCATCTTTATTGAAACAAAAAGTTATCACGAATGAAATTTCAAAAACCTTAACAATCTATAATCAAGCAGCACCTAAATTTTATGGCCTTCCTAAAATCCATAAGCCTACATTAACTGTAAGACCTATTATTTCATCCATTAATGCTCCAAACTGTAAATTAGCAAAACTAATCACGGATGTTTTGACAAACGCATACAGTAAAAATAATACATATTACATAACTGATTCTTTTGAATTTTCAGAACTTGTCAATGATATGAGTATACCTGCCAATTATGTAGTTGTAAGCCTTGACGTAGTTTCTTTATTCAGTAAAATACCTTACTACTTAATAGAAAAAAGCATTAAAAAACACTGGTCTATTATTTCTGAGCATACCAATATTTCTCAAAAACAATTTCTTGAAATATTACAATTTATTTTCGATTCAACATATTTCAGATTTCAAAATATTTTTTATAAACAGATCTTAGGCACACCTATGGGTGCAACAATGTCTCCTATTATCGCTCAATATGTAATGGATGATCTTTTGAACGAATGTATTCCAAAACTTCATTTTGATATGCCTTTCATTAAAAAATACGTGGATGATTTAATCTGTGCAATCCCACGTGACCAACTTACAGAACTAATCTCAACATTTAACGGTTATGATCCTAATATTCAATTCACAATTGAAACTGAAAATAATCAAAGTGTACCATTTCTAGATACTCTAGTGATAAGAAATGATCAAAATAAAATCCAACTTGATTGGTATTCTAAACCAACAAGCTCAGGTAGATATATCAACTTCAATTCCTACCATACAACAAAAATGAAAATAAATGTTATATTAGGATTACGCCGAAGAATTGAGAGAATTTCCCACCCTGAATTTAGAGAAAATAACATAAAAAAACTTTATAATATAATGAAAGATAACTCTTATCCAGATGCTTTTCTCAAAAAATATTTATACAATACGTCACTTATTACAAATAATTCTATGGGGAATAACCAACAAAATAATAATATTATAATAAATAGTAATGATCCTCAGATACAAAATAAAATATATTATTTTGCATTACCATATATTAAAAGTGTCTCACAAAAAGTAATCAAAATATTAGAAATTATACCAGACATAAAAATTGCACACAAACATATCAATAAAATAGGCAATTTATACTCTAAAGTCAAAGACAAAGATGAAACTTTAAAACAATCTTCAGTAATCTATAAAATTCCTTGCGAACAATGTAATCAAGTTTATATCGGTCAAACATCAACTGTATTAAAAGATAGGATAACACGACATAAAAGTGATTGTAGAAGAACTATTCTTTCTTGTGCTCTTTCAGAACATTCTACTAAAGAAGGACACGATTTTGATTTTGGAAATTCACAAGTGATTATTCATGAACAAAATTTAAATAAACGTTTGTTTCTAGAAATGGTAGAGATATCTCAAGAACCTTTATGCCTAAATAAAAGAAAGGATATTCAAGATCTCAGTAGTATTTATTCGAACCTACTTACATCTAATTAAATTTATTCCTAAAATTACCTAACTGGTCTAATGATGACACCAAAAATCAATGTCTATGAGAAACTAGTATTTATACACTTCAAAATTTTATTCTACATATTAGCTATCTCTTCTATTTTTCTTATATCTATCAATTATTGTTTATTAATTATTTTTCCATATTTTTAACATTTATATTCTGTACAGTTTGATAGTCAAAATAGAATAACAACAATTTTCCGACAATTTGAAAGCTTTTCGACTATAAAATTCTCACTTTGAAAGTAAGTTATAGTTAAAAATTTATATGTCCTAGTCATAGTTTTGATTATTCATAATAATAAGATCTTTTATATTGTTGTAGCCCTGACGAAGGCAATAAATAATTGCCGAAAGCTCGGCTTAGTGGAAAAAGAGATTTTTATTTCCTAGCCCTTCAAGACGACCGATACCCCAAGAAACTCCCATTGTTTATATATATATATATATATATATATATATATATATATATATATATATATATATATATATATATATATATATATATATATATATATATATATATATAAAGAGGACGACAGTAACGGGGGTACTGGTAACAACAAAGGATAAGTTAATAGATGGGATTCCCCAAAATGCTAGAGGTAGCCAAAGTAAAACGATGTAATGTGCTACTAAGTGTCTGTTTATTCAAATATCAAGCTTTCGTCTACCATTGCAGACTTCATCAGGATGCTAAAAATAACAATGAAAACTCCTTACTAAGAGACAGATTAACCCTTTACTTGGAGGCAGAAGGCCCAACAAACTTACTTGAAACTTCAAGACAGCTCTATTGCAATAATAACCACTATATAATAGATAAATGCATAATGCACTTTCACAGAAGACTTGAGGATGTCATGTAACAATCTAGATTTCAACTAAACGCTTATCAATATAACAGAATACAACATTTAGGTAAAAGGACGGACATAGTTAATTTGTAAAAAACAATTATCCAATAGGGGATTACAACAGATTAAAATAAAAAGTAGTAAAAATTAATTAATAAGTCTTAAAACGTTTAATTGAAAACAACAAAACAGCTGGAGAAAGCTGACAGTAGACAGAAATGAAGTAATGACAACGTCAAAGTCTATCAATCTCCATCTGTCTGGAAACTATAAAAGAAGAAAGAAGAGAGAGAATATGTCAGGTTGATTTGAGGTTATGTTTCACTCTGTCATTCTTAACACAAAAATATCAGCTAATAGTTAGCTATTCTCCTTGATAAGGGGTACAGATATTCATACTATTTAACTATATATCGCTCTTTACTTTATATTATACAACTCAAAAATAACCAAACTCATATATATATATATATATATGGTCTTATGTGTGTGGTGTGGTGCTGTCTTCTGATTGGTTCGTTCTGGTAAATACGCAGTTAAGTATAAAAAACACGAAACTCGTTTTCCTGCAGGGTTTTGCTTCTAAAACGGTCTCTTTTTCTGGTAGTGGCCGAACAGAAAAGTCGATTTTCATTATTGTAATTTTTTCCTTCAGATTTTTAGATTTTCCCTTAATAATTTTTCAATTTATTTTACCATTAGTGTATACCATTATATCACCTGATAAATCTTATCTTATCTATCTTTGAAATATAAATATTATGTTTTAATTTTTTTTTATCTAATTGTGTGCCTCCATTTTGTGATTGGTGGTCCCACGTTTTTCTGAGGTGAGTCAATTCAAAGTTTTGGCTAGTAAATAGGTACTGCTGCTCTGGTTTTCAGAATCAATTGTTAGTGTGGGATTATTGAACCATTTGCTCTAAACAGAGTCGGTGCAAACCAAATGTCTGTCCATCCCTATCAACATTTTACCGAATCCAGGCACCGAATCCATTTATTGTTTGACTTTCTCATTTTCTTCTCGAGAAGGAGAGTGCTGAAAAAAAAGGTGTAATTTTTGAAATAGAAATCCGGATAGGTCAGAAATTCATTTAAAAAGTTTTAATTAAAACATCTCAAGAATTTTGACAATTCCGGGATTTAATTCATTTCATCCTCAGCTTTATCTTTTAGTACCTATGGGGAAAATCTAGAGATTTATTTTTTATATTTACTATCTGATCCAATTTTTCCTACATTTTTTAAAAATGTTGCCTGTTTATAGCAACTGCTAGAAAAGCAGCATCCTTCTCAATTATAACGAGCATTTTAATTGAATCTTGGTGTATTTACCTATTTTACAATTATTTTATCATTATTTTCAATTGTTTAATTGTTTTTTTTTTACATTAAAATATTTTTCCAATTTGCAATAGTTACTCGTCTCATACTTACCTGATTCTGTTGGAAAGGAGTGTCTGCGCAACAATAGTTTTATAATAAACTAATTTCGATTTAAATCTTCTTTGCAAGACACTCGCTTTTTAACAGAATTCAGGGATTTATTATTCCAAATCTTGGTGAACTCGATGCTGCCTTATATTTTTCTGGGTACCTACTCGACATAAATATCACTATTTGGAGTCTGGATCAGCTGGAGTGACGTCACACCAGCAATCTATCCTCTTTCCTGGATACAGGAGCTCTAGTTCACGGAAGGGATACTCCAACATCCATTAAAGAGCTCCGGATTGGAAAATATATATACAGTATCAATGTGTCACCAGAACAACCAAACTGCTAACTGTCAAATTTTCAAAGGTAACTTGTTACTTGCATTGTTACTTACATTTTTAAATATTTAAATTGTGAAGATAAAATGTTTATTTGTTGGAATTTTAGTGGTTTCATTTGCACATAAAGGAGCTACACGTTACCTTTATTTTTGAATTCTACGACCCTACATGTTCTCTTGTCTTAAATTACATAAATGGCAAAATATTAACAGTTTTCTTGAGCATGATTGCCAACATATTGAAAAACCTCAAGCCTGCCATAGTAAATTCCTTTTTCCAACAAAGTGGTTCCACCAGAAAAGTTTTAATCTGAGGCATACCGGTATACGAAAGGTGGCTTAGTTTTTTGGAAAGCAACAATACTCCTAGGCTTTTGGCACACCCAGCTCTAGAAGAGGAAGATACTCATCCAAGAACCCTATTTCCTATTGTTCTGAAAGATAGTAATATTGAAAATATGAATGAAAATAACAATAAATTAGTGATTCGAGAAGGCCTTCCAAAGTAAGAAATTAGAAAGATGAATATTATTAAAAATTAATCAGTTTTAAGAAGAGCCTCACCAAAGCCTTCAATGTCCTATGCACTATCAGAAAAAGAAAATGAATCGCCCCTGTCATTAGCATTTCGAGTTGGCTCCAGAAACTAACCTCGATTTAGATTATTTAAGCCAAGCTCTACCCGAAATACCTTCCACAATGCAAAATAAACCATTGTCTGGGCAGAAAAAATCGTTTGACGCATTATTTTTGGAGCAAGTGAAACATGTTCCCAACGTCAAAATAGGTAGAAAATGTATTTGCACAGGAGCAGAGACCATAACATCAGCTGAAGCAATGGCAAGAATTGCAATAAGGGAAGCTGGAAACAAATTCCTGACCAAAGCCAGAAAAAAACCATCCCGCCATTCAAAATTGACAAACATCTTGAAAAGATCAGCGAAGATGAATCAAGTGACTGCACAATTGAAGAAACTGAAAACAAAAATTCTCGAAAAGGTCAGAAGCAGAAAAAGAAAGCCGCCCCTGCAGAAGAAAGTGACGAGGATGATGAAGAGTTTCAAGAAGATAAATCAGAAAATGGCGATATATTGGATGAAATCCTAGAAGCTGCAGATGACGATAAATTTTTGGAAGGGGTGGATAGATGATTTAAATCGCTGACCATCAATGATTGGGTTATGATGCAGCTTTTATAAAAAAAAAACGACCAAGAACTATGTTGCTCAGATCAGTGGAATGAAACCTAGTCTCTACGTAAAATTTGCCAGAATAATTGGTTTATCTTCAGCATTTCACTGGCCAAATGTCGATAATACTAGTATTATCACTCCGGACGAGATCTAAAAGATTTTTCCACCTCCAGTAATAAATAAGCGTGGAAAAATAAGGTTCTATATTTGCTTTGACTCGTATAGTTTATCCTAAAAATTTGAATCTTGCATTTTCTAGTTTTTTATTTTTAATGAAAATTTGATTTTTTTTTTCTTGCCTCGTTGCTTTCTCGACAGGGATTTAAGCTTATGTTATACTTACTTTATTCATTTATTTCGATAAAGTTATCTGTATATAAGTGAAGGAAAAAAAAAATATCAATTTTATTTACAATTGCCCCTTCACATCCTCAGGCATTATGTACAAGAATTAAAAACAATGTTACACTTATCCTCTGCCTAGATTACACTTGCCCCTTGCATGGGGCAAGTGTAACCCAAGGTATAATTGGTATAATTAAATATATATATATATATATATATATAAACAATGGGAGTTTCTTGGGGTATCGGTCGTCTTGAAGGGCTAGGAAATAAAAATCTCTTTTTCCACTAAGCCGAGCTTTCGGCAATTATTTTTATTTCCTAGCCCTTCAAGACGACCGATACCCCAAGAAACTCCCATTGTTTATAAATTCTCCGGTCAAGATACTCTGTAAATATATATATATATATATATATATATATATATATATATATATATATATATATATATATATATATATATATATATATATATATATATATATATATATATATCCACCCCTTCCAAAAATTTATCGTCATCTGCAGCTTCTAGGATTTCATCCAATATATCGCCATTTTCTGATTTATCTTCTTGAAACTCTTCATCATCCTCGTCACTTTCTTCTGCAGGGGCGGCTTTCTTTTTCTGCTTCTGACCTTTTCGAGAATTTTTGTTTTCAGTTTCTTCAATTGTGCAGTCACTTGATTCATCTTCGCTGATCTTTTCAAGATGTTTGTCAATTTTGAATGGCGGGATGGTTTTTTTCTGGCTTTGGTCAGGAATTTGTTTCCAGCTTCCCTTATTGCAATTCTTGCCATTGCTTCAGCTGATGTTATGGTCTCTGCTCCTGTGCAAATACATTTTCTACCTATTTTGACGTTGGGAACATGTTTCACTTGCTCCAAAAATAATGCGTCAAACGATTTTTTCTGCCCAGACAATGGTTTATTTTGCATTGTGGAAGGTATTTCGGGTAGAGCTTGGCTTAAATAATCTAAATCGAGGTTAGTTTCTGGAGCCAACTCGAAATGCTAATGACAGGGGCGATTCATTTTCTTTTTCTGATAGTGCATAGGACATTGAAGGCTTTGGTGAGGCTCTTCTTAAAACTGATTAATTTTTAATAATATTCATCTTTCTAATTTCTTACTTTGGAAGGCCTTCTCGAATCACTAATTTATTGTTATTTTCATTCATATTTTCAATATTACTATCTTTCAGAACAATAGGAAATAGGGTTCTTGGATGAGTATCTTCCTCTTCTAGAGCTGGGTGTGCCAAAAGCCTAGGAGTATTGTTGCTTTCCAAAAAACTAAGCCACCTTTCGTATACCGGTATGCCTCAGATTAAAACTTTTCTGGTGGAACCACTTTGTTGGAAAAAGGAATTTACTATGGCAGGCTTGAGGTTTTTCAATATGTTGGCAATCATGCTCAAGAAAACTGTTAATATTTTGCCATTTATGTAATTTAAGACAAGAGAACATGTAGGGTCGTAGAATTCAAAAATAAAGGTAACGTGTAGCTCCTTTATGTGCAAATGAAACCACTAAAATTCCAACAAATAAACATTTTATCTTCACAATTTAAATATTTAAAAATGTAAGTAACAATGCAAGTAACAAGTTACCTTTGAAAATTTGACAGTTAGCAGTTTGGTTGTTCTGGTGACACATTGATACTGTATATATATTTTCCAATCCGGAGCTCTTTAATGGATGTTGGAGTATCCCTTCCGTGAACTAGAGCTCCTGTATCCAGGAAAGAGGATAGATTGCTGGTGTGACGTCACTCCAGCTGATCCAGACTCCAAATAGTGATATTTATGTCGAGTAGGTACCCAGAAAAATATAAGGCAGCATCGAGTTCACCAAGATTTGGAATAATAAATCCCTGAATTCTGTTAAAAAGCGAGTGTCTTGCAAAGAAGATTTAAATCGAAATTAGTTTATTATAAAACTATTGTTGCGCAGACACTCCTTTCCAACAGAATCAGGTAAGTATGAGACGAGTAACTATTGCAAATTGGAAAAATATTTTAATGTCAAAAAAAAACAATTAAACAATTGAAAATAATGATAAAATAATTGTAAAATAGGTAAATACACCAAGATTCAATTAAAATGCTCGTTATAATTGAGAAGGATGCTGCTTTTCTAGCAGTTGCTATAAACAGGCAACATTTTTAAAAAATGTAGGAAAAATTGGATCAGATAGTAAATATAAAAAATAAATCTCTAGATTTTCCCCATAGGTACTAAAAGATAAAGCTGAGGATGAAATGAATTAAATCCCGGAATTGTCAAAATTCTTGAGATGTTTTAATTAAAACTTTTTAAATGAATTTCTGACCTATCCGGATTTCTATTTCAAAAATTACACCTTTTTTTTCAGCACTCTCCTTCTCGAGAAGAAAATGAGAAAGTCAAACAATAAATGGATTCGGTGCCTGGATTCGGTAAAATGTTGATAGGGATGGACACACATTTGGTTTGCACCGACTCTGTTTAGAGCAAATGGTTCAATAATCCCACACTAACAATTGATTCTGAAAACCAGAGCAGCAGTACCTATTTACTAGCCAAAACTTTGAATTGACTCACCTCAGAAAAACGTGGGACCACCAATCACAAAATGGAGGCACACAATTAGATAAAAAAAAATTAAAACATAATATTTATATTTCAAAGATAGATAAGATAAGATTTATCAGGTGATATAATGGTATACACTAATGGTAAAATAAATTGAAAAATTATTAAGGGAAAATCTAAAAATCTGAAGGAAAAAATTACAATAATGAAAATCGACTTTTCTGTTCGGCCACTACCAGAAAAAGAGACCGTTTTAGAAGCAAAACCCTGCAGGAAAACGAGTTTCGTGTTTTTTATACTTAACTGCGTATTTACCAGAACGAACCAATCAGAAGACAGCACCACACCACACACATAAGACCATATTCACTTCATCAATGAAAAACCATGCTGATTAAAAGGGAATAGATAAAAATCCACTAGAATTATTTTAGTTGTTTACAAATTACAATAATTTAAATAAAGGTTATGTTGCAAACACAAAACCACTAATTAATTAGGTCATTAAGTTAATAACAATTATTTCAGAATAAGAAGTTAGAGAAAGACAGAAATATATCCATTACCTAAAAGTGAGATAAATGTAATTTCTTTATATGAAAATACGAATGACTGTCAATGACAAATAATAAAAATAATATTTTAAAAAATAAATTTATCAGGTACTAGATGATGGTACCTTCTTTTAATAACAGATATTTGTATTTTTATGCTCATTATGGGTAAATGGCAGTACTGATATCTTGACTGATATTAAATATATTGAATTATTTAAATTTTGAAGATACTTTGAAATTACTTAAGTTATGAATTATTATTTTGCTTATTCTGGAAAATACAACTTTATAATGAAAATTAGAAGAAATGGGACATGTTACGTGAATGATAAATTTATCGTAACAAACATAGGAAATATCACGTATAATACTTGACAATTCCTCGAGAGATTCAGTACCTGCGAGCATGTCGTCCATATAAAAAAATTTACGAATAATATCACAAAACACGAGAAATGTATCTTGAAGGTCATCAGTCACAACCTCAAGAACTGGAAATTTCTACACAAAAAAAGCACGCAATATTTAGTATTGGAAAATAAAACTTGAAACAAAAACAGTTTAAAAATGGTCACTACACAGAATGTTTTTGCATGATAAGCCATCCTTTTTTTTTCATTTCCTGATATATTCGTTCCCTCTGGTCATATTCAATAGATTTTTTCAGCTCTTCGATTTGCTAGTTAGAATGAACTCTTTTCCTGTTTTGTCCAGGAGGTATTGGTTGTTCACTCACATTTTTCCTTGAAATTTTTGTATGGATCAATCAAAGCTGCTTTGACGATATTAAGTAGAAAATCCCTGATTTTCTTCCTCTAGCACTCCAATTAAAAGATGAGCGATGTATCTGCCACATGAACCTGTTGTTTCATCAACCACAGCGTAAAAATAACTGTTACCAATTAGTTCCTTAATGTGAAGCATAGTGGCGTTATATACAGATTCAACACAACTCAGGAATGAACAATATTTTCCCAAAAATTCTCTTAAATTACCGTTATTTAACTTTTTCAGTTGTATGTTTAAAGCTACCATTGCTTCACATAAATCTTCATTAAATTTGCGTTGGTTGTTACTTTCGGCAACTAGTGTTTGCGGACAACCTTTTAACGATTGCTGCACTTTCACGCCCTTATGTAATTTGCTAGCATGCTCTGCACTTTTGACGTGATGATCCACAATGAACTTTTTTTCAGCATATATCTAGCACAAAAAATCAAAATTATAATTATGTTGGAAACCCTTGTACAATTTACACTGGAAATTTTGCATGAAAATTTTCAAAATTATAAATGTAATTTTTTGGAAATATCTCGGGGAAATTTCAAAAAATTTCTAGAATTGTCATTTTTGATATTTAGGCCAGGATAGGGATTCTAATTGCTCGAAGTCGAAGGATGCGACTCGGAAATAACATTGATGTTGCTTTACGAGACGCTCGACTCGCGCCGACTAGTGAAATTGTAATCCGGCTACAGGCTGTACCAGTATAAGAGCTCTCAGGTTTTCCGGTAAACGATATTTATCAAATGTTTTATTAATAAATCATGATTGTAAGTTACCTGGACATACCAAAACTGACCGTCTGCCGTTCCAGGTGGTCCACTTTAATTTTCGGCTCTCGGCTAATTTACGTTGCCTTGAGTGTTTAAATTACTCCTCAGATAGACCGTCGTAACTTTTAATTCAATGACCATGGGATTTCGGGAATTGCTGGAGGACGTGGTTTATGTTTCTGGTCCTTCGCATCCAGCTCTGCATGAGTGGTCTAATTCTGGCCTGCCTTTATTTGTTCTAGATATATTAGGCAGGACATCAATTCAAATTTGGTATATCCAGATAACTTACAATCATGATTTATTAATAAAAATTTGGTAAATATCGTTTACCGAAAAACCTGTCAGCTCCTATACTAATAGTTCATGTAGCATTTCAATGGAAAATTCACCCGTGGTATTTCTGTCTCTAACGGAGCGTTTTAATTGGACCCCAGCAAGTTCAATAGGATTAAGAACGCACATGTAGGGTGGTAACCTAAGAGGAATATGACTGTGATCCCTAATGACTCTACCAACGACTTTTTTTTTTCATCATTTGGCGTTTTATGAATTTGATTTAATTCAAATCCAACGGTATATATTTTTTTCCAACCAGGAAATAATGTGTAGCTTTGAAGAAGACTTGGTAGGAAGTTTATCTTCTTGAACCGAGTGGTATGGAGCATTATCCATATTTTTGAGGATTTGGAGGGATATTTGGAAGGAGTTTATCCTCTAACCACTTCATAAAATTATCTTTGGATGTGGTAATCGCCGCTGGCTTGGCATGGTTTTTTTTCCATTTTCTGATCCAGCTTGAACAATTACAAGTCGACCTAAAATACGAAAACAAGAACTGATAGGAAAGATTAGAGATAATATTAGTGTTGGGGATGCGCTGCTCACAGAATTTTACAAGCCTTTCGTATCCTTGATTTTTTCACTAGTTCGTCGATGAAGATAATGTGTGTTAAATAAATAATTACGCAATAATTGAATTAAATAATAAACTGAATTTATTAAGAAAGTAATTATCAAATTGATAAATAAATCAATACAGTAACAGCAATTAAAAACTGCTTAAAATTTATATTTTTTGACGAACAGAGCAAACAAGCAGCAAAGCGCCTGGAAAGAGAGTGATCACCTGTTTCGGCGTCGAAACGGGGTGCATCTCATATTACAGTGTTGCAACTAATAATTCACATTAAAGAAGGGCAACTTTGTAACAAAAATTATTATTTCAAAATATTAACTAATACTAAAAGGAAAACGCAACATAGCGGGCTCCCTTGAAACCTCATGGCTTTAAGAAGAAAACAAAGATTAATGAATATAATTCAATTAAAATAAACTAAATAAAGTACTTAATAGATACAGCATATTTTGCTGAAAACAATAAAGTTAATTCTTGAACGAAAAACATTTTTTTTTTTTAGTGAAAATAGAACCATTGTATATTGGGATATCAAATTAAGATTGTAGCGCCGCGGTAGCGAATAGCTCAACTACTTTCTAGTATATTGATTCATAACCTCACTTTTATTTTTAACTTAATTTGCATATGATTTACATTAGCTTGAATGTTTGTCTTGTGTTTATGGGCTATATGGCTCCTGATGCAGGCCAAAATTCAATATAATCTATTGCGCTTACCTGACCCGAAATTGTCATATCCATACAACAGCCTAAACCGATCTTTTTCTTAAAATTTTCCACTATAGGACATTGCCAAAAGGGTCATGGCAGATGTCCTTTATAATTTCTGTATTTGAATAACTTGTATGTGCAATAAATAAATAAATATTTCATAAATAACTCTTTATTTTTATTAATAAATAGGTAAATATTGAATTAACAAAGTCAGGTAACTTGACTACAAACCTGCCTATAATACTGGTAATTAGAATTTAGTAAAAACTTGACACTTTCTGCTGTTTACTCGTCCATTTGTATGTTTGTCTCAAAAGAGTTTAATAATTGAATACAAGTATCACTACATTCATTACTTGAACCGCTCTCACTAGAATCTTGATTTCTTTTTTTTTTGGCAGGTCTTTCAGCACACATGGAATCTGTTTTTGGCTGGGTTTATGGATCACTGTAGAATAGGGCAAATTCTGGGATGGTTCAGCTGTTTTTTTCAATATCCGACCTTTACCTGTACTCCCACCTAAATAATAAAAACAGTCAAAATTTTTAAACAAAACATTTCAAAAATAGATAATAGGTTCTCAATCAATGCCTAGGAGCAGTCCTAAAAGGAAGCTAGGACACAAAAATATCTATTATGTTTGTTTACCTTAACACAAACTTCTTGCTTGAAATGCAGAGAAATACACTTTCATGAATTTGATGACTGGTTTGCTAACACGAAGTTTTAAAATCCAGGCTTTTCTTCTCCATTCTAACTATTTTTCCATCTTCATTTCCAAATAAACCCGTAGGCCTGTTTCAAGGGGAAATATGTGGAAACTCAACCCTTTGTTAGCATCTTTTTTGGCCCAAAACTTGCACTGAGGCACACAACAGTAGTGATTTGAGGTCATGATTGAATGTATCTGATATAATTTACACTTATTTATTTCCCAACATGCTTTAAAAATTCAAAAACACTTCAAAAACATTCACAAAAACACAATGGTAAACAATACAATAACAAACGACAATGTACTACGAACTAGTTCCATAATTTGCCGCCAGATAGAGTATCGCTTATCTTGAAATCCCAATAGAACTCAGTGTTAATTGATTAGAAAACAACTAAAATTAAAATACATACTACAAAATAGAGGTTACATAAATTACGGTAAATTTTATTTAACAGAGTCCATATCATCATCGTTAATGGTTAAAACACTAATTTTAGTTATATAACGTTTGAAAATAGGGAACTTGCACATTAAATCAAAAATGGAATAAATAATAAAACACAATAACAAACATCCTAATAATTGATGCAATAAGGAAAAAAAATGTAATATTTTATCTCTGGTATCCAAAATCTTCAATTGAAAATATCAAATAATTCGAAATTCATGACGCGATCGAAAACGTGTTTCTATGGGTTGTGACGTGACAAGACAGTAATAATCGGGTCGCGCCGCCGCCACACCATGTCATGCTGGTATCGCCATTGTCAAATCAATCGTAAATGGCATACATAACAACATAACCATAATCTAAATCTACCTGTTCGAAGTTCGAAGTGCTCGTCACTGTCATCGGAATTTTGTTGCCGAGTGACGTGATACTAATTGGTCGTTTTAAATGGCGATGTTTCGAGCGTAAATTCAAATATTTATGAAAAATTTACGGCTGAATTTTAATGCTCAATAGGGAGTTATTGAAATACGGCGTCGATGGCTGTGCCGATTTTAGTGCCTGGCCGTGCCTGGCGCTATTTATCAATTCAAATGGAGTTATTGAACGCATCTCAGGTGGTCAGCTGTCACTGCGGAAAAGTTCCACATTTTTTGGTTTTGTTTACTTACTCTTAACCTTCAAATTCTGATTCAGAGTTCAGCCTAGAAATTAGAAAACAAATTTGTGTGTTTCGCGTTTCGCCGTCAGTTTTGTTGTTTTTATAAATTGAAGATTAGATTTTTTGAGTTTATCTACCATGTGAATATTTTGGAGGCCGTACTGTTGGCGGACGGAGACGATGACGATATCGAATTTGTTATTCTAGACTATTTGTTAAGGGACCATAATGAAGTACTAGAGCCCCATTTCAACTTGGCTACGATGAGTGATGAAGAAATAGTCCAAAACTTTAGGTTTGAGAGACATCACTTGCCACGATTGAAAAATGCTTTGGGTATTCCAGATTTCATTGTAACCCATGGGGGTGATCACGTAGAAGGTAAGTTTTATTTTCAATGCGAATCTGGGAGGAAGCAATTGGAATAGTATCCATTTTTGCCTAACTTGTGGCTTAATTTCTTTTGGGTTCAAGAAGATCAACCGTTCAAGGTTCAATTCCTTACAACAACAACTGTATACCTAGGTCATTACATAATGATAATGTAGCATGTTAACTTCCTAGACAGTTGCAGTTTAAAGGTAATTGTTAAGTGATAAATCAAATATTTCCTTCTAGGACTAAAGGCACTTTGTATTTTGCTGAAGAGATTTGCATATCCATGTCGATTAGTGAATTTAAAAAACTATTTTGGAATGTCATCTCAATCCCTATCACAAATTATTAGAAGTACTTGTGATGTTATAGTAGCAGCAAAAGGGGGACTTTTAACAAATCTTGCTAATTTGAATTGGTTAAACAGGGAGAGGTTGGAAGGCTATGCAAATGTAAGCTTTTTATTTTTTACCTTCCACATAAGAAAATCAATTTTTTCAGGCTGTTCATCTCAAAGGAGGTGCAATCCCAAATTGTTGGGGTTTCATAGATGGAACTATCCGTCCAATGTGCCGCCCTTCAGTTAACCAAGAGCAGTACTACTCTGGACATAAGCGGGTACATTGCCTCAAATATCAGAGTGTATTGTGCCCAGATGGGATAATTGTTAGTTTAATAGGTGCATTTCCAGGTAGAAGACATGATGCTGGTATATTTAGGTAGGTAATGTCTTTGTTATATTTCTGTTGAAGTCAGTAAATCATTCAAGCAAAAACTAATTTGTTTTGTTCTCAGTGAGCTACTAACCTCTCGTATTTACCTAGTATAGTATATAGAAGTAAATATTATCATCGGATTGTTATAATATGCAGCAATATAAGTAGATGACAAAACTTAGACTTTTCTAGGGATAGTAACCTGTATGCGCAGTTGGAGGAGAGATGTGTTTTTGGACAAGACAAATTTGTCCTTTATGGAGATCAAGGATACGCCTTAAGGGAACTCCTAATAACACCTTTTGCCGGACAACCAGAAATCATACCTCAACATCATGCTTTATTTAATCAATTCATGAAAGTCCTCAGAGTGACTGTGGAATGGGGATTCGCAAAAGTCTTGCAGCAATTTGCATTTGTGGATTTCAAAAAAAATCAAAAACTTCTATTGCAGAATCTAGAAAGCTATTATAAGGTGGCAGTGTTGATGACCAATGCACATACATGCTTGTATGGTAGCCAAACAGGCGAATATTTCAATGTAATTCCTCCAGGTTTGGAGGAATATTTTGGTTGATTTACAAAATATAATTTATAGTAACTTTCTTGTATTTCTTTACTGAGTAGTACCCCCTACTTTTACAATATAATAAATATGTGAATGTGGAAGTTAAATGGATAGTTAATGATAACATCTTGTGGTAAAAATATTATGTAGCCATTCCAACAAAAAATGAATTTAAACAAAGATTGACAAGATTCAGTCTCAGCACTGTATTACTATTCTATATCAAGGAACATATAAAATGCAGTGAAAAGTTTTAAATAATATATAAAATAGAATTGATCAAATCAACTAGGAATAAAAAAAACACTTTTTTTTCCATCGGGTTAAAGGATTTATCAAATTCCTTAAATCCAAATCACATTTTTTTATTGGAACAATATTATTGCAAGATATCAAATTCATAAGATTTATAAGACTAATTTACATATTTAAAACATTACAAAAATCAACTACTGAATGTTCTGGTTGAGTGATTTACAAAAATTATCAATAATAATTTGTTGTGCCTCTAGAAGTTTTGCGGAAATTCTTTTTTCTTCCAATTCCAGTTTAATTTTTTCTCTCTCAATTATTAATCTTTGTTCCCTCTCTTTAATTTCGAATTCAAATTTTCTTTCTTCTAAACAGAGTCTTCTTTCTTCAAGTTCCAGTTGGTTTTCTTGAATTGTAATTTCTTTTGATTTGACTTCTCTGTCTTTTTCTTGTTTGTCAGTCAAATAGCCTAAGCAACTTTTCTTTACTGCAGGATCTCTCCTTTGGCGTTTCCTTGATGGAACTATGAAAGATAAATATTCACATTATAATAATTTTTTTTTTTTAATATACTTACATTCTAAATAGCTATTTTTAGCTATTTATCTATGCAAATGCACGTTTCTGATCTATGTATACTTACAGAGAATTCTACGCTCTATGTTATTTGTGGATTCACCATTACCGTTGACTTGAATATTTGTTTTCTCTGCTAAAGGTGTAGTTTTTTCCCCTGCATACCTGGAAGTGCTGGGATGACCAAAATTATCTTCTTCGTGTTTTTTATTTTCAAAAGGAATCTCAACTTCGTTAATTTCCAGAGGTGTGTTAACAACCACTGAAAATAAACAGTATAATAAATTTGTACATACAATAGCACCTATTTTGATCAAGTGCAAAAGTTCATTTCAATATGTAAGTATGTGACTACAATTGTACAATATTTCATCTAATTTCTCAAATAACTTGATTATAACTATTTTTTATAATGAAATAGTTAACATTGACAGAAAATAGTGTGCACAGGTTCATCACACTGCATTTGCGTATTTAGTTTGTCTGTTGGCTGAAAGTGTGCTCTTTTGCTTACTATGCGAGCAGCTATGAAAACTATATACTTATTTATTCCCTTCCTTGATAGATTAAAGAAAAAATAGCATATCAGATGATCAGTATAATCTTTAACTGTAAATTAGAAACAGAAAGAAAGAACATACCATAGGAATGATCATTGACTACGACTACATCTCCCGTGTCATCATTCTGAGGTTCAAGATTTTGAGTTTCTGTGTCGTTTGTAATGTCTGGTATTTTCAAATTTTCGGCATATCTTGCTCTCACTTGCTTCCCAATTTCTGATATTTGCTGCTCTTTGCTAACTTTTTTAGCTGTTTTCCCTTTATATTCAGATGCTAGAACAGCAATTTCGCAGAGTAAAACATCTTTTTCCGTCTGTGGTTCTTCAATTCCTGATCTAAAATAAAAGGCCACATCAAAAAACAATTATTGTATTTAGAAGTAAAAAAATTAAACAAGTGTTCAGCGAAAATTTCAAAGTATTAATTATCTACCTTTTCTGATCTTTTTCATCATCCTTGATAAATTGTTCCAAAAGCCTTTCAATTCGATTTTTTAATGTTTTTATTAAAAAAGTCTTTCCAGTCACAATTTGCAGGTTTTCTTGAATTTTCTCCCATCCAACAGGATCCCTGAAGGGATTGTTTTGCACTACTTCCCTTAATAGATATATGTTATCATGCTCCGTAAAACGAAGCCTCTGGGGCGTGCTCTTGGGCCTTTTTTCATTTGTATCTCCCATTTTATTTTTACAACACACAAAACACAAAATAGGTACATACGCAGTACGCACTTTGTTTTGAAGCCAAAACAGAAGTGGAAAGTGAGGTTAAAATCAAACAAACTTATGTCAAAAATGTCAGCTGTGTAAAAATTACAAATAAGGACAGGATAGTGCTTAGTTTTTATTCTTCCACTAATAGAGGAAGGCACTAAACTTATTAGTGGCGGCCCTAAATATGAGCAGTACTGCGCATGCGTACATGTCAACAATGTCAAAATAGTGCCTGGATCTATTAGTGCCTGGCCGTATGGGCCCTTCAATAACTCCCTAATATTTGGTATGACTATGTCTTTAGTGTAGTAGAACATATTTCTGAAATAAAGAAAAAATATGTGCAAGTTCCCTATTGCATTTTTCGCTTTAACAGTAATCACTCTGATATGTCCATTGGTACCAGGATGCACATAAACTATTCTTCCAACCTTCCATACTAACGGAGCAGTATCATCATGCACCAAAACGCATTGACCAATTTTGTAGATGTTGCTAGCAGTCTGCCATTCAGAACGTTCTTGCAGGGTATGCAAATAATTGCGGGACCAGTTTTTCCAAAATTGCTCAAATAAGGCTCGTAATTGTTTGTATCGACAGCTTAACGAAGAACGCTTAGAATCTAATGGCTTCTCTGGCAAAGACATTAACGGGGCACCAATTATGAAATGTCCAGGTGTTAATATTTCGAGGTCTTCTGGATGTTCACTGAGTGGAGTTAGAGGGCGTGAATTTACTATAGATTCAACTTGAACCAATAAAGAGTAAAAACCCTCATAAGTTAACAGAGTGTTCTCTAGAACGCGTTTTAAATGATATTCCGTAAGACGTACCGCACTCTCCCATAATCCTCCATGATGCGGAGATCGTGGTGGTATAAAATACCAAGAAATGCGATTGTCTAAATATTAAAACATTTTAAAACACATCATCTTTGATCTCATTTATAAGGTTACTAGCCCCGAGAAAATTAGTCCCATTGTCCGAGTAGACGTCTGAGGGAAAACCTCTGCGAGCAATCAACCTTTTAAAGGCATTCAAGTGGCTTATTACTGTTAGTATATCCTTCTATTAAAATATTTATTCAGTACAGATATAAATACATTTTTATGATATAATCACAATACATTAAATATATATATTTATAGTAGATGTTCCTTCTGCGGCTTCTTCCCTCAGGTCGATGGTGTTGGTGTGCCGAAGGTGGTGCTCTTAGCTGCGGGCTACCAGGCTGCGTATGTGGGTCGTCTATGGCGCTGGTGGTCTAGGTGGTCTGTTTGCGTCATTCGCCCATACACGCCTCATGAAGGTTTTGTGCATCGTTGCACCCCATTTTAGGCAGGAGTGGACACAGCTTGCCTTCAAGCTGCTTGTTAGGTCCAGGGCTGCTTCGATAGGGGCGTTGCATCGGGGCCAGATTCCCCGAGCGCCGAGTGTTATTGGCTCAACTACCAGGTTTTTGTTGGGCCATCGTTGTTGGGCGGCTTCTCTGAAGGTCTGGTGGTTGTATACCGCTCGCTTGCGGTCATGATTTCCGTCTAGGCCGTTTCTTCCTTCCCAAGACACTTGCACGTCGCAGACGATCGTTACATTGTTCGGCTTGTGCACGACGATGTCGGGCTTGAACAAGGTGCCATTAGGGTGCCGGATGTGTGGTTCCTCTTCTACTTCCCAGGTCTTTGTCCTGCAGTGGGTGGCGATCTTTTTGGCCACCTCATTCTGTCGGTGGACGCGTTCGCCATGCACCAGGTCACACTTCTGCAGGATGTGTGGCAGTGTTTCCTGGTGGGTGCACGCTGGGGCTCTGCATGTCCGCTGATTCGCTAGAATGTAAGGGAGGGACTTCGTCGGCAGGTTGTTTGTTCGAAGGTGGACGGCTTTGACGTAGTCACGTCCGGTCCAGCCAGTTGGTTTCGCAGTCAGCCTCGAACGGCTGGCAGGGTCTTCTGAGGCCAGTTGCATGCCGGCGGTGGTGGGTCCATCGGTTATTCTTTGCCGCCATTGTTGTTCTGGCGGGATGTCGCCACTTAGCCTCTGGATTCGCGCCATCTGCTCCCTGAATAAATCCGATTGCATTGCTGCCTCTACGTATGCATCTCCAGTGGTGGTGAGTAGCTTGGTGAGCCTCTGCATGAGCTGATAGGGTACAGTTGTCCGGAGTTCCTGGATGCCAAGTCCGCCATCCCGAAGTTTGGCGTGGATGCAGGTGTTCGGCGTATGTATAGACAGGTGGAGCACCTTCTTAATGGATGCACGAATGAGTTCGTTCGTTGGCCGAGCGGCCTAAGGCGCGGGTCTTCACTGACGTCAACTCCCAGACTCACCGAAAGTGAAAAATAACTTTTAGTATAAACAGAAAATATTAATGAACAAAAAATATTAGAATTATTGTGATAAAAGCGTGGGGTGCTCAATGTACGAGAAATGTGGAACAAAGCACCCCACGCTTTTTTCACAATAATTCCAATATTTTTTGTTCATTAATATTTTCTGTTTATATTAAAAATTATTTTTTAAACTTCTTTCGGATATTTTGTTACCGCACGGTTGTAGATAAAATACTGTATATAATACGTATAGTAATTAGGTTATTACTGCCCTTAGAGATTGCAAACCTCTCCTCATCGGCTCGGTTTGCAAATTTCTCTCGCGTGCGGTAATAACTAGTCCGGATTAAAAAGCATAAAAAAAGGTGAAATAAGCGCTTAAAAAGCGTGTGATTTTTCTCAAAAAAAGCATGGAATATGCATGAAAATGTATTGCTTATCCATAAAATACATGATAAGAAATATAATAAGCAAACATTGAAATAAATAAAGTATTGAGTCTCGAATGAAAAACGAAAAAAATAATAATAATAATAATAATAATAAGTTCTTGTAGAAAGAAGCAATAATTAAACGCTGATTGAATGTTCCATAGTAAAGTTCTGTCTTCTGTCACTTAAAAGGTTTTTGTAGTCGGAAGAACTACTTTCGACGTTAACACTAATTGTTATGGGCGCATATTTAAATTTTGCAACCACATCTGGGTTCATTTGTAACCCTAAGTCAGTACTTCCTGCTTCCTGTCAATACCAAAGCAATTTTTTTTTTAATTTCTGAATACCTTCATTCTTAAACAATGTATCTTTCAACTTTTTCTGTTCTATTTGGCCAGTTGCTCCAGGTACATTGTCAATGGCTTTTTCGAAATCATGAATAATTTTGATGGAGATATCCAATGTCATTCCTTGTTTCTCCAGGGACTTTATGGGTATTGGTAAAACTAAAATTAGTTTTTATATAGGATAAATTGTGAATTAATTTATTTTGATTCTGGACCATTTGACCATCTTTAATTGCTTTACTGACTGTCTCGGATAGCTCGGATTCTCGGATATAACTTTCTTTAAATTTTCAGATTGATTTGCATAATATAATGCAGCATCTTACCAAGTGCCCCATATAAGAGTGTGCGTGTGCACTATTAATATACTTTTGTACTACAAAAAGTCCAAAAAAAGCTGTAAATAAGCACAAACCAGAAAATGAGCATGAAATTTGAAAAAAGCAAAATAAGCATTAAAAACAGTGCATTTTCGACAATTTCTATGTCTAATATTTGCTTGTAATATTGAGAAAAAGCATAATGCCTTGAAATCCGGACTCTAGTAATAACCTAGTTACCACACTTATTATATAATATAGTATTATGTCCTTCTGGTTTCTAAATAATGAACATTCTTCGTTAAATATCACGAACATTGCTTCTGATATTGCATACTCCAAGTCCTGAACTAGGCCGTTAATATGATCCAAGATCCAAAAAATACAAAACACATTTGTCACAGAGCCATATAACACGAGAGATTTCCAGAAAGCTTTAACTCATACAGTGTGATAATGTGACCATGGTACAAACTTTCAGGGTAGATACCTAATACATATGAGATAAAGAAAAAGTTTATATGGAAATGGATCCAAAAACGCTTCCTCAGGGAGCTAGAGCCCTTTAAAGATGGTCTTCATAAACTAGTTTTTGTTGTATAGCTCTGGAACTACTTCAGCTGCATTACAATAAATCGAGCAGCCACTTTTCAATCAAGTGCGGTAAAGAGACTTTCCGCACGAGTTAGGAACACTATTTTTTCTACGAAATGGAAGTTAATATTGGTTCCTATATATTTACCAATTTAGGATAATTTTTTTCACTTTTCCGTACCTGTACCTGTAGTATACCTGTATACCTGTAAGTTGTAGTTATTCTTCTTTCCCGCACTCGTGCGCAAAAGTGGTACTTTCATGACCTGAAATGCCTGCGGAAAAGTGCACTTTCCCGCACACTCGTAGAAAAAGTTTATTTCAAATGACCATGACGTGTCGATTATGCATGCGTATATCATACTCGCTTAACGATTATAAAAGCTTTGTTCCAACCCAGCAGGGAACCGTACATTCCACTACAGGATTCTGCGCATAACGTAAAATTTGTGCGAAGAATCTGAAATTCGAATACAGAGTACTTCCGACACCGTTCTTTGGGACGGTTTCTTGGCGGGTTGGAACAGACCTATAGACATGGAGCAAGAATTACCCATAACTTGTTAAATTTTCAACCGTATCACAAATATTACACAATCAGCAAAGTATTGCATTAATGAAGTATAGAGTAGAGCCCTTACCTAACTGTTTTATTAAACACTTTTGATTCATATCTTAGTTTGTGAACTTAGTCTCAAAGGCAAAAACACAACCGACCGATACGCCGTGTCGTTTAAAGGTACGGTTTGTTAGGACAAGGCGCGACGCACAACTCACAAGGTAAACGTCGACAGACGCTATCGACGTCGTCAGATGACACTCCGCGTCGTGCTTACCTGCGCAAAGCGAACAAACCGGTCTATATAATTTACACTCGGTTGATTTTAGCAGACGTGCGCGGCGTTCGACAGAGTGTGAGCTGTGCGTCGCTCATTGCCCTAACAAACTGTGCCTTAAAATGTGTAAATTTGGTTATGAAATGAGATTTCTAGGTTAAAATGAGATGTGATTTCTAGCGATTACCACATGATTCTTAGCGATTGCCAATGGAATCCTATGTGATTTCCATGGATTCCTAGGTTATTCCTTCCTAGCGATTCCCAAGTTATTCGTAATTGATTCCCATGTGATTCCCCGAAAAATGTGCAATGATTTCCACTAGGTATTTACCCCTCGCTATTAGCTTTTCGTACTGACCAATATCGACATATTTAATAAGTTTTTTACCATAAATTATTAATTCTACTTATAATAATAATTTTTAATATTCTGTTATTAAACTTAATTACAAAATCACACTCATGATTATTTATTTTATCAGTAGAGCCAAAAACAAAACAAAAAAAATGTCAATTTCCGCACGTTCGTAGGAAAAATGTTGTACCTATACGAGCGTGAAGTCTCTTTTTCTCCAACTGCTCTAGAAAGCTATTAAAAACGCACTACCAATTCAACTGAGAAATCTATTTTTCCGCACAGAGTGCGAAAAGTACTTCTCGCAAGCTAAAATGAAAATTGAAATGACACTTCCACTGAAATTTTGTTCTGCAAGCAACTCTTAGTGCATTCAGCGGACGTACCAAAATTGTTCGTTAATTATAACCTTAAATAATAATTTTTTAACAAAAAAAAATAAATAAAATTCTCAATGTTTTTTATTGCTTTTTATTTATCCAAACGATTTATTATTTTATCTGCAACCATATTTTCTATTAGGTATAGGTACCTCGTACCTACCTATAATGTCGAAATTACTAGCTTTTTAAAAATTTGAAAGTGTCACGTTACCCACCTACTCTACTTCTCTCCCTCTTCGATGTCCTTCACTCAAATCAATTTGCTAATTTACTTACACTGATGACACCAATGAGAACGTGTCGTCGTCAGATAAAAACAACAAAAACAACATTTTTAGGCATGATTGTTCGATTTTTTTATTATCGAAAAATTAAATAACTAATAGATAGGTAGTATACAGAACTCGGATGAAGATAGTTATTCGCAGTCGTAGAAAAAGTTCAATGTGTAACGCGTGTAAAAAGTGCTATTTTCAATCAATCCTTGTTACACATTATTTTATTTCCACAATTACGGCTTGCACGAATTCCGTTGCGTGCGGGAAATTATGACTTTCCGCACTTGTTAGGTAAATAAGTATCACAGTTAGCAGTCAATTTTACAAGTCTGCGCCAGTAGCTTGTAAAAATCACAATTTTCGTTGTTTATATTTTAACTTGATAAGTGACGTTTTACAAATGAGTAACAATATGCTCGGCTTTCCTGATAAGTTGCCGGTTATTATAGATTCGTGCTTTCAGTTGGTTCTTTCCATATTGTTTGCTATGTCCTTAAACGAATGAATGCGGAATACTTTGTTGAAAAGTCATGCTGACTTCTCGTAACGATACTTCAACAAACTTTGTTGAATTGATGTAGGCTATGAGACTGTCTGGTTCTAAAATTCTCCAGCCAGTGTCTATTTTTATTGAGTTCTGAGTTCATTAGTTAGGAGTTGAAACGGGTTTTTCTGTGGTAAGCTTTATCGGTCAATTGATAACTTTCGGTCAATCATCCATCGGTTTTCTCGGGCGCCACCCTCGGGATTAACGTGGTCGAGGGTCCACGTGCACCAGGTAGCTTGTTACAGTGGAGAAAGAAAAACCAGAGGTCGTGCGCAGGAAAAGAATAACCCAACTTCAACTGAATAACATGTTTATTCCTCACAATTAATTAAACAGGAAATAATCACTAAAATCTAACAAAAAAAAACAGTGAGGGGGGGGTAACAAAATAATAGAGAGCGTTTCGGTAGAACGTAGCGGATGCGGTTACGCGTTACGGTAAGTAACGTATATGGTAAGAGAGTCGGCAAAATTCGGAACAGTTCGGTAATCGGTGTACGGTACGGTTCGGTAATCGGTGTAATACGGTACGGTGCGGTAATCGGTAATATTTGGTACGGTTCGGTAATCGGTAATATTCGGTACGGTGCGGTAATCGCCTTTGCCCCCAGCTCGTATAAGTGGAAGCTTAAAGCGCTTGCACGAATAAAACGGAGCAGCCGGGCACAGGTTCCAATACACCATACCTTACATTCTCAGACGGAGAGAGGAATATCGTCGTACGCGCCTGCACGATACTCCCCTAACCCGTCGGCGCGGAAAAGAATGGTGCCACTGGGAACCGACCCAGCCAATGACCCCATTCCCCTCTCGTGGGAATGACGAAGACGGAAACTGTAGATCCCCGAAGGCGTGAGGGATATCGTGGAACGAGCCAGCACGACAGCCCCCAAACTCTCGGCATAGTAGAGAATGGTGCCACAGAGTAACGATCCAGCCTGTGGCCCCATTGCCCATTTGCGTGGGAAGCGGAAACGGAGCTTGTCGACCCCAGAAGGCATGAGGGATATCGTGAAACGAACCAGCACGATAGCCCCCAACCCTTCTGCATAGCAGAGAATGGTGCCACAGAGTTACGAACCAGCCTGTGACCGCATTACTCTCATGCGTGGGAGTGAACAAGAAAATACCTGTACTCACGGTGTCATGGTTGTCTGGCGGACGGCGACGGTCTTCTGCACTACGAGCTGCTGGCGGCGGCGGAATAAACTGTTCGGAGGATTACCTTTAGACTTCGGTCGGCGAAGCTCTGGTGGAACGGCAGGCAGCTTGTCTCCAGGCGGTAGATGTTGCTTCGACCGTCTCGCTGGAGCGACTCTCCGAATCGACTGTGCGAAACTCGTTTTATTGGCGAGAAACAGCGCGTCAGAGCCTGCGTGATGCCGAGTCGACACGTGAATTTCCGATTGAAGTCGCGCGGACAGCGGTACTGGGAGCGCGCTTTGCCGACAAGGTCATGCGTCAAGGAATAATATAAATTTGAATCGCAATTTAATTAGTAACGAAAATTCCAGGAAGTTCGTTACAGAGTGCGAAAGTATAGGACTTCACTTGATAGAATAATAAGCCCTACACTATTATCCCTACAATTTCCAACTTGGATGTTTTAGCTGAAGCATGCGAGCACCCCTGGAAAGTTTTAGGGGCAAAGTATACGAATTTGAAAAAAAAAAAACATACTCTCCTTCTGGTTCAGCTGCATTCAACATTACTTGGCCATACTTAAGCAATGGCGTTTTTTGATCGATTTCTTGTAGTTTGTTAAGTTGTTGAGCCCTAAGAAGTACAATTTACAAACTTTAGGTTGTTATTAGTTTGGCTAAAATGTCATTATTTATGAAGGCTTTTACCCGACACATAATTAATTAGTTAGGACCATCTCCAACATCAAAAAACTAGATGCTAGCAATTTAGGCTCATTGTTCGAGGCATGTACCACTCAGATGTTTGAAACTTAAGACTCCCAGTTGTCGCAAGACAGGGAGGACGCAGAGCAGTTTGTCTATTCGCCCCCTCAAACTCCTCTATCCACCTTTTTTTTCAATTTAGTAACTTCTCGAGATACTTCAACTTCACATTTCACTACTCCCTCAACATCTGGCCCGCCCAGCCTGTTCTCAGGTTGATTTCAAACAGAAAATAGCATCAATGAGGCACAGGTCTAATAAAGAGAATAGGGAGGTGAAGAAATGGACAGGATGAAATGTGTTCATCCATAACCAGTGCCATTATGGAATAAAAAATAGACAGCATGATGAAGACTCACAAGGGCTGTTAAGTTGGGCAAAAAGTTTGGCTATTGATCTATACATTTTGTGCCCAGCGGAATTGTAATATTTTAAAAAAAAAAAACAAGCTTATTCTCTTTTGAATTAAACTCTTGAAGAACGGGACCAGTCATCCTCTGCGTTTTCATAGTCCAATAAAGCACCTGAAGAAGCTTGGTGAGTTGGCATGCACGTCAAAGCTTAGAATTTCAATGGGAAAAACATAGAGAGGAGGAGAGTTATCGACTCCAAAAAATTAGTTTTGTTTTACAGTTAGATGTTGTCCTAATTTCCGTTTTTTGTTTTTACTTTAGTCAGTTTTTTATATTTGTAAGTTCCTATTTTTTAATTTCTATGATGTAAAAGTGATAAATTATTATCTTGGTAGGCAGGAAATTTAGATACTTACCTGTATTATGTATCTAACTTCTTTTTATTGATTTTTTTTATAGCAAATGTAATACAAAAGGTTATTTTCTCTAAACCAACCCGATACCATATTGAACAAATCTAAATCTATTTAAAAGCTAGATAACTAAATATTATATATTCTGAGTGCCTTGCCCTATTCAGTCATGGCATAGTTATAGTGTTAGTTGTAATTTATGTCACAACATACCTATGTCACTCTTCTGTTGTAAAGAAAGACAAGACTAGACTCATGACAAAAATTAGTCGGAATATAGCGCCGTTCATGAAGGCGTAAATATTGTTCTTCTTTTTGCAAGTAATTATGCGACACAACTGTTGCCATAATGATGTTTTCATCGGTTATTATGGAATTTCTTAATCTTCTCCAGCTTCGTGCTAAAATGCCGAAAGTTTTTTCGATGGTTCTTCTGAACCTTGACAATCTCATCCTAAATATGGTCTTCCTTTCAGCCAGGAAAAAGTCTCATTATGTTTTCATGCAAGGGGAATGCTGCATCTGCTGCAAAGAAATGTGGAAAATAATCATTTTTTCCAGGCAGGGGTTGCGGTTTTGGAAGAGGAAGGGTTTGATTTAGGATAACTGAACCAAAACTCGACTGTTCAAAGATTGTACAGTCATGGTCAGAGCCCAGGTGCATCTATGTCAACAATATGTAAACTTATAGTCACTGTCACAGGCTGCCATCAGAACCATGCTGAAAAGAGAAGAATTATTACTTTATGAGCACCTATAGCGTGTTTTTTTTTATAGTGGCAGTTGCATCATTGATACCTACTTGCTGATATTTTTTTTCAAATATGTCATGTCATAACTGCTTACCTAGGTTTATTAAAAAAAAAAACATCAGATATACTTTTTCAAAAAAGTAAAATCTTGTGCTGAAATATTTAGTTCTAATGGTTTTCTTTTATACGTAAGATGATTCAGAATATTTGGGACATTGGATCAACACATGTTTCCCGTCGATAGCACCACAACAATTTGGGAAATTCTATCTGAGCAAGTTTTCCTTAGCTATTTTACGGAGGAGATCTGGGGTTGGATAAGGCAGCACTCAGAGTGAAAATACTTCCCTCAAAACTGCAGGTTTCTTTGGTAAAGCCATGCACTGTGGTCTTGCCCATATAGTTCTTCCATGCAATCTCCTGCATTAAGCAGCCCTCTAATAAGTAGCTGAAATCATACTTGAAACAAATTAGTCTTCTATAGATCACAGCTTCATGTTAAAGATTGTTGCCAACTGTATTCACACTTGAAAAGAGCACGTATCTAGAATGTTTTAGTAATAAAAAAAGTCAATGTTTTCTAACACCTACTTGAAATTCTATGATTTCTATGACTTTGAGTTGGAAATTCACGCATTGGAGAAAACGACTGTGATGAAAGTCTCTACTTTGCCGATATTAGGTTTCTGGAAACGTCCTGCTGTAGACGATCCTGGCTGAGACTCAGTAAATAGTTGAAGAGTTCTGGAGTCGTCCATGTATACTTAAAAGAACTGCTCAACTCCCTGCATACTTCAAAAGGTTTGGAAAACATTCTTGCCTTCATCTTCCTGATTCATAGGCCTTATCTTGAACCGCTTTCTGCGTCTCTTCTTTATAGATAAGGCGCTAGCGAAGGAACTAGTGATAAAACCTTATCAAACCATAACATATCCTTAATAGTATTTTACCTACGAGCGTGCGTGAAGTGCACTTTACCGCACTTATTCGCAAATAGAAATTAGCACTTTACCCCACACTATGTATAGTGTGCCTGCAGGATAGTTGCCGAGGTGCGACGGAAGCTATGCTCAATATAAATCTCGAAATTTGCTAAACCCAAATGAGCTGCAATTTTCGAAGGCAGTTTTCCAAATGTGTTTATTCCTACACATTGAGTAGTAGTCGTTCCGGATTTATAATAAACAAAAAAACGTCTGTGAGGAGTGGCGGGCTTACGTAAATTTGCATAATTTCGGTACAACGACAAGTACGCCTCATCAGCCATGGCTGATTCAGGAGAAGGCATAACGAACAGAATGCGACAAGGTGGCTGCAACTCAACGGCAGTTGTCGAGGGATACTTGGAAGACTCACTAGAAAATAAAAAGGGAATTTCCAACGAAATTCTGCCACAAATTTTATAAGTCAAGCTTGTGCGGCTTCTTCATCAAATTCAAATTCCACCATAAACTCTGCTTCTTTATCAAGCTCTCATGGAGCCGATGACGTTGCAGATTCTCTAGCATAGAATAGTAGAAACTTTGAAGAGGTCTCTGATAATCAACCCCATCATCATGTACCCAACGGTCAAATGGCATCAGCGATAAATTTACAATCTGCTGAAAATTGTACAATCACCATTGATATTGTTAACAATAAATAAAAAAAAATTGTTAATTGCTTAATATAGATTCATATTTGTTCTTATTTCTGTGCTTTTATTGTCTGCTAGTAGGAAAAATTGTGACCGGAAAGTAATTTTTGCTCTAGGTGTCAGAATGGTCAATTAATTTTGTTAGAAAATTAAATAAAAACCGCATAACTCGTGTCCATTATCTATTAATTATAGAAAAAGTATAGTATTCTACTCGTTGATAATGGCTGTTACTCACTCGGATGATTTTAACCTTAAATTGGCCACCATGTCTGTTGTGAATGTCATTTCAAAAATTATCTTTAAATCATGTCAAAAGTAATTATCATTATAAGCAACGCTACTCGATTCTTTATCGAACGAGTCTGAGATTGAGAGTTGAGCAAGCGAACGAGCGAACGAGTAAAAGGGCGAGTTGGATAAAGACACTTCACTGACATGGTACATACAAAACATTATCGCCAACCGTAAAAATTGAACTTTAAAAAATGCACGAGGCATAAATACGAGCAAATACAGAACAAATCTACTACTTATTGTTTGTTATATTGAACGTGAATGTATTGTCCGTCGTTTTTAATCTGACACTTTCCGTATGAGGAGCGAAGGGGTGAAGCATATGACAAAAACCGGTGACCATTGGCGTTCTAACGTAGGGGGATTTTTTTGCAGTATCAGATCAAAATCGACGGACTTTACACCCTATCGTATGAATAAAATTAATTCTTGAAGTCTAAGTTTAATTCATAATGTTTGAGGATTATTACCAATGTTAACAATGCGTAAGTCTTCTTTATAAGAATTAAAATCGCCTTCGCGATTTTTGTTTGCGCACAGATTCCTCAACATAGGACTCTGCAATCGTGTTGCTTTCCCACCTTTAAATTTTCTTTACTACCACCTACGTTGACAAACAGAGTGGCGAATGTTCGACGGAAACAATGTCCCGTGTACAAGCAATTTTGCTTGGTACACTTCCAATAGCATGGATTTCAAATGGGTGCATTTGTCGTTTCTTTACGCTAGGAAATACCGATCGTAGGGTATCTGCTTAGGACGCTGAGTGAAATATTTACTGAATAATTCTGCGGATTTTACTTTTCCTTCAAATTCTGCAGTGATCACGAATAAACGAGGCTTGTTGGTTTTTGTTTCGGGTATTCCAAAGTGAAACGAATCTTAAATCAAGACTACTTTATATCAAATTGCCTTTGAAGAGTTGGCACTTATTACCTTCATCATCACGTAAATTTCATTTGGCGCATCTAGTAGAAATTTAAGTATATCTTCTTGAGAAAAGGTTTTCGATTTTTTTGGAATATGATTTCTTCCAGGTAGAGAGTTTCGTGGATCAGAGGACTAGGGGACTAAAAGAAACTATCTAGTTGTCGGCAACGTTTCGGACATTTATTCATTTTTTATCAAGCCTCAGACTGTTGCCTACGAAGTCCAAGCAGTTGAAAAAAGAGCACTTCTCTTTTTTGATGATGATGATTCCAAAATTTTTTGATGGAATTTTCTTTTTAGCTCCTTCTCTATTCTTTCAAAGACTCTGTCTCGTGGTATATAGGAATGGCCAACAATTGGGAATATAATCTCAAGAGATTTTGTATTCACAGGAGATTTTTTAAGAAGATATTTTCCCAGCATACCAATCATAGTAATATTCTTATTTTGGCCTGGACAAAAAATTGTATCTTTTTATATCCCCCCCATATTCTTGCTACAAAGAAAATGAAAGACAATCGAAGATATTCCGTTGGAGTCTTTTGCTCGCATATTTTCTGACCAAGTAAATACAGGGTGTTTGGCGGAGGGTTAGCCAAACTTGGTGGGTGTATAGATAGGCCCATTTCGATGATATTTTATTATTATACTAGTGCCCTTAAGGTCCCCGTTTTTTGGCTCAGTTAAGCTGCCCTCCCCCCCCAGTTGAATTTTTTTGCTCAAAAAGCTAGCGCAGATAGAGGATATCTAGCGCAGGCTAGCGCACCACTTTTAAAAGCTAGCGCACCAACCCCCGCGGAAATAGCAGAGGATGCGATCGGGGGGGGGGGGGGGGGGGCCAGATCAACGCTAGCCCCCCCAGTTAATATTTTTGTCTCAAAATGCTAGCGCAGAATAAGGACACCTAGCGCAGGCTAGCGCACCACTTTCAAAAGCTAGCGCACCAACCCCCGCGAAAATAGCAGGGGTTGCGATCGTTAGGGGAGGGGAGGCAGATTAACGCTAGCCCCCCCCCCACAACCACACCGTGACAACACAACAAGCTTGACAGTTTCTACATTTCACTTCGGCGCATGCTTACTTTAAAAAATTCTCTCTCCGAGGTGGAACTTTTTGAGTGAACTCCATGTACTTCACTTCGTATAATCGAACGCTAATCGAGTCACCCCTAATACGCCAAAAAGCAATACCCGATCGGCTGGATTGCGAATGGAGTCACTCGGAGTGCACGGAGTGAGCAAGCCGAACCCACCTAATATTGAAACTATTGACAATAATGAAATGGCAAATGAAATTCTGACATACAAATTATATATTTGTCATATGGATATGACAAATTTGTATCGATGTGCTCCATCATCGCGGACGTATCGATATATCGTATAATATATGGGTACATTAGGCGTGTTCTTTCTACGGCTTGTCTCATCTCATTTTGGGATGAAGTGGTGAGGTTATTCGAGTAAATCATATGTAAGTGAGTAAGTGGAGTAAAATGAGAATAAGTGAGATCCTGAGTAGAAAGAACACGACTAATCAGGCGGTGCCAGCGGCTAAGCTCAGCCACTCAGCAGGGACTTTATTCTCGAAACCGAAGAACAGCGTTCTCATGAGAACGATTGCTCTGTCGCTGTCAGTGTTATACATATTTACCAACAAAAACGAACGTCGATTGCTAATACGTCAATTTCATGTACAAATAGGAAATTCCTAATGTTCAAGAAGCGACATACGTTTAGTCACTAGAACAACCGGTACTTCTAAAAAGGTATTAAATATGGAAACATGAATACATATGACGAAGTCAGAACCTTTGTTCTCATGAGAACGCTGCTTCCCTGTTTCGAGAATAATGTTCCTGCTGAGTGGCTGAACTTAGCCGCTGGTATCGCCTGAATGTACCCTATGGCCGAGTTCGTTTTTGTCATATTTTTCGTCGATTTCCTCCGAAATTTTGACAGGCACGTGATTTGTAACTTGAAACTGTCTTATCCAGTCACGTGCCTGTCAAAATTTCGGAGCAAATCGACGGAAAAGATGACAAAAACGAACTCGGCCTATGTATGGGTGTCCCACGGTGGATGGCGTATTAGACGTTTATTGTAGGGCTTGACAAACCGTATGTATTCGTTACCGAGTAACGAGTATTATCTCGGATTTGAAATACGGATTCGTTACTGTCGGCCGTCTTCCGTGACTTGCATCAGTCGCATCTCTACGAAATGTTTTGTTTTTTTGAACATTTACCAAAGATTTTTCATATAGGTAATTCTACAAATTTTTAAATATTTTTAGACAGTTTGGGTATATTTATTATTGTCAAATATTGAAAATACGAATCCCGACAATGCTTATTCGATAATCGGAACAAATGCGAATGGCGAATGAGTCACTTTTCTACTTTTTCGCATAGGTAGGTATCTTCCCTATGCTCTGAATACTAGAGTAACGGAAGTAACGAGTAACGAATATTTAGTAACGAATATTAATATCAAAAGTAACGAATACGTACGAGTATTAATTAAAATTTTCGTTACTTTTACAGCCCTAGTTTATTAAGAACTAAATAGCGGATCATTGTGAAAATTTGGAAACCGGGATAAACGACTATGATGGATCTACCCTTGAAAATATTTCTGACCATGTGGTGTTGCCGCTTCTACTCTAAACCAGTAGCAACTATTTTAAATGGAACACCTTGTATATTTGTAAATTTTTGAATTCGGCACATACAGGGTGACACAATGAATAGGGAACAGCCTATAACTTTTTTAATATATAAGTTGAAAATTTGAAATTTGGGGAGCTTAAACGAGGCAACTTTTTGGGTTTTTTAGAAGTAAATTGCGTTACCAGTCACTTCCCGTTAAACCGGAAGTAGCCATTACTTTCAATTTTCAAATGGGACACCCGGTATTTTTTGAGTTTTCTGGCATCAGCAGATCATTCTACGTATGATAGGAACATTTTTGAAAGATTTATAACAAAACCAAAAAAAAAAATTGCTTGGATTTTTCGAAAGTTGTTGAGTTTTTTTTTCAGCGGATTTTAAAAATGTTGATATCGAAAAATAGGGAAAAAAATGTCCCAGCGTGGTTACATTTGAAAAATATGGAATACCTTGAAAACACCTCTTTGTTTAATCTTGATCTGAAGTCATGGCGTTCAGTTAGCAAAAAATTGAAGGTACAGACTTTCCTGATATTAAGAATATCTAACTAAATCAATTTACACCAGTGGCAGCGCCGATTTTTTTTTTCTAAAAATTAATTCAAATTATTTTATTTTTTTTTGTTAAAAATTTGCCAAAAATGGTCCTACCATACTTAAAATGATCTGCTGATGCCAGAAAACTTAAAAAATACCGGGTGTCCTATTTGAAAATCAAAAATTATGGCCACTTCCGGTTAAACCGGAAGTGACTTGTAACGCAATTTACTTCTAAAAAACTCAAAAAGTTGCCTCGTTTAAGCTCCCCAAATTTCAAATTTTCAACTTATATATTAAAAAAGGTAAAGGCTGTTCCCTATTCCTTGTGTCACCCTGTATGAGCAACAGAACAACTTTTCTTAATACTTTCCTATACCTATCTGTCGCCGCTTTTCAGGAATATGTAATTAATTTCATTTTTTTTTAACGAAAACAGGACTAAATCTTAATATCTCCCTCCTATATATGGGCTGAAATTTGGATTATGCCAGAACAATGCTAATGAATAAACGCTAATAAATCCAAAAAAAAAATGAAGAATTAGGTATGAGCAAAGTATACATAGTCTGAAAGCTAGTTTTATCAACATTTTAAATCCGTATTATTATACAGGGTGTTCCATTAAAAAAAAAACTGGCATTTTTATGAGTTACCGACAAAAATTAATTTCGGGATCATCCTGTAGGTATACTTGAACTAAGATGTGAGCGAAAGGTCAAATGCCTACAGGGATAACCCAAATTACAGCTCAAAATTGTTTTATAGGAGGGACATAATAATTAAATAAAAATTGAAATTAATTTATTCCCGAAAAACGGCGACAGATAGGTATAGGAAGGTAATAAAAAAAGTTGCTCATAATTATATACCGAATTCGAAAATTTAAAAAGATACAGGGTCTTTCATTGAAAATAACGATGTTGCCACCGGCTAAGAGTAGAAGCGGCAACACAGCATGGTCAAAAATAATTTTAAAGTGTGGATCATGGTCGTTTATCCAGGTTGCCAAATTTCTAAAATGATCCGCTTTTTAGTTCTCTAGTATGATTACACGTTGTTTTTTTTTTTTTAAATTTATCCCTCCCTATCGCATCCCCTGCTATTTTCGCGGGGGTTGGTGCGCTAGCTTTTAAAAGTGGTGCGCTAGCCTGCGCTAGGTGTCCTTATTCTGCGCTAGCATTTTGAGCAAGAAAAATTAACTGGGGGGGGGCTAGCGTTAATCTGCCCCCCCCCCCCCCCCCCGATCTCATCCCCTGCTATGAGCACAGGGGTTGCTGCGCTAGCTCTTAAAAGTTGTGCGCTAGCCTGCGCTAGGTGTCCTTATTCTGAGCTAGCATTTTGAGACAAAAATATTAACTGGGGGGGCTAGCGTTAATCTGCCCCCCCCCCCCCCCCCGATCGCATCCTCTGCTATTTCCGCGGGGGCTGGTGCGCTAGCTTTTAAAAGTGGTGCGCTAGATATCCTCTATCTGCGCTAGCTTATTGAGCAAAAAAATTCAACTGGGGGGGCCAGCTTAACTGAGCCCCGTTTTTTTTATATCATTGCTTTTGTATTATTCTCAAGTATTTTCGAAAATGGTCCTTTCAATTTCTGTAACTTTCATGAAGATCAAGGATATCTTACAAACCAAAAACACACGAAAAAAATATTTTTATAAACATTTTAAAAAGGGTTACAGAAGTTAAAAGGTCAATTTTTGAAAATTCTTGAGAACAATACGAAAGCAATGATGAAAAAAAGGGGAACTTACGGCTAAAAGTGTATCATTGAAATATCTTCGAAATGGGCCTATCTATACGCCCACCAAGTTTGGCTAACCCTCCGCCAAACACCCTGTTTATTAACGGTATCCTTATTTCAAATATTTTTTGAATGTCCCTAACATAATAATATCCGCTTTGATCAAGGACTTTAGGCAATACGAGGTTTTTTTGACAGTGGGGAAAAAACTTAAGACTGTTAAATTTAATTTTCTGAGAAGTTCATGAAATGCCTTCACTTTCAGTTTATGCACAGTATATCATGCCATTGCTCCAGCATTTTCTTGGCGTTTCAGAATAGACATTCTTGATTTAAATCTTATACACTCAGAGCAAGCATCTGTTGCTGGGGTTTTGACACTAATGTTGAAATCATTCATGGAAATATCCCGAAAAAAAATTGATATTTGACTAATTGATTTTGCGATTCAGCTTCGTTATTATGTAGCTTCCATAATCTACGCACAGAATAGTCACTAAGAAAGTATACTCTCATACTTTGATCCCGTGTGTAATGCGAATCAACACATTTTAGGGATTGAATGAATAACTCAGTTTCTTTTATTTTAAATAATTGCTTCGGTCTATCAATCTCCGTCAATCTCGTTTTTGAAAAATGTTTGGGGATATTTAAGGACAATTTTATTAGCAATGTGCTTAAACGCCATCACTGGAATTTTTGTTTTTATATTTCTCATTTTGTGTATAGTATTTTTAATCCGAACTGAAACACTAGAAAAACATCTAGTCGGCATACATCTAACAAATAAAGAACATGGGTGTCACATAATTTTTATTTCTTTAAATGGTGATAATCAATATCAAACAACACAACTAAATAATACGTGGAATAAAACAGCAAATAATATATAAATTGAAATGACACTGGTTATAGAAATCGCTTAGTCTAGTCAGCCAGGCACTCGCATCTTTTCCGGGAAAGACGTAAGTAGCCCACCCCAATTATTCAACTTATAGGCGCGTGCTGACTTAAATTATTATTTTGGGCTACTGCAGCGATATTTCCTCACCGCTTATATTTTGTACGGGGAAGCTCGACGAAACTGAGGGATCTTACTCCATGTAACATCTAGGTGTGACCATGTGTACTCCAAATTAGCATTTATTATTATTGGTGTACTATTTAAAACGTTGAATGGAGTATTATTTTGTATACCAACTGGAATGGTTTCGTTTTTGAAATCGCTATTACTTGTGTGAGCATCAGATGTGACGCCAGCAGATTATACTGTTAACGTCGTTGCTGCAGAGTCAATTGATGACGCCTCTAGAGAAATCCACTGTTCATTTTGAGATTAGACACGAAACTGTTTCTTTATTCAAAAATTCGAAAATACTGTTCATTTTTAAACATACAAAAATAAAGCTAGATCAATGTATTTTGACTGGTACAACCACACTTGGCTTTGAAAGCAATTTCCATAAGTTTTTGCTGGTTGTGAAACAGATCTAAATCAATCTTGAGTTTCTTTTTTTCCAATTCCAGTCTTTCTTCTTCCATTTGCATTTTTCGTTTTCTTTCTTCTCGCTCAGATTCAAATTTCTTCTCTTCAAGGTCCAGTTCTCTAGAACGTATTTTATACCAGCGCTCGTTCTTGGTTTCAAGGTACTTTAATGACGTTTGCTTTATACTATTCTGACTCTTGATGGAGCTATGATAAAAAAAAAGTTTGTTTGAATCTACAACTCTTTGCTACAAATTAATTGAACTCTTACTTAGAATTCGACCACCTCTGCCACGTCTCCCGTATCTTTGTGCTCTGCTTATAACTGATTTTGCTTTTGCAACGAGTGTTTTTTTAACTGTTTTTCCTTTGTTTTCAACTTTATTTTCATTGTTTTCAACTGTATTTTCATTGTTTCTAATTGTATTCTCATTGTTTTCAAGAAAATTTCCATCTTCATCAACATAAATAATTTCAGTTGGTGCTTCATCACTCTCGACGACTTCATTCAACTGAATCTCTTCATAAGCTAAAAAACATGGAAAAAAATAACATGAAGTAAAGTCTCATACACTCATCACTTTAAAAACTTATGGAGCACTATCATACATTCCTAAAAATACTTTAATGGCTTAAATGCAAAACTATACCCTGTACCTACTATTTAGTGACTCTGTCTGCGCCTGAGAAGCTGTCTCTCTTTTCTGGAACCCTTTTTCATAAGGCGTTAGACGTGTTTTAGACGTTTTGAAATCTTGTATTAATAACAAAATAGAGTGCAATAGATCATCTAGTTCAGTCACCTCCTCTTCCACCCGAGATCTTAAATATTATGATTCAAATGAAATTATATATTACGTAGTAGCAAAAGCAGCAACAAAGAATACATTACTAAAGGTCATTTTAAAACCTAAAATATTTTAGAAATAGGACAAACTTCTAAGCTTGTAATTTTTTTATATTTCTTAGGTAACTCTGCTTCATATTCTTGTTTTAACAAATAAGAATACCTAATTTTGATTGTTTTTTTTAAATCCTCACAGTTAATGAGCTGTCCATGGAAGCAACCTCTCATCACAATTGTATTATAATAGATACATAATAATAGGGTACTTGCATGGAAAATTAAATTGATTATTGTTTATTGCAAACTGTAGGAGATCAAAAAAAAATCGATGCGTGTTTTTTTATTTTGTCCAAATATGATTATTTCGAAAGTTAAAAAACATTGAGTTTTGCATATATAGATATACTGAGCATGTGCGACGTCGCAACGTATTATAAGTTATGACGTCAGAAGGATATTTCAAAGCGTTGTATCTCCGTCAATTTTTGACTTAACAAGAAAAAGAAAAAACAAGTGTTGACTTATTTTTCATGGACTATCGAAATCAACAATAAAAAAATTTGATGCAAGGGGCCTATTAGGAAACTTCTCGACTGGAGTAGAGTACCTACAGATAGTTACTCGACAAAAAATCAAAGAAAATAGTCACTTACTTGAATTCCTCCCTTTTTTTCTTCTCTTCAAGTTTTTCAACCAGGAGACTCACCCTGTCTTTTAGGCCTTTTTCTTTAAAGTCTTCACCAGTCGTCTTCTCAATATTTTTTTGAATAAGGCTCCACCGAGACCGATTTTCAAAAGGGTTTAGACTCACTACCTCCTTGAGGAGAAGCAGGTCATCGTGCGCTGTATAATACAATATTTTTCTTTTATCCATCGCGAAACTGAACAGTGGACGAACAACAAAACAAATTCATAAACAATCTAATGGCGTTTCCGATTGGTAGATCTAGTGCGGAACTAGTGCAATTTTTTCTATTCCTGTCTTTTTCTTCTACAGTTTGAATAAAAGGATGGAAATACACTCAGTGCGCACTGAATCTACCAATCGGGAACGCCATAAGAAATAAGAATAAAACAATTTGTTCAGGTTATGTCACTGTGACTTTTTGACGTTCTGTCAGGGATGCGATACGGATACACCATAGAGAAATATAATAAACCAATTTGAGAGTTACCGATTCTGTGGTGCGACACTGGCATCGCGATGACGTAATATCGATACTAGCGCCACTATCCACTACAAGACAAACTTAAATAATATTTGGCGCCCAAGTAGCACATATATGTCCCTGCGACTACGTATTAACCAAATACAACGTCGCCAGAAGTGCAGATACCGTGCAGATAAGTGACCGTCAATGAATTTTCGTTAAAATAACGTCCGGCCGTCGTTCTTATTATGTGGTCAAGAAATCGTACCTTTATCTAGCTTAATTTTGACGTAATAAATGACAACCAGTTTTAACGTAAAATTGATGACGTCAATCCGTCGTCCTCTTGTATACTTGTGACCTCTGAAACGTTTTTTGAACGTCGTCTACTGCGACCAATTATAAGGTGAGATAAAAGTCGTAAGTTGGACGTCATAATATTGTACCCAATTCAACGTTGCATTGAAGACGTCAATCTGACGTTATCTTTATATCCTATGACCTCTGAAACGTTTTAAAAACGTCGTCTGGCACCACCAATCATAAGGTCAGATAGAAGTCTTAGAAAAACGTCCGGCCAACGTTAAAATTGGACACAGGTAAAATTTGGTGTAGTATTTCATACTTTTCGCGTCGTTCGGTAATAAACTGCCATCCGTCAAATAAAAACATAAACAAACAATATAACACTATAAAAAAAATCAAGAATTTAAATTAGTACTCTTTTGCTTTTATATTTTTGATATGGGACGAAACAAGAGCTTCAAATACTCATCCACATATTATAGAAGAAGAAAAAGATTTTTAGATTTAGTGAAAAGCGAAAAATGTCTTCCACCAAACATGAAGGAAATGGAGCAGGAACTGCAAGAAGGGAAATTGGAAGAGAACCCTGCAATTCACAATCAGGAAATTGAGAAAGATTCAATAAATGTCGGGTTGAAAGGAAATATTTCAAGCGATGACCATATCCACTGTGAATATGATAAGTCTAACAGTGAAATAACTGACAAAGTAGACGATGAAAAGATGAGCATAAAACTCCGAAGAAATTTACGGCAGTGGGCATTAAAAAATAATATTAGTCACTCTGCCCTTAACGACTTATTACAAGCATTATCACTTTGTGGTATTCGAGATTTGCCCAATGATGATAGGTCACTAGTAAAGACTCCTCGAAATATACCTTCAGTAGAAACGATGGGAAGAGGGCAATATTGGCATAACGGACTTGGCAACTGTTTGAAAGAAATGCTCATAGATCTAAATCAGCCCTGTGTAGTAAAGCTCAATTTTCATGTCGATGGACTACCAATAAATAAGAGCTCTAAACATCAGTTTTGGCCAATTTTGACTAATATTGCCAATATGCCTCATATCTGGCCACTTCCTATAGCAATATTTTATGGAGAGGCAAAACCACCTAGTGCAGATATTTTTCTAAAAAAGTTCGCGAAGGAATTGCTTGCAATAATGAATCATGGTTTAATTATAAATGAGGGTTTTGTCCAAGTGAAAATTAATGAGTTTATCTGTGACAGACCTGCCAAAAGCTTTATTAAATGTAGGTACCTACAAGCAATATTGTATTCAAAACTATTTATACTTTTTATTATATTTTAGGTGTAGTTTCTTTTAATGCCTACGATGGCTGCATAAAATGTACAGTAAGAGGAGAATTCTTCAAAACAGAGAGACATATGAGCTTTCCACAACTTGACTGTCCAAAAAGAACAGATTCGGAATTTAGGAGGAAAATTCATTCAGATCATCAAATGAAAGACATAGACGGAGCATTTCAAATTAGCCCCTTAGAAGAGTTGCCAATTGAAATTATCAAGGACATTGTGGTTGCGGATTCATTACATCTTTTAGATCTTAGAGTCATGAAAAAATGTCTCACAATATGGGTAAATGGAAGTAAAACTTTTAAAATGAAGTTTTTTTCCAATCAGATTAGTATAATTTCTAGCTGGCTTCTTAGTTGCAATAATTGTCTTCCTAAAGAAATTCATCGTTCAGTAAGACAGCTTGATTGTTTATCATTCTGGAAAGCGACAGAGTTCAGAACATTTCTACTTTATCTAGGCCCTCTTATATTAAGAGACCACTTACCACGAGAAATATATAGGCATCATTTGCTTTTGTTTTGTGCTGTAACGTTATGTTCAACTGATTATTATTCTGACAAATTAGATCTTGCCGAAAAGTTGTTTAGGGATTACATTGAAGGCTTTATATCTATATATGGAATGGATTCTATTTCAAGCAATATTCATAACTTGAACCATGTAGTGGATGACGTTAAAAGATTTGGTTCCTTGTGCCTATAGGAAAAAAAATCAAATCTACATATGGAGGGTTCAGAAGCCAATCAGTGTAAGTCAATAAACAATAAAATGGAATAAATTGATTTTTTCAAAATTTGGAAATAAAAAAATAACAACGCCTGAGAAATTGCAGATTTTTTTTTTATTGTAACATATTATATTGGCTAACATAATTACAAGAAAACTAGAACAAAAATAGGACACACCTACAAAAAAATAAAAAATAAAATAAAAAAAAATGACTTAAGCTAAGTGTCCTCTGAAATTTTATTTAAAAACTAATCTATGTAATCTGAATCGTTATTATCACTGACATTTTCCGCTGTTTCTGGTTGTTTTGAAGTTGAAGTTCGTGTTCTCTCGTTTAGTATCGGCAAACTTTTATAAAATGGGTGGTAGTGCGGCGGAATATAAGTTAGCAAATCAGACATGTGCCTCTTTTTGATTGGCTTTACAGGCCTGCGATTTGGATAGAGTGGCTCCTGGACAATATTAACCAAATTGGGAGGTCTTCCTTTTCCTGGAGCTCTTGCTATGTTGATCTTAAAAAACGGAAAATCATCTTGCAACGTTTCTTTATAGAAAATTAGGTTTGGTTCATTCTTGCAATATCTGAGCCATTTTATGTTTAGCCAATTAACTTTACCTCCGTCCGTATTAGTTTTTCTATTACAAATCGAGTCTTCTAAAGGTTTCGTCGAGACAAATTCTTCTCTGGCCATTTCAGTTACTTGAAATGGATTAGTTTTTTTTGCAGTTGCAACTAAGTTGAACCAATCTCTAGGACCATAAATAAATTCTTTTTTTCTTGATTTTGACTCAATGATACCAAAGTCAGCGTCGTTTGGGAGGTAACTATGTCCAGATACTAGGAACTTATGGTCAATAAAAGATGTGGACATTACTGGGTCTTGTGTAAGTTTCAGCAAAGATAAGCTTAATTTAATATTCCGGTTCTGGCCTGTACAACAGTCGGAATACATAACAATATGATTGAAATTACTAGCTTCCTCTTTCAGATGTCTCACCAGACACGATGCAATTTCTTGGGAACCTCGAGATCCTTCAGTTTCATCCCACATGAACATGTATCCTTTGTTGTTATTAACCCTGCAGCAGTCGCGCCATTTGACTATTTTAGTTTGGTCACCCTGGTCTCTGAGACCGAATTATTTCAATATCAGCAAAATGGTGTTTTTAACACTCAATTTTTCTTTTTAATTCAATAAAAACCAATAAAGCGTTTAAGTGTTTGAAAAACAAATTTATTTTATAGGCATAAGATAGAATGATGTATTAAATTAAAATTAACAAACTCAAGGTAAGTACATTGTCAAAATAAAATATCAATAATTTTTTGTAATCATTCGAAAACCATTTTCTCAAACATTATTCAAAACGATTTCCTGGCATGTCCTGCAAACGTGTGTCGTGTGTTCTAGGCACATAAACTTATTGCATTGAAAACAAGAGAACCTAGTTTTTCGATTTTTTTTCCAATTACAATAAGCACATCTGCCTGGCACCAGATTTTCCTGTTGGAATTCTGGTACGATACCACAAATATCTTGAAGTCGGGACTTTATTCGAGTAGGAAGACATGATGTTCTGGCACGAGCCTCTAGATGTGGCCTTATCAAACCATTTGCTAATTCCCTAAGAATATTTCGGCGCAATTTTTGCGTTTCTGGATTATTTGCAGCATATACCACTTGCGAATTTATACCAGCAATATTCAGTATGGTATAGAAAATTACCATAGGCCATCTCTTCGTATTTCTAGCGCAGTTATAATTGGCACATAGTCTGTCCACTACATCGACTCCTCCTTTTGTAGCATTATAATCCGTAATTATAATTGGTTTGTGTCGCTCTCCGGTACTCGGATTAATCTCATCTGAATGGTGGAAAGTTGAAAGCAAAAGAACATTTTTTCCTGGCTTAGGAATATACGAAACCAGGGTATACTTTTCATTGAAACCAAACATTGATGAGCATGATGGCCGACGAATTGGCTTAGTAAATTCTAAAGGGAGTTCCTTCTTATTTTTTCTAATTGTTCCAGTTAGAGTTAACTTGTATTCATCCAGAAGTGTTTTTGCGAGAGGAACTGAAGTAAACCAGTTATCCGTGGTGAGATGTCTACCAGAATTCTTAATTTGTTGGCAAAGTCTATAAACAACGTCTGAGGGCGAGTTGGATACCTTATAAGGACCATCGGGCTGTTGTCCAACGTATACTTCTATTTTACTAGTATAAAACATTTGTGCATCACACAACGCAAACATCTTTATACCATATTTGTTGGGTTTTGATGGTATATACATACGAAAACCACATCTGCCCCTAAAGGCTGGAAGCATTTCATCTATAGTGACCATTTCAGACATATGAAAACCAGTTTCACAATTTCGGACAAAATTTTCAAATATTTCTCGAATAGCTGTAAGCTTATCAGTTTTTTGGCGGTCTTCACGAGTTCCTTTATCATCAAATCGGATGCATCTACTTAAAAATCTGAACCTTTGTAATGACATTGTTAGGTGGAAAATTTCCACACCATAGCCGTCAGTTCTCCAGATATCTTCGGTATTCATTCTATTTGATTTACAAATACCAGCCATGTAGAGAAGTCCTATAAATGCTTTTATTTCTCCCATGTTAGTAGGGTTTGCATCTCTGGAACGAGAAAATTTTTCTTTTATTGCCTCAATGTAAAGGTTTGTATAATATACGATTTTGTTTATCATATCATTATTTATGAAGTGACTCCATATATCAGTAATGTCTCTTAGGGTTTTAGTCGACAGTGTCGGCCCAGGTAGTCGTTTTATAATATTTTCTTGTCTAGTTCTTATTGACTTTGGTTTAGGAGGGTGCTTTTTCCAGTAGGTTACTTTGTCTTTACCTAATAAAAGAAATTTATAGAATAATTGTAGGACATCTTCCAATAATAAATTTTCTTTCTTACCAATATAGGATAATCTGCTGCTAACAACTATATCTCCTTCCTCAGGCTCACTAATTTCTTGTTCGCTGTCACTGTCATCATTTTGACACTCCACATTATCTTCTTCATCATCGCTTTCATCGTCCGGATTTTCCGGAGGAATGTTTGTATTTTCTGCCAGCTCATCATCAGTTTCTTCTAAAAGGCGCCTCAGGTGCAACTGTTCTCTTTCGTAGGAGTACATACCTCTAAAAGGTTTGATTTTGCAGCAAAATATTTTATTACCAATTAGAAAATAATATTTACCTCAATTTTTACTTTATAATTTTGCGCCACTGTTGTCGCAGCGGTCCAATACACCGGGTGTTAGTTTGGTCGCCCTGGTTCCAGACACCGTGTGTTGATAATACTTGCGAGAAACGCCACCCACTGTGCACAAAACAATACTAACGACGCCTCGTCACGTTACGAGCAGCTACATAGCTCGAGAAGTAGTAGCGACATCTAGGCAAAAAGATATTAACTTATTTCTTTGACCCGGTCTCAGAGACCGCGGCGCGACTACTGTAGGGTTAAAAGTATGAATTCCAAAGTTATAAACGTACATATTCACCTTATAATAAGCAACTGAAGTGCTGAGTTTTGGAAAAGGAAGAGCTTTTTCTAGATCGAATGTTAATACGTAAACGTTCTCATCAGCAGAAAGCTTGTCATTGTTAAGACATGATCTGGCTAATTGTGCTTTTCTTAGGTGGACTTCTTTTTCTATTATTGCTGTATTTTTTTTTGCCTCATCTTTCTCAAAAGTGATAACGTTCTGCAAATTGTCGCATAGCTGGCACGTATCTTTAGCAGGTGGCTTAAAATGAAGATTAAAATGTGTAGAAAAGACGTGATAATACATCTTTTCTTTGACCGCCTGTGAGCCTTCTTGTTCGCATTTCTGTTCATACAGCACAAACATTTTTCTGATATTTAAATCTGGGTTCAAATATCTTCTATTTGGAGCATCAGCTAGGGCATAATGACTTTTGTAACAAGGGAATGATTGTATGTGTTCTTTGACGTTTGTTATATCTATTTTATTACTTGGTTCTTTATGGCCCCGTTTATCAATGCAAGCAGACGGTTCTGATTGACATGAGATTTTATAGATGCGTGCATCGCTCACTTGAAACGTATCTATAAAAAAAATTTTGCAAACACGAGTTGACTTCGTTGAAGTAGTTAAAAAATATTTTATGGTTTTTGATTTTGGTGGTCTTGAAGAATTTCTAGAACGGCGCTGTTTAATTGGGCTGTTTTGAATTAGCCCTCGAAGGTTAATGTTTTGCTTTGTATTATCACCTAATTTATAGAAAGAATCAAACATGATTTTCCTTTCTTCAGGTCTTACGTTAGTAGAGCATCGTCGAGCACATTGACAATCAGCATTTTTGAATTTTTTTTCGGATACATTTCTACCGCTTCTATTGACGTAAGCTTTTCCAGTGGATCTATTTGCAGAATTGACTACTCGTTTCCATGTACTTGGGTTTCTTTTGCGTTTCCTTCCTCTATTTGGAGACTTTGGAGTCTCATTGTTATTACCATCCTCATTTTCGATAACGTTATTATCAATCTCAACTTTCTCAACATCATCATCTTCAGGATATTCTGAAACAAAATTTCCGAGGTCAGTATACCTAAGTCAAGAAACAATGATAATGTAATTATTATTACAATACATTTTAACGAAAAATTCCATATTATTTTATGTATTATTTTATTTATGTAATTAAATAATTAAATTAGGAAGCATTTTCTTAAAAATTTTATAATTCAGATTCAGAGGTTAGGAAATCACTTACCAGAATCAGAAGAATTTTCGTGCATATCCTCATTTTCTGGAGCATATTCTGACCCACTATCGGAATAGGGATCATTTTCATCCTCTTCTGGCGATAAAAAAAGAATATTTTCACTCATTGTGTTCAAGTGTGGTTTTGAATTGAATGAATATTGTAAATAAATGACTTACACCTTATGACTTCCGAACATTTCGAATTTTTATTCATTGGTCAAGATAAGTTCCGGCATCTATTGGTAACAACTCAAAGTAGTGACTTGAATGTTTTGTCAACCGAAAGTTTGAACATTGGGGTAATACTTGAAGCAAATAATGCAATTTGAAAAAAAAATGACTTACACTAATTGGCTTCTGAACCCTCCATATATGGATCAAGTCTTCTTGGTAAATATGAAGATTTATTTGATTACCCTTTTAAATCTAGTCATTTGCATATATATGTTCTACAAAATAACATTTTTTCGGAATCTATCTACATATCTGATGATATTAAATGTAAACTAATAGGTTTCAATTACAATCAGAAACAAGTCTTTCTGCCATTGCTTCATAGTTTGAATTTCAAAATTTAAGTGGGTAGGTATATATTAAGTATGTATTGATGAATTGAAATAACTCAATTATATACATACTTTGTATATCTAACGGGTCTTCAAAAAAAAAACATATCAAAGAGTGCTTTGATAACAAAAACGTACCTTGCATTAGTGTTTATTGGTCAGGATTTTTGACACAACATTTTGACACAAAATTCAATCGCAAAATTAAGAAAAATATTGCTAGACATACATTTAAGAAATCATAGCGATCTTTGATTTTTTTTTTGAGACCCTGTTATGTTCATGTTCTCATGAACTTACCTGTACCTGTAAGTATTCGATCAAAACAAAATGTCAGTGTTATTTTATATTTTATTAAAAAAAACATAATTTTCATCCTTGTACATAATATTACCTATAGGTACAAACTAAAATTTAAATTGCTTCTTTCCTTAAACAAAATGAGTACCTAACTAGGTAATTTGGTATAGTTTATAAAATTTTATAAAAAAAAATCTAATCCATATCTTCTGTATCATCATTTTCTTCGGTTTGCCCTTGCTGCTCTTGTCTTATGTCAATATTTTCCTTACCTGGAAAAAAATAAATTATTCTTTTTTTTTACAAATTAAATACATTTTTACGTTAAAATTTTGCCTTAACGTAACTGAAGTTTTCGAATGAATTTAGTAATTAATTCAGTTATTTGTGAGGGTATTTATAAAGCTGTATATTAATGTTTTTCAGTGATTGATAGGTTGCTCATTGAATTTTGCTAGATTTTTACCTTTTTGTTTAGATGCGAAACAATATCTAGGGTATATTTTTCGAGGTAATAATGAGTAAATTATTTGTATTCAGATGACAGGGTTGTGTTAGGGTGATAACGCCCCACTGTTAGGATAGGAATCTACTTTATTTAGCTTTCGAAAGTTTTCTAAAAGGGCCTAAACATCGGTGAAAAGGTTTGTTTACTTTCAAATAAATATCAATTGTCAACACTTACGAATCTCGTATTTTCCTTTATTAAAAATTCTGCAACAACACAAATCACTTTAGCACACTTTAAATCGATTTTCCACCCTTATTTCCTTTATTTTTCGCATTTTCTAAATGTTTATTCTCTCAAAATATAATGGGGTTATAAGCCACTTGCGGATTCGTTTCTGGCAACACTGTTGCCGACGTTTTTTGACCGCTGTGGGTAATAGGGTCACTGTATTTGTAATCCCTAAACAGTCACTGGTCGTTTTGATAGATTTTAGTCTGAAGACTGGGTAGATGCTGTTTAATAACTTCTATAAGTAATTAATTGGTTCTAATTGGTGTTAGGGGAGAGAATTGATAACAACTTTGAGTTTTATAGGTCATCATTGTGGTTTGGAGAGTTCCGTTTCAAGCTGATTGTGTTCCGTTCCAAACTGGGTGTTCCACTTTCCTGGTCAAGACCGGAAATCTGGCACCAGAGGACATCTTAAAGAAAAAACTGGAATTCTAGAAAATTTTTCATATTGAGCCTACCTAATAAATCGCTGAAAAGGGATCGTTCTCTTTTAACTTCGCACGTTGAGCAAGCAACAAGTTTCTTGGCAGATTTTACCAGCGGTCCTCTTGGCTAAGTTCCTAGGAACATCCACCTTTTTGTGGGATTTTGAAGGCGCTGGGATTTCAAGTGGTTACTGGGTTAATTGGTTTTGGGGTGGAAGCTTTGGATTTGGTCGTCCCCGTGTTTGTAAGCCAACCACACAGAATTTTCTGGAAACGAAGTCTACGCCATTTTGTTGGTTTGTCGTGTGAAGCACTAGAGCACGTTTGTTCAACTAGCCCAAATTGTAACCAGGTAATTTTAAACGTTTTTGCCATTCTCAAATTCACCTTTTCGTTATCAATATTTAGATTAACTTATCTGTATTTTTGTAAATACTTGGGATTCAATAAAAAAGGGAATTTGAGCTACAGGAGGCCATGTTCAATAAAAAACTTATTAATCGTTTAAGGGGCAATAATGGGCTTATTAATTAAGGGATTTTTTGTTTAAGATAACCTACATGTTTCAGGGGCTTTTGCTTATGTAATTCCAATCATTTATATACCATTTGAGGGTTGGGATTTTTCATTTTTTTATAAGTATGAAGGAGTTTTAAGACTTTTGTACTCTTTCAGGGTTTTTAGGATTTTTTAGAATCTTTACCTTTGGGTTTTCTCTTTGACGGTTTGCTGGTCTCGAGACTGAGGTGTCAAGAGTGCCTACAGCACTGAATTGAAACCTAAAATCACATTTTTAAGAGGGAAGTCTATGGAAGCTTATGGGTCTGTTATCAGGGCTGTGATGCTGTCAGGAGGCAGTTATGTAAATGGGTGTCTAAACTGCAGAGAGGACTACAAGGGGTGATGTACCCGTAAATTTATTAACATTTCTCAATTAATATTTTTAATTATGATTAATAGTATTTTCTTGTATTTACTTGGCATATTTCCAAGGTTGTTTTACTGCCTTAATTATTACAACAATGGGTGTGCAGTACCAATGATTTTTAATGTACTATATTTAAGGTGACATTTTGTACAAACCCGCCCCGGTATACCATGGTATAAGCGTGTACAGGTTTTAATTATTATTATCAACATCTTTATTGTTTATTTGTTCTCTCTTGTTTCCATTGAAGTAAGGTGGTTAAACATTTCATTGGTAAATATTGCCTTTTATAAGACCAATACAACTTGGTCCTTGCTACCTGTTGGTAATTTTGACATTTACAGTTAATAATATTATGTATCTTGTGGCATTTTATATATTGCCTTATATTGGTCTTTTGCAGTTTTGAACACATACCCCCCCCCCCCCCATTTTATTAAATAGATTTTTAATAATTGTTTTTGGATTGGACTCTTATTTTTATCCCTACTGACCTCAACCAAACTAAGGTAAAGTTGTTTGAAAGGATAGGTACATTGGGTAGGTACATTTTTATAGGAATTTTGGAGATCAGGGACTTTCTGGTTTAAGTCCGCGGATTGTATTTTGTAAACCAGTGGCGCCCTATTAAGCTACCTTGTAAAAGCGTTTTCTTCTTTGGTCCATTGAGTCTTGTGATACTATGTTTAAGTACCCCATCACGGAAAAATGAATCTCTTTGGGAATAATTGAACGAATTGTCAGAATATTGCACTACTTTATAGAATAAGTCTGGAAAAAAACTGAATTTAATTAGGCATTTGCAAGACTGTCTAATATGTAATTGGTAGATTTTACTTGATATTTTATTATTGGATGTAGTACTGATTGAAGCATAATTTGAATTAAGCAAAAAACTACTCACCTAAAATATTGCCTAATTTGTTGAAAGGTTCTTTGGCTGCACTTGTCCTACTCAAACCTGTCCACGAATAATTTGTTAACAAGGACCTAAAAGATAATTGGAAAATTTTGTTATTAATATACATGCCCCCTGTACAACCTTAAGTAAATTTGACTATGTTAAAGTACTAATAATTCCCATCTCAAATTGCCAGAGTCGAAACAGTTTTTTACACCTAAGTATCCACAAAGAGCAAAATAATTAATATTATTTTTATGTATGTACAGGCTGTCAAGTTATAAAGTAGGTACCACCACATCAAAAATAAAAAAGTTACAGATAGTGGTACTTTATAACTTGACACCCTGTACATACACTAATGCCTTACTTGGTGAATAGGAATCCACATTTCCAAAACAATCCTGTTCCATTCACTCGTCGAAGGTGGCCAAATATTTTGGCTTTGAATTCGGCTATATTTAGTTTATGTTCCAGTTCTTGCACCTTATTTATATCATTTAATGAAAATAACATATTTGTATCATCTTTTTCAGGTGGCAATTCACATTGTCTTAGTCTTTCATCAATATGGTCAAGCTTAACAGCAACTTCTGCAAATTTGAGGTCAATGTTTGTTTCAACTAAAAACAAACCATATGTAGAACGTACTTTTTTTTTTGATTATAGTTTACTACTTACGTTTTTTCAAAAACTCATAATTTTTCCTCGAATTTTTCGAATTCCGTTGATAGTTGACTATGTGGTATCAACACTTCAAAAGCACCGTCTAAAGCCTGGTCTGATGCCACTATAGTCTTTTCACTTTCTATTTCTACTTCACTTCTAGTGTCTTCGAGGTCTTCATCCCTCTCTATCTCGGGCTGTAGTTTCGATGTGCCTGGATTATTATTGTTATTAAAACAAAACTCATAATTACTATCTTTGTATGTAGACTTGTTTGCATTTCTTTTCCTTTTGGTTTGATTTTTAATAACTTCATCTCGTTCTTCCTCAGTAGAAGAGTCTTCACAGATACGGTCGGCTGCTGATGAGGAATGATTGAACAATAGTATATTACTTTGTTTAACCTCATAGGTATATTTTATCCAGGTATTTTTATGGGGAATGCTTTTGGCATTCGACTAGTTTTGACGCACCTCCTTTTTTGAGGCAGGCCAGTACAATATCCCCTTCTCTTCCCAACGACAGGGCACGGGCTCCACTTCCTTCAGTTCTTTGATATAAACCACTTTGAAAAATTCCGACATATTCCAAAATTACCTTACACTGGTTTTGGCAACTATAAATTTAAGTAGCTTTTAGCATTCCACTTTATTATTATTTTATTATTTATTATAGGGCAGTTTGATGTTTGACGTTCAAGATGGCGGTGCGGCATAACAAACTTGACCTTGACGTCCATAAGAGACTGTTTACACAGCTTAACCTCACTTTAACCCTGTTTATTTTCATTTTTCTGTGAATTTCTAAAGTGTTTTTATCAGTTTGAGAACGTTTTTTGATAGAAATTCTTATTTTTGGCGTTGTTGTGGTTCATGTAATTTATGTTTATAAAATTCAAACAAAAAACATATGTACCTACTAAATACGTAAATTCTTGAAAAATAAGTCACCCCAACAATACATATAGTTTGCGGTGAAAAAAGGAGACTACTTTTACTTAAGTTATAATATAAATAAAGTAGGGCTCGGAATTGTATTCGAATAATTCAAATATTCGACTATTCGACTATTCTAAATTCGACTATTCGAATATTCGACTATTCGAATTTTCGACTATTCGAATTATCGACTATTCAAATATTCGACTATCCGAATATTCGATTATTCGAATAGTCGACTATTGGAATATTCGACTATTCGAATATTCGACTATCCGAATATTCGATTATCCGAATATTCGACTATTCGAATATTCGGCTATTCGAATATTCGATTATTCGAATATTCGACTATTCGAATATTGGACTATTTAACAATGGAATTACTTACTTTTGATTTGAATATACCTATATTCAATTTAAAATGCAATTGTTTCAATATTTGAATTTGAATGATACAATATACGACGTGTTTTCGGTGAAAATCGGCTTTCAATAAATACAATGCATTTTTGTTCGTAATGTAAATTTAACCCTCTGTAAATTTGCCATTTAGAAAACATCTTAATTATTTTAGTTTTTCTGACTCTGCAATACTCTGCATGAAAAATCAAAAATTCGCTTCGTCGTAGAACGTTCTTTTGCGGGAAGTAGAAACTTTTATCAAGAATGATTGTTAGTCGAAAAACGTCATAAAAAAATATGTAAATTTCAAATTTTTTTTTTTTTGAAAATATCAAAAAAAATAGGAGCTCGTTTGTTTTGGGTGCATATCATAATTATATTTGACAGAAAAGTTGACTTCGTTTGAAATTTTTGTACCTAGAGAAGCTAAATAATTTAGTTTCACGTATTTTATTTTTGACAAGGTCAGGCGCCATTATTATTTTATGTCTCCCAATATTCTTATAAGTACCTTTTCATTTTGTTTTTAATGTGATGAGTTGGGAAATGAAATACATAATACCAATAATAAACCAAAAGTGCGAATTTGGTGCAATATAATAAACCTGGAACGTCCTTTATTTGGTTTTGTATTTGTTTTTAGGTTAGTCATGGTTTACGACGTTAAGTAAACGTTCAAATCTGGTTGTGCATACTGACGTATATAAGTTGAAAATTGGTAAAGCCTCGCGACTTGCGACGTCGTTACAACCATGAAATGATTCTCCATTTTGGTGAAAATAAGGGTTGTATAGTCGTCTATTTGACGTCGCGCCTTGACGTCAAGACATCAAGGACGACGTTGTTAGGACGTAAAAGCGCTGCTTGGGCGGGCTTTTTGAATTTTTTTTTATTATAATTTTATTATATTGGAAGGTAGAAATCTAGCCCAGCGTTTTTCTGCAGTCGACAGACAAAAAATGCGGAAAAACGCCAATTATCATTATTTATACATAAACTTAACGATTTTCACATTGTGAATCTTACCAGAATCATGCATTTTTAATAAACTTATAAATTTTAGGTTCACTCATTTCTGTCAGTTTTGAAAAAAGAAAATGTCATTTTATAGGTTAGAAATATAATAAATAGAAAACCCTATGTCCTCTCTTCCTTTTTTATCACATCTGTTAATAAGAGACAGATATAAGAATGGGAGCCGATGTCAGATAGTTTCAAGCTATACTAGCGCCTCCAAGTGCTACAAGAAATACGTTGCCACTTGGCGCATATGAATCGGTATTTAACTCTTACCTTGGTTTATTATATTTCTCTATGGGATACACTCACGGTACGGAAACCGTAAAAATGCGACGCTCGTAACGCATCCCGACGCTCGTATCGCTTCTGCACATGCGCAATTCGATACGGAAAGGATACGACGTAGTCTGCTTGAAGTCCCTATTATTTTTGGAATATAGAGCAAGAATAATACATATAGGTTTCTTTGAACCTTTACTTACTTTAAAAACAATTTTCCTTTTTTTTTTAAATTTTGTTTGTAAACATTCCCTCCAGTAAAAATCTACCAAGACTTGCAAGAGCAAGACCAAGACTGGACCCTGCAAGACTAATACCAAGTCTAAGGCCACTTGTCAGACTGCAAGACCAAGACCGCATATGCAAGACCAAGACCAACACTAACCTGGTCTTGGTATTGGTCTTGCATTTGCTCATCACTATCAAGAGCATTTTTGGGAGATAATCTAGTAGGTAACTTGATTTAAGGGCAAACTTCCTTAAAAGCAAGTAGGGTTTCCATAATATTTCCAAAATTTGAATTGCGATAGGTTTAATAAAAAAAATATGCCAATAGAAAGAAGGAAGAAGGGATCAAAAGCTTGGAACAGTTACATATAAAACAAACAAAATATGCGAAACAAAACTTTATTCATTCAAATAGGTAGGTACACATGATATAAAAATAATATATATATATATATATATATATATATATATATATATATATATATATATAACAACTAACAAAGTACCCAACTTAAACAAGTTAACAGTTAAACACCAAACCCATCATCACAGACAATCACTAATCCAAGAAAAAATTATATTAGATTTTCATTTGTGAACGGGAAACATTGAAGGAAGCATTGTTGTATCCCATTAACATTACAAATCATGTACAAATAAGTCCTAAATCCATGTTTAGTGATGCCGCGAGAGTCGAGACTGGTCTCGTCTCATCTCGTCTCGTCCCGACTTTTCGAGACGAGACTGGCTTTTGGTCTCGTCTTGTGAAATCTCCACGAGACCAAACCAGACTCGGCAAGAGTCTCGCGTAGTCTCAAGATCACAATTAAAATTTTTCCCTCATAGCTTTATTATTGGATTATACTGGGCTATATGAATATGAAATCAGTAAATTTTAATACTAACAATGATTGGGATGATTTCTACATACCTGATTTTTCACTCTTTAAATAATTGCTTCACTGTGGCAGTTTGAACTTCCGTTATAATATAAAATAAAAATCTAAATACAGGGTGTGCGAAAAATAGCGTAAGAGGGGACCCTTTGAGAAACCCTAAAAAAATATTTAAAAAAATCCTTGTCCAGCATTATTCTTTGTAATATGAAGAGGTAAATGTGATAATTCACCTTCGAATTTTACAGGTAATTACATAGGTATTTATTTTATTTCTCTGACATATTGTCAACGGGATATATTCAGTGTTGTAAATTTTAATAAACATTAAAATGCAAATAATTTTCTCAAGAATGCTACTAGATTTTTTACAATATTTTTCTGGGGTTCCCTTAAGGGTCCTCCACCAGGTAGTGAAGAGTTTTTACGCTATTTTCTGGACACCCTGTATAACTCGAGACCAGACGAGACCACTCGAGATGAGACGAGACTTTGGTACTCGAGGCCGAGACTTAGTCACGGTTTCGTCTCGAGATGTCGAGACGAGATGAGACGAACCTTAAGTCTCGTCTGGCGGCATCACTATCCATGTTAATTTAAGATAAATATGATTTAATAGCTGTAGGCTGTAGAGTAAAATCTAGTTACATTAAGATTATTGACAGGATGTAATACTATACCACATTAGTGATAGTTTAGTACAATCACATTTCACAACACCTTCCTCATAACAACCAGTTTATATAGTATTACTAGCTTACCCAGCCACGCGTTGCTGTGGCTCAGTCAGTGTTCTTTGCCAAATCTTAAGTATCCAATACCAAAGTTTACAGAACTGCTACTCATATAGTACCAGTATAAGTTGCCGCACTCCGTTCGGATCGTCTGTTGTTAACACATCAAAAGACACCGCCGAAAAGGGTCGACCTTCGATATTCGACAAAAATAGGAGGGGTGATCCTAGAGAAGCGTAGTACAATAGCGTGATTTTAGAAATGAGGGAGGTTTGGATAGATTATTCGAATTTAGGTTATATGAAGTAGGAATTGATGAATTGGTCCATTACATTGTGATAATATAAATTTCAAGCCCTAATAAGTTTTGAAAAATAACTACGACTTACCGAATACAGGAAATAAGACTCACTGCTCTATATATAAATCTATTGAATATATTATGCAGACTATCCCTGGGAAAAGTGATCCAAGGTAATTTAGGATGAATTAAGAACCTTTATATAATGAATAGAAATCAAGCCACATACATCGTCTACAGACATCTTCCGTAAAAAAACTTGTATTATTACTATTAATATTATTATCATCGTAAACACATAGGGTTAAAATTATATGAAATAAAAATTTGAATAATGTAGGATGCTTAGCCAAAACCTAAATTAATTAAGAAAAATATTCGGCAAAATAAAGATTTGTATAGAATTCTGATAAATAAATAAATATAGGTACATGGTAATCATAAATGTTGTAAAATGACTAATTTTATGTCCATTTTATGTTCTCTGCGAATGCCGATATCTCTATTGGTAAACTTCAAACTGAACTTTTGTTTAAAGAGACAGAAAGTAATCGCGGGAAAAATGCTCACATGGATGATAAAATCTCAAATGTGAAAAATGCTGTTTCAGTTTTTTACCAACATTTTCCTCACAAGCCAGCTCAGCGAATTTTCGAGTAAATATATTTTCTAGTGCGCTTACATATTCTGTAATGCTCTTATATGGCACAACAAGTCCTTCATCTGAGTCGGGATTGTAAGATTTCATTTGATAAAACGTTTTTTCCTCTTCCTCTAACAAATTACATTTGTTAAAACTTTCACATATTTCACAAATGTGTGGCTGCAAACACTTTCTTAAAAAATACCCAGTTACATAAACTAATGCAATTCCTTCAGGTGTTTTCAGATTTCGATAATCGTGTGTATGAACTTTTATGCAATTTAATTTCTTTTTCGTTAAGGATAATGTTTCGATACATTGCTGTGTAAATTGTGGTGTGATATTAAGTAACACTTCGTTGATATCTTCCATGCAATTGGCACCATCCACGTGATCAAAAAATCGCATCGAATTTTTTTTTTTTTGAAAGCTCGGCAAAACTGTATAGGAGTAGGATTTTTGACATGTCCACATGAACTTCTAACTTGTCCGAAGTAATTTTCCAGGCATTCCTGGTTGATATTTCTTGTCACCAAGTATTTGTATCCTTTTGTCTGGAATTTTTCAAATAAAATGCTAAAAGCCTTGATGGTCAATCTCCAACCAAATATGAGTTTTAATTTTTTTGTCACATTTCTTCCCTCACTATTCTCTACTCTCAAATTTTCAAATAATTCATGCATTTATTGCAAAATAGTTATTTGCTTTTACAAGTTGGAACCTTGATCGGAAACTACACCTAGAGCATCCAGGCCAGTTGAGTTCAACTTAATTATGGTGACAAATAATATATTTTTCAATTCATCGAACTTGGAAGATGTTTCATAAACAAATAAGCAAATGGTTGCTTCCAGTTAGTCGCAATTACCCTGGCCATCAAAACCAGAGCATTGCCGGCGACTTCTGCAGTTTTTCTTCCAGGATCCTCCTCAAAGCCTATTTTCTCGTCTTTGGATGTATCATAGTACATATTCGATTTAATTGAGATCTCGTTGATACATAGAATGCAGTATTTCGCTTTCTCTGGTAATAGTTGAGCTCTCAGTTTGATTTATTGAAAAATAAAATCATTGAATCCTGGCTCTATGACCCAATGTTTTGTGAAACGTTCTAAGGTAGACTTAGACGGTAGACGACATATGGTCGATAATTTCTTGTAAATTTTTGGACCAAGAAAGCATATGCTAAGAGCAAATTGTCTCATCTGTGTACCTTGAGCCTTTTGGAGCTTTGTTCATAAGCCCAAGTTGAGCTTTCAGAAAAGCAAAGGATTTGGCAGAGTAATTCGTCCAATTTATCACAGAAAAAAAGATTTGAGCATCTTTGAGTTCCGTACTATTCGATTCACTCATTCTGAGACCTAAACAATAAAACTTTTATCAAGTAGATATTGCTAAATTGCCATGATATTTTATACGCTAACATATTTGCATATTTCGTTTGTGATTTGTACCTAACTATTACCTTAGTACAGACTTGCAAAGTATTTAAATAGGACCGTCTTAGTAGGGCTGACAAACTATCGAAAAAAAAACTATCGATAGTGATATCGATAGAATGGCTTACCTATCGATAGGAACTATCGATTGTACTATCGATAGTTTGCTCTGACCAAAGTAACCAAATTTGTAATTAATTACGAAATAAATTCATCTAATGACAACAATAACATCATAACCCTATAATCATTAGGCAATCCAAACCACGTGACATTCAAGATGGCGTGGCGTCCACACATGGACGAAAAAACACAATGAAAAATATCTAGTTACTGCTCGTATTAATAATTTACGTACCTAGTAAACAAATATTTTATTTAATAATCAAAATCAAAGCTGCAAGTAAAACCCCAAGCAAAATAATTAAATTATGCATGAAAACACATATTCGAAACAAACTTGCTGACAGCCACGCCATATTGAATTTTTCGTTTTGACATATGGATTGGATTGCCTACTCAACCTCCAACCTCCATCAAAGTCACTCGTCACTCCTCCTATAACGTACTTATTTTGGCAATTGCCTAATTATACTGCTACGGCTAGTCAGCTTCAGTTCGGAGGCCATGGGTTCCATATGGGTTCCTTGTATACATCTTACCTTTGGGCGCCACCAAGTTAATTGTGACTTAACTAGGAAGATAACCTAATGATGTTTAAACAAAACCTGTACAATTGGAGCGCTTAACAATAAAACAACTAATTAGGTACAATAATGTATCTGGCTTTCTTTATTAAGAAATAATAACAATAATTATAAGGCGCCAAAAAGTGTAGCCACCAAGTAATTAGGACTTAACTATTGCGCCAATAAGTAGCCACGAAGTTATTAAAAAGGTGTTTAGGATTAGGCTTGTACCTAATTTGTGAATATTTGAATAAATAAAAAAAATGTAAATAATGAATATATGCATTTAAAATAAACAGTTTTAACTGTTTATTAACACTTGTGAAAGATTAAAAGAACAGTATGGGTTACACTTTACCAACAGGCAAATTAAACACAGAAAGGTGAAAGTTATTCTTTGGGCAACCTTAGGGTAAAATTCTAGAATTTTATTTAAGGAGCACTTACCGACGTAATTCGGTGTCAGATGATTTATATAAGATTTGCCTAAATAGTAAAGGTGCAACTTACATGTATACAAGTGAAATGTATGTGAAAATCCAGAAGTTTCCAAAGTGAGATTATCTACAGGTTTGGTCTCACTATAGATAAGCTAAGGTATGGTAAGTGAGTCATGAGTCCTATCCACGTTGTATCTGTTTATCGTAGAACTCGACGTGGTTCTGCCAGAGTGGTACCAAGAGAGTTGCTGAAGAATGGCTACCAAAGCCCCAACTGAGAGCAATCCAGATCCAGTCTTGAATCTCTCTAAATACAGCCTAGCAACTGTCCAACTATAGCCTAAAACTGTCTAGCTACGGCCTAGCACTAGGACTAGGAGTAGGATTGTCCAACTATAGCCTGAGACTAGGACCCTATAACGATGTTCGTATAAAAAAACAAATCGAGCCCCAAATATTAGAAATAATCTTACCTCAAATTGAGGGATACTCTAGACCAAAGGTGAAGTCTTAAACTTCCAAATGCTGCTCGGAACAGTCCTATTAAAAAAAATGGAACACGTGTTGTAGGTTAATATTTCCTGAAGAAAATCTCAAACTTACCGAAACAGAATCCAAAAATGACCAAGGGACGACTCTAGACAATTATCAGCAAGAAATTAGTCTAAAACTTGAGCTCCCTGGCACCAAATTCCAAAAAGTCTCGCCCCAAAAATAATTAGGGCCGAGGCCCGAGACCGGACGACTACTCAGCGTGAGGTCGCAGATCAAAAGGGGCAGATTCTTCATTTAGATTTCGGAAGAAGACTTTCATCTGTCAAACTTCTAATTTTGACATTGAAGAAAATTATAGAAAAGGACGTGTTCAGTTTCACCCCAAAAGTACGAACTGAGAATCGGTTGTGTAAAAAATGACTGGTGAATGTTGAAAAGTGCCTATAGAACATAATATCAAAAGGTAGAACAGGTCTAAAGAAAACGCCTAGACAAAACAGCTGTTCAATGACATGATGGAAATGAAAAGTCAAAGAGTACAAAAAAACAACAATTATTATCATAACCTCAGATTATTGATTGGATTTGCAAACAGAGATGGTGATGGTACTAACTCCTTTTCCTAAGATTCTAATCAATAACAGCGGGCCCTGCCGTACTGAATCAAACCTTCCCAGATCAATTAACCAAACTTGCAAACCTGAACCAAAAAAACTTCTAGTAGAAGGCAGCACTCAAGGTAACAAAATCTGGGCACAAAAAAGATAGTTGTTTATTCATTTATTTCATTGTAGCTCTATAAGGAATCATATCCAGTATGGCAAAACAAAGTAGCTTATTAGCCAAGAAATTGAAAACGTTACATTCCTAACCTAAAAATTAAAAATTAGGGAATCCAAACCACGTGACTTTTGCCAACCAGCCGGCATTTTGAAATTTTTATGAGGTTAGAATACGGGTTGTTACATGTCAACGATGTCAGAAAAGTGACAGATTTGAGTACTCACCCCGTGTATTGATAAAGCCTAGTACTCATAACCGCGAAATTTGCTCTTTTTTGACATTGCTTCGACAATTTGACGTTTGATTCACGAATGAAACGTCAAATTGTCGAATCAATGTCAAAAAAGAGCGAATTTTGCTGTTATGAGTACCTACTAGGCATAATCCTGCCAAAAAAAACATATTTTTTTGTTTATTGTTTGCCAACCAGACGCCATTTGGACAGGTCGTTGGATTGCCTAATTGGCAGCACAGCATGTCTGTAAGCATGTCTACCCCCAAAAAATAATTGCAGATTTCTCAAAACAGCTATAAATTTCTTTATATTTCCCTCAATTTACAGATGTCTTTATTTACCTTTGGCTACTTTTGGAGCTATCGATATTGTTACAGTTCTATCGATACTATGGAAAATAAAAAAATATCGATAGTATCGATATTCCTATCGATAGTTTGTTATCCCCACTTCTTAGTATTTCGAGAATTTGAATATAGGGCAATCAATCCAAATTAGGTACTTAAGGGAGCAGCTTCAAGGTGCTGAGTTCTAAGCTGCACATCCGGAAATTTTTTATGCAAAATGCCAACCTTAATTCCATGAACCGCTTGTTTGTACGAAAGCGCGACTTTGGAGGTCTTAGTCTTGGATTTGTAGAGGCAAATTATCTACCTAAATGATAATAATTTTTTCAATTATATTTGAATAGCTCAAAGAATTTAAATTGTCTTCTAACACTTCATATGCCAAAATACGAATATTGAGCAGGGCCACCAAAACATTGAATCCAAAACGGCCTTAGTATATCCTGTTTACCTGCGGGTGATGATTGGTTTGGGCCCTCGGCTGGTTCCTATAAATATTAAATATTCCGTCACTGGTCACAAATTATGTTTTAAACATTATTAAGGTCTTTCAGAGTCGCCAGGTTGAAGATGTTGGGTCTTGCGCGCTTTGAAAAATTTATATTTGTGTTTTTTTTTTTTTTAAATTCGTAATGATGTCGGTCGAATCTCTTTTAATAATTATGTCTCTTTCAATAATTCCGCTTGAAGTGGTGGCCTGGGCATTTTTATATCACTCAATGTAGGGTTCTTATATGGCATATTTCTCAAAGTGTTGATACTTCTGTATTTTAGCCATCAAAAAAAAAAAAAATTGACTGCTGCAACTATAACTAACATTTAAAATTATACATATAGACTGTTGTCTTGTATGTCGGCCTATATAAAAAAACGTGTTTAATTTAACAGTTTGTATATACCACAAACAAAACTGTTTTGGGGATTTAATTTCTATGCAATTATACGATTACGGAGTATTTGATACTTCTAGAATTTCAAAGTACATGCTAATAAATATTTCTATAGTGAAAATATAGTGTCCTCAAATATATTTATTATGGTAGAGAGAAGTTGTGGATTTAGGATGAAGTGGAATAAAACTTCCTCATTTACAAATTCGCCTACGTTTCGACGTTTTATCCAGATCTTTCTGAAGGCTTTTCCACAACTTCTCTCTACCATAATTGAATATTCCCTTAACTCCGCCTTTTTTATTTCTTGTTGCATTCACACTTACATAATTTTGGATGTTATTATATTATTATATTATTTCTATTCTTGCTTTTTAGCCAAGTGTCTGACGCAATTTTTCCTTGTTGCAATAACATTTCAACTTTCTCCATTTTATTTAAAATGCTGTCCACTGCAGTATGAACATGTATGTGGTTCTCGCAGTTTGTTCCTTGTGGTGATATTGGCAAAATCTATGACAAAACATAATATCCAAAGCTTCTTTAATAACACATTTATTGGACCCTGAGGAAATTTCTTTATTTTTCAATTTTTTTAAAGGTCCTCCATTTGTATTTGCATAAATAATATATTTTTTTTGAATAAGTATGACTATCTTCTTCCTATAGTTGCAATTTGGTCTTCTGCGTCAATGCACTGAAATACCCTCATTTCTTCCACCTCGTAACTCTACGACAACGATTAAAATATAAAATGCAAGAAAGTGAGTCTTATGCAGTTGTCAGAATAGATTCTCGTACATAGAAGTGAACGTACTAGCATTGGAGTTAAGTACAAAGTAGTTTACTTAGTACGCGCGGCATATATCGCACAACTTATATCTGAGGCAACAATGCCCACAATAATTATGACCATCGCATTAAATCATATTATGTTTGTGAACTGCAACTTCCATGTTTCTTGTCTTTATATGTGATCAATTAAACTGGTTGTATCTATGAAAGAAAAATTGAATTCTTGCTAAGCGTAAGTTTGATTCAGAGAAAGAGTTGCCACAAATGCTACATTTGCTTTTCTTACTTATGTGATTTTATTTTTTCTTGTTCCAGGAAGTAGTCGCGGTAATTTATATTTGTGAATATTTTTGTTGATAATAATTCTTCGATTATTTGTACCGATCGATCATATTATATATATATTTTTTAAAAGTTGTCCTTCGTTGATCATTGCAAAATTTAGTTTGAGGTAGCAAAAATGCGGAAGATTATATAAGAAAAAATACTTTCAAAGCTAATGTTTGACTAGATTTTCTTATTCCAGTATATTTCTTCATCAATTTTAATGTTATGTTCATAAGGGGTGTACAAAACTATTCTCTATTATATATTTCTAAGAGGCTCTGTATCTGAAAATAATAATTGTGCGTAAGTCTAAGTTTACCATGATCTGTACAATTCAATTCACTTTTTTCCAAGAGACAATTTTTCGCTTTGAATGGATATTTTTGATTTCTATTTATCATCATTATTCACCAAGCAGTCAGCATTTCCGGCCAGAAAAAGAAAACTTACTTCTTTGTGAACAAGCTATCCACATTTTTGTGTAATGTTTCCAGTTATTTTTTATTATTGATTTAAGGCCTGGTTTTCATTTTCAATACCATATTCTATGGCTGGAATACTATTTTTACTTTTAGTATCTAGAATGTTCTATGTCAGTAGTAGGTATGTTGAAATTCCTTAATTTGGTAGTCAATGTTTGGCAAATCCGAGTCTGCAGTTAGAAATTGACATCCAATCTGCTCTTTCTAAATAGCAGTTCAAAAAATAACACTGAACAATTTATGATACCTTTATTAGGTGATAAAAAAATACAAATATGGCCATTATTGCACAATAGAAAAATACATCTGTCAGTTTTTTGAAAGAATAATATTAGAAGGATAGTTATAATAGAAATAAAAACTTCTGAAAATGTGAAAGTGAACAATCAGAGACTCTCTATACCGAGCTGTATACAAATACTGCATCTGGATTCAGTATTTTTATCGATATTTTGTAGAGTTTCATCCGATTGTTGGTTCATATTCACCAGTTCTTTAGAAACAAAACTAAGCCATTTGTTCTACGTTGGAAGGGTCTTGATTTCTTGCTTTCCTGCCGTTTTGTTTTTCTTCTCAGATCTCTGGATGTGGCTTGCGCAATGTCTTCAAAACAACTGTTATGTGAGGTACTTGATACTTCAACCTATAACTAATACAATGCATTAGTAAATTCTGCAGCAAGTTTTGAAAGCAGCAGTACTGTTAGACATACTTTTATAAACAAAAAAAAAAGCACTAACCTTTGCCTGCTCAACATAATCATGATCATATGGTGCAACAATTTCAGGTACTTCTATAATTGGTGGTATTGTTGGTTTTGACATATTATTTTTTAATATACATATGTTTCCTAGAAATCTGATATAGAAACATTACATTCGACTGAACATTTTAAAAAAATAATAAAACAGAATATAATCTACTTTTCCAAAACCCAACTCTGGCACTGCCTCGTCACCTTCTAGTGCTTTGGTCCCCATTATCAATAACAACTTCTCATCAAATGGATGCACCACCACCAGTCTGCTGCTGATGTCTTTTTAGAGCTGTATCCTTGTTTTTTTGTGTCGCTTTTCCAATTCATAGGCATCTAAAATTGTACAATTCTATTTTGGTTTTGCTTGCACTTGCCATTGATAGGTACAGTTAACTCTAACGAATACTGACAAACATTTATTGCTCCATTCGTAATACCTACCTTTCTCCATCCATCCACACTCTTCTCCCCAATCCCATACTATTCAATTTTGAAGCAATGTTTTGCCACGAAGCAGATCCCGTAGCTCTGCTCTCAAAACCACTAAATCTATTTGTGTCTAGCTGTGCGGTTTTCTCACAGGTAAGGAGCACGCCCTAATGCTCGAATCTCACTCTCATTTTTTTTATCGAAAATTTGATGGAACTTGGAATATAATAATATATCAATTATATTAACAGCAACTACTTCATATATGTCAATAAAAAAATCGCAAATATGAAAATGAGTAAAAAACCAAAAATTCTAATGCTTGGTATGAAATTGGAGAAAACAATTTTTTTCTGTGTGCTGTATAAAAATATTTTGCATTTGACACAAAATGCTGTCGTAGTATGTTTACAGTTAGGTTTTCTGCATCTGTTTTGTGTTTCGGACATAACAAGTCCGAAACCGGTCTGCAATTAGCGATAGTATCCAATGGAAGAGAATTCAGGTTTCTCCATTGTCTTACAAAGCAAAACCACCAAGTATTGCGTAAATCTGACCGTTTCAGAGCAATACAACTCATAGTATGAGTAATTAGCAGTGTGTTGGAGCTTTGGCGAAACACTTGTGTTTTCCAAAAAATCCACTAATAGCTTTGATGATGAATTAATTTGTTTGACACTGATGTGACACCGATCAATAAACACTGACAGCAAATTTCATGCAATCATTTAAGATCTATTTCCACAGAAATCACAAACTGATCAGAGCGAATTTTATTGGTTGAAAATAGTCAGGAAACTGGTTGTTGGCAATTTGAACCAATCAAAAACGCTCTAACTGGTTTGTGATTTCTGTGGAAACAGACCTTTAAGGAAACATGAATATTTTTACTAGTAATTTGTCAAAATTGAATGTTGTCAGCACTAGTGCGCAAAAATTACTCCTTTCCGCACTAGTGCGCAAAAGTGAATTTTGGTCTCCCAGTTGCCTGTGCAAAGTACCTATATAGCGCACGCTCGTAGAAAAAAGTATTATTATTTTTTTTAAATGGAATAACCTATATTTAAATCTATTTTTTAACGCCCCTATTTTGATAATTTTAAATATATATACTTGGTTTGTTTATCTTCATTATAGTGAATTGCGATATAATTTCACTTCAGGATTTAAATGAAAATAGCCTAAAAGGTATCATAATACATAATGACCAGAAGTTTTATCAAAGGTGAAATTTGTGCATGTCATTGAATGACATTTTGTATTATTTATACATTTATACGTAGAACCGCGTAAATCTCAATTTAGTCATTCACGTTTAAAACTGTTGCGAGCCTTTCAAAGATGAGACTATCATTGGAAGAACGTTCAGAAGTCATCACTCTATTTCATAAGCCCAATGAAAATGCAAGGGAGACGCAAAGAAGGTATCTTAATATCCACCATCGATTGCTATATTTAAACACAATTATAAAATTGAAAAATCGATTTGGTCAAACCAAGTCTTTGGAACCAAAAAAAACCTCGTGATCGCAAAATTTTGAACCATTTTGGAAGAAATCCTCAAAATTTAATTCGCACCGCTGTGAGAGGTATCCCACGTAGAAGAAGGCCCGTTAGTTCTGTTACCATTTAGAGAATACTTGAATATCATAAAGTTTCTCCCTTTGAAATTTTGCCTGTTCAATAGCTAACAGATCCATAAAAAACTTCGTTTCCGTTTTGTCTCTCGTCTTATTTTGTGGGAACAAGACATAGATGTTGAAGTTTTTAACAAAATTATTTGGACAGACGAAGCCACATTTACATCAGGCATGTATAACCGTAAGAACACCCGATATTGGTCAACTGAAAATCCTAGACAATATAAGGCCATCAAAAGGCTAGGAAGAACATCTGTTCATGTCTGGTGCGGTATTCTGCGAAATATAATAATAGGACCAATATTTATGATGGAAGTTTGACAGAGCAACGCTATCTATAATTTTTAGAGGGAGAAATTCAAAATTTATTAGATGAATAACCTTTAAATTTACTTAGAAATGCTATTTGGCAACAGGATGGGGCACCTCCACATTCGACAAGGGCTCTTTTAGCTTTTTTAAATGATCAATACAATCAATGGATCGGTCGCAATGGGGCTGTAGCATGGCCACCCCATACTCCCGACCTCACAGTTCTTGATACATTTTTATGTGGGTATTTTGGGTGGCACTTCAAAAAAACATAATACAACCATTATCAACTTAAAAAAAAGGTCTAATTTGCGTAAGGGCTTTTTTTCAGATTTCCAATGAGAAAATTGTTAAACAAAATGAGATAAGAATAGCAAGCTTTATTACAAAATAATATAATATATATAATATTCCTATCAATGCAGCGGATCCCTCAACTGAGTTAGTCAAAAATATATGTAATTCTGGAATGAAGTCTTCTCAAATTTCAAAACTATTATGCAGCAGAACAAAGTGTACTGCAATAATTGATAATCCAATAGGAAAAGTAAGCTTCGAAACTTTCGAAGACTCTCAAATAAGAAATATTTCCGTTGCTTGTCGATGCATTACTCCGCGGTTAAACACTTATTTAGCAATGGTGATGCGCTTCAATAATGAAGATTTAAAGATAAAACTTGAATTTCTTGCATTAATTCCATTTATCGATGCAAGCAAGTGCTCAAGGTTTATATACCCAATACCATTACAACTATATTTTTTTACAAATATGAGATACCATACAAAAAAAATATATGGTTGGTTTTGCTGCAGATACGGTGTCAAAAAACTCTTTGAAAACACTTTTTTGAAAAACATTCCAAATTTATTCATTATGAAATGCATCTGCCATTCATTGGCGTTATGCGCGTCCTACGCATGTGATAAGCTACCTAATACATTAGAAGTATTTATTCTTATTTTCTTTATAGTTATAGTTTATAAAAAACAGTGAGATTTAGAATTTCAAACCTTTCACAACATAAAACTGCATAAGGTATTACATATAGCAAAGACGAGGCGGTTGTCCTTAAATGCGGCAGTACTGAGAGTTCTTGAGCAATATGAAGCATTGAAACTTTACTTCAGAACTGAGGTTTTTGATAAGACATCCCTTGGTGCTACAGAAATAAATGATATGCTAAATGATCCTACCTCTAAATTATACCTGCAGTTCTTAGAATATGCTTTGCCAACTTCTCATGATTTGAATTGAGAATTTCAATCAGAAAGCCGAAAAATAAATGCTCGAGAGTATAGATGTTTGAAAAATTTTGACATAGCTTTCATTACGGGTGCTATACATTTCTAGAAAACAGTGTGTCTACTAAAAAGAGTGGGAACGATTCTGAGATGTTTCCTGAGTTAGGCAAGTTTGTTGTCATTGCTTATTTTACCCCACAGCAGTGCATGTGTGGAAAGAGGTTTTAGATTTATAAATCTAAATAAAATAATGTCAAATTAAAGTTCGAGAGTATAACTGACAAAAACAAAAACGGATGGCCTTCTCTGCCCTATTCACATAAGTTAACGTATCAGGCAAAGAGATTGATGAATAAAGTACTGTGTGGAAGGAAGCTTGTGTATTTAATTACTTTAGATGCGATATTTTTCTGGAAAATTATAATTTATCGATAATGGAGATGATGAGTCACTGCTTCACTGTGTTGAAAGAGCTTCCAAAAATAGAATAAATAATACAGGTGCGTATTTAAAGAATTAACGTTGATGATGATCGGCCAATGACGAAACATTTCAAATCTAAATACTTTCATATTTGATTATCAACAAAATATACGTGGTTGGTTGTATTACATTTATCCAAAATTCAGCCAGGCTCAATTCGTAAGTATTTTACCTTGTTGCGCCATTACTTCCCCTTTTCGATTGAATGTAATTTATCCAAATGAATTTCATTCTTTCGAAAAGAGGAAGTAGAAGCGCAACAAAGTAAAATGCTTATTGTTAGGTTTAGGATTTCGGGAAACGACTTGCGTGTGTTCTTATTTTTATTTTATTTATTATAACAGTCCTTCAAGATGTCTTCGGATTAAGGAATTGTGATAAAAGAGTCTTAAAATAAAGACCAAAAGTTGGAATTTGTTATTATGCTCGAAGACTTCAAAATAATCTGAGATAGAAGAATGGCACCTCCGATATATTCGGCAAGAGATGCAGCCCTAAAAGAGTTGACAGAGAGAGAGAGAGAGACGAGAGATAATAAAAATATGAAACAAAAAGTAAATTGTATTATATTATCAGGCTTGTGGCCTGTTACACCACATAACTAGTAAATATGAGTTTGGCCTGTATGTAGTATATAGCAGGCCTTGTCTGCAGCTGCCACCTATAGGTGGAAATGTAAAACGCTCGGGCAAACTAACAGGGATATTTAGTCTGTACCATTGATCTTTATGTATTCAGATCTAAAAAAAAGTCAATAACATGACAACCGAAATAAAGAAAATCACCGATGATGAGAACTAAGAACAAAAAAATTAATCTGAATGAGTGGCAACAAAAATTTTATAATCCATGGAATGTCTATGAAAATCTAATCATCCAAAGAGTTCCCGGTAAATAATAATATATATCTTTATAAATATGTTTTGTACAGGCTTTTCTATTGGATTTGGATAACCACCTGTGTTGGTGTAATGGTTGATATTTTAGAATCACCTTCGGAGTTACGTGGACTGTAAGCGCAACTAATGAATATGTAGCAAAAAATAACCATACAAAAGACAATATGATAAAAGGCGCCTTACCTGTGTTTCTGGAGTTCTTCTAGTTCAAAGTTAATTGTTAATACCGGGATCCCGGGTTTTGGTTCGGTTACACAACACTACCGGCTTTTATTTCGAAACCGGTAACCTGCGAGCTCGCGATATTCATCGACTTTTTTGTATGCGAAAAACGGATTGAAAATTGTGTGTTCGTGTTTCGTGTTTGGCGAAAAGAGAGAGAGTGTTTCGCAGTCGCTTGGCTGTACGAAAAAACTAGTGTTGTTCGTACCTTTTTTTTTTGTCGACCTCGGTTCCTTTCCGAGTGCGCGGATGTTTCCTGCATAGGAGGCGCTATACCTATTTGAATTTGTATGGTTTTTCAATATGAGCAAAATTCGTGACTTTGACACTCTTGAAGAGATGCACATACATTTTCCGCCCACTCAAAACCAACGTTTTGAAATCAAAAATCAAAGAGAAAAAATAAAATTGAGTAAAAAATAAAATAAATAAAAATAAACTAAAATAAATGAGGTAAGAATTCTGACCCGCGACGACACAAACATAGATACATTGGTAAGGTTTGGAATCTAACCAATTGGCAAAGGACACAGCTTAACAATAGGACGTTTAAACAGTCCTTGCTGGGTCCTTAAGGTGACCACCCTAACATGCCCATCTGGTCCGGGATGGAGCTCAACAACTCGGCCAAGGGCCCAATGAAGGGGAGGTTTCGTTTCATGTTTGATAATTACTAGTTGATCTAAAGTTATTTTAGAAGGATTTTGAGTCCATTTTGAGCGTTACTGCAAGGTGTGGAGATATTCATCCTTCCAGCGTTTCCAAAATTCTGCGTTCAATCGTTGAACTAATTGCCACCGAGACAAAGTGTTCAATTTGAGATGGGACAAATCAGGGTCGGGACAAGAATTTAGAGGTTCTTGGGTAAGAAAATGTCCCGGGGTTAATGGCTGCAAGTCGTTTGGGTCGGAGCTCTGGGCACATAAAGGCCTGGAGTTCAAGACGGCTTCCACTTGAGCAAGGAAAGTGTTTAGCTCTTCGTAAGTGAGTCGCTGATCACCGATCACTCGATACAGATGAGTCTTTACCGCTTTGACGCCGGCCTCACTCAAGCCATTGAAATGCGGAGCAGCTGGGGGATTAAAATGCCAGACAATTTGAAGATGATCCGCAGCCAATTGGGACATTTCTATCAGCTGAGTATTGGCACCCACAAACGTCGTTCCGTTGTCACTGTAGAGATGGGTTACCCGCCCACGCCGAGAAATAAAGCGACGGAATGCCCCAATAAATGCCTCGGAGGTCAAGTCAGAAGTAAGCTCAATGTGCACTGCCCGGGTGGCACAGCACACAAAGACACATATATAGGCTTTTAGAACCTTGGCGCCTCGATATCTTCCCATGACTATATTAAAGGGGCCAGCATAATCCAGAGTGGCATGCGAAAAACATTTAAGTTGGGAGATTCGAAACGAGGGTAGGTCTCCCATATACGGCGTATACGCTTTTGGTCTGAGACGAAAACATCTGATGCAGCGGGAAAGCACAGACTGTATCGCTCTTCGGGTAGATAAAATCCAGAATTGCTGACGCAACAAATTCTGGACGGTATTCAAACCAGGATGTAGATTGTCTTGGTGAACTTGTTCAATTAGACGACGAGTAAAAGGATGGTCGCGAGGTAATAAAACGGGATGTTTGGCTTCAAAGGACATATGGGCATGTCTTAACCGTCCGCCCACTCTGACCAGTCCCTCCTTGTCAAGAAAAGGAGCAAGAGGTCGAAAGGACTTTGAAACTAGCTCATTGTTTCGAATTTGGGCAATGAGACCTGAAAATCGGCGTTGTTGAGCTCTTTTGGATAAAAGGAGCAAAGCGTTTTGAAGTTCAAAGGAGGAGATCGCTCCGGTAAGCGGAGACGATTTGTGACGATAATTGTGAAAAACTCTCAGGCACTGACAAAGGATTTTCTGTATTTTAGACAAAGAGGAATATTTGTCTAATAGAGTGTCGAGGATATGATCCTCAATCAGGGCCGTTAAAAGAATGGGACACCTTTCTTCGATTGCGGCTATTTGATTACCACATGAATTTGGGGTTTGTCGATTCCATGAAGAACTTGGTTGAAGAAGCCAGGGAGGTCCTTGAAACCATAAGGGATGATCTGCCAGACTGGCAGGAGTTAAGCCACGGCTTGCACAGTCTGCGGGATTTTCGTGAGTGGACACGTGATACCACTTGACATTTGGGATCGTTTCTTGGATGTGGCTAACCCGATTGGCTACAAAGCTCTTCCATCGATGTGGTGAGCTAGCAATCCAAGCCAAGACAACTTGGGAATCCGTGTAAGCGAAAACTTCGTCGATAATAGCTAGTTTAGTGTATGACTCCATAACAAACTGAAGAAGATTGGATAGAAGAGTGGCACCTAGGAGTTCCAATCTAGGTACACTTTGCGATTTGAGGGGTGCTACTCGAGCCTTGCCAATGATCAAAGAGGTTTGAATGACACCCTCGGGCGACTCTATGCGAAGATAGACTGCAGCAGCGTAGCCTAACTCGGAAGCGTCAGAGAATCCATGCAGCTGGCAACGTAGAATATTTTGCGAAAAAATGTATCTAGGAAAAAGTATTTTAGCTAAACCAGGAAGTTCTGATTGAATTTGAGACCAACGGTTTTGGATAGATTGTTCGACTGGCTCGTCCCAGCCGGTTTTAGAAAGCCACAGCCTTTGCATTAAGTGTTTAGCGCAGAATGAGACAGGCGACAGAAATCCCAGAGGGTCAAAAATTCTAGCAATTTCGGATAAGATATTGCGTTTGGTGCACGGCTTGTCTGATGGTTCACAAGCGAAAAACATTTTATCTGATGAGGGGTCCCATTGTAAACCTAGGACTTTTATGGATAATGGTTCCTCCCTGTCGAACGACACGGGAATTTGGCATTCTTCGGGGGAGAGAGATGATAGTAGTTGCGGGTGATTGCTTGCCCATTTTCTTAGCTCAAAGCCACCGCATTTCAAGAGAGCCATCATGTCCTTCTGCAGAGATAATGCAGAGTCCAAGTCCGAGGTACCTGAACAAATATCATCAACAAAAGTATCCTCCAGAAGTACCTGCGCCGCTTCCGGGTATTTGTGTTTTTCCAATGAGGCTAACTCTTGAGGTGTACGAATTGCGAGAAAAGGACTAGAGCTTACACCAAAGGTCACTGTGTTGAGACGATATTCTTCCACTGGATCATTAGGATCGAAACGCCAAAGGAGTCTTTGGAAATCCCTATGTTCTGGAGTCAGGTTTATTTGCAGGTACATTTGTTTGATGTCTGCCAAGAAGACGATTGGATGAAATCGGAACTTAAGAAGTATCGTGTTGATATCCTTTTGAAGCTTTGGACCAGTCAAAAGCACATCGTTCAAACTGAGGCCCTTGGAACCCTTTGCCGAAGCATTGAAAACTACTCTAAGTTTGGTGGTTGATTTTCCGGGTTTGACCACCGCATGATGGGAGAGGTAATTCACTAATTTGGGTTTAGCCTCTTGAGCCCTTATAAGGCTCATATGACCGTTTTGTAAGTATTGATTCATGAAATCAGCATACTGCCGATATAGAATTGGATTTTTGACTAATCGGGATTCTAAGGATTGAAAGCATCTGTAGGCGCGAAAGTAAGTGTCCCCTAAATCGGGTTCGAAATGGCGAAAGGGCAGCGAAACTACAAATCTTCCTGACTTATCTCTGGTTAAAGTCTTTTGGTAAATTGATTCGCATTTCTGATCATCAGGAGATAGGTAACTCTTAGAGGGTATATTTTCCAAGTCCCAAAATTTGCATATACTTTGTTCAAGCGTAGAATGCAGGGAAATTAAATAGGAATCGATCAGATTGTATGAAATTGGTCTAGGCTGTATATAGGTTTGTCCTAGTAGAACCCAACCAAAGCATGTTTCAAAAGCTGATGCTTGCCCTTGACTTCCAGGAATCCGACCTGATTTTAGAATTTGGGAGTAGATATCTGCTCCCAACAACATGTCTACGGGAGCAGGAATAGAAAAGTGCTCGTCTCCGAGTGTCAGGTTTGATATATGGCCCCAACTTTGAGTGTTGATTTTAACAGAAGGCATGTCTGAACAAAGTTTGGATAGAACTAATGCCTCCAACGAAAAGACAGGGTCAGTTTTGCCGATAGGCTTAATGGTGCAACTTGTAAGGCCACAAGTGTCGGAAGTCGATTGACTTATTCCGACGACCGGAATGTGACATTCTGTCCTGGATAAACCAAGGCGATTGAGACACTTTTGGGTTATGAAGTTGGCCTGACTGGCTGAATCTAAAACGGCTCTGATTATCTGATAATTGCCTCTCGAGTCAAGCACCTCAATCTTTGTAGTAGAAAGGAGGACAGTGGTTTGAGGAATGGAGGTAGCCATCGCTGCACACTCGCAACTGAGTGATTGCTGTAGTTGTGCACTATGGGGACTTTCCATTTGCGATGGACTGACAATAGAGGCAGGTGTACCCGATGAGGAAGGCGTTTGACCGTGGTGACTGGTTTGCCCAGTGTTTTTGGGAAAATGAAGCAAAGTATGGTGTTTGACGTGACATATCCGACAACTAAAGGTGGATGGACAATCTTTTAGCCTATGAGTAGACCTTAAGCAATTGATGCAAGCGTTGGCTTGCTTAACGTAAGCTAGACGCCCTGACGGGGTTTTACCTAGAAATTGAGGGCATTGCGATAATGAATGAAAAGGTTGCTGACATAATCGACATTTATATCTAGCAGGATCATGAGATGAGGACTGAGCAGCCATATTAGCGATATTTGGGATTGATTGCGGGTTATTTTGTCGTATTTGAGAGTCGTGAGCATTTGATTCAGTGTTCGCTACTAGACTTTGAGCTCCTGAGTGTCTAGGCATACCAGAATAGCTACCAGACTTCAAGTTACTTTGGTGATATGAGTTTTGAGGTTTTTGGGACCTGTTGAGATTTATTGGACATGGTGAACTCATTTGGACTGATTCGAGGGCCCTACAATGACTTTCGAGATAATTGGTAAGCTGTAGATAGGTGGGTAACTCAATTTTGCTATGCTCTATTTCAAATGCCGTTCTTGTAGCTGAGTCTAGCCTTGTAAGCAGCATATTGAAAAGAACAAAACACCACTGGTTGGTTGGAAATCCCAACACCTCGAGCGCAGCCACATTTTCATTAAAAGTATCCAGTAGGTTTCTTAAGTCTTTGGAAGAATTTGTTTTTTGAGTGGAAGTATTATTAATTGCATTCCAGTAGTTTGTAGCTAAATGCCGTTTATTCTGATAGCGATCTTCGAGAGTTTTAAAAGCTATTGCATAATAAGCATCCGTAGTAGGAATGGACTTTATTAGATTAAGGGGCTCCCCCTTCAATAATGAAATTAGATATTGAAATTTGGAAATATTGGGCAATGTAGAATCATGTACCATGGATCTATACATGTCATAAAATGTTGTCCAATTTTGTAAATTGCCATCAAAATTCGGAATAGTTAATTTTGGTAACTTCGCGGTGTAGCTTGCCTGGTTTGATTGATTTGGCGCTAAAACATAACTACCTGGTGTGCTACTAGGTGGAAATAATTCAAAGTAAACCTGTTTTGACCCAAAATAATAACTATCTGCGTCTTTTCTGACAGCATCCTGCTGGTCATATTCCTTATCATCAATTATACCAATGATTTCATTATGATATTTTTGAAAATCAGAATAAGATTCTTCCAAATTCTCAAACCTTACTTTATGCAGTGCTTTTTGAGAGTCACTGGTTTTGGCTTTTTGTGCAACCGTGTACGTTTCTGTGATTCGGCTAGCACAGACGTAACGTTTTTTAGTTAATTTTTTGATGAGCGCAGCGTTTGCCGCCTCAGTTTCCGGCATGTTGATCGAAATGCCAAGAAAAAATTGAAAAAATTAAGAAAGTCTTTTTCAAAGCAAAGAATCTATGAAATAGGGTATATACCTAAGAATAAGGTATATACCTGGATTTGCAGGCTGTAATGTAAAACCTGTAAATCGTCGAAAAGCGAAAATTATAGAATTAAATATAGCGAAAAATTATTTTGAAATTAAGTAATACAATCATTACAATCTCATTATTAGCACCAATGTATCTACCTGTGCTTGCAATGCTTAAACTTATCGGAAATAATTGAGTTTTTTATTTAGTAAACAACTATTTCTTTTTTCCGTTTATTTGCGAAAATGAAATAAATTTATTTTTAATAACTGATAGGTAGGTGCCTAAGCGATAAGTTTTACAGTCGGTTTCAGTGGCCTTGAAATTCCTCAAAAATAGAGAATAATGGATAGCGAAAGTTTAGGCGCACAAACCTGCACATAAAAAACTTGCTTTATATGGCGATTTTTGCTAATAATTATTAATTATGATTTTTGATTCTAAAAAGAAAGGTTCAAATTTGGCTCGTAGGAACAGAAAATGTTGGTGTAATGGTTGATATTTTAGAATCACCTTCGGAGTTACGTGGACTGTAAGCGCAACTAATGAATATGTAGCAAAAAATAACCATACAAAAGACAATATGATAAAAGGCGCCTTACCTGTGTTTCTGGAGTTCTTCTAGTTCAAAGTTAATTGTTAATACCGGGATCCCGGGTTTTGGTTCGGTTACACAACACTACCGGCTTTTATTTCGAAACCGGTAACCGGCGAGCTCGCGATATTCATCGACTTTTTTTGTATGCGAAAAACGGATTGAAAATTGTGTGTTCGTGTTTCGTGTTTGGCGAAAAGAGAGAGAGTGTTTCGCAGTCGCTTGGCTGTACGAAAAAACTAGTGTTGTTCGTACCTTTTTTTTTTGTCGACTTCGGTTCCTTTCCGAGTGCGCGGATGTTTCCTGCATAGGAGGCGCTATACCTATTTGAATTTGTATGGTTTTTCAATATGAGCAAAATTCGTGACTTTGACACTCTTGAAGAGATGCACATACAACCTGAAGAAATGACCATGGAAGATATGGAAAAAATCTTGCAGGGCCCGTGATGACAATCTGATCTGATGTGGCCTTGGGGTAGTTTTTTTTTGTTTTGTCTACTTCTGAATGTCGTCAATTTTAAATATTAGTACATATTTGACGTTGAGCTCATTTGAACAATACTATTGCGTTCATTCGTCGACCCGTTATCGTCAACTGCCATAACAACATCAAGCATGACAAGGGCGATTCAATTTTGTCCAAACAAAAATTGCAGGAAAATTGCTGAAAACAACGTCAAATTATATATTTTTAGAATTTTTTTACCTTGTATATTTGGATAATAAATATTTCAGGAGGAGTAACTGCCGGCACCAGCAAAGATAAGCCCAGTGGATGAAAGAGGGGTTCAATTAGTGAAGAAGAGACAATCGAGGAAGTTACAGATTTTGATTTTTTTTTAATAAAAATGAACCAAATACTGCTTCATCGAAAAAAGTGCAAAAGATTTTACTTCTTAATTGAATTCAACTTAAGAAAAGGCTGCTGTGTTCCAGTTGAGTAATTGATTAATAATATAAATCAATAATAAATTTGAAGTATTTATCAAAGAATATATGAAATATGTTAATTTGTAATGATTCTCTGTTCGTATAACAGATCAGCAATATAATTACGAAACTGTAAACTTGGCGTCTAATTTCACCTATATTGCCCAACGGAAATATGTAGGGAGAACCACCTACAGTGGCCACATTTTTACTTTTATTGCTGTAACTGCTGCCCATTTTGGTAAATTTTTTGTTCAAAAATTTATTTTAGATACGTCAATTATTTGTTTAAAAGACGTTGTACGTGCATCTCTTCAAGAGTGTCAAAGTCACGAATTTTGCTCATATTGAAAAATCATACAAATTCAAATAGGTATAGCGCCTCCAGTGCAAGGAACACCAGCGCCCTCGGCATGGAACCGAGGTCGACAAAAAGGTACAAAAAACACTTGATTCGTACAGCCAAGCGATTGCGAAAACACTCTCTCTCTTTTCGCCAAACACGAACACACATATTTTATTCCGTTTTCGCGCACAAGAAAGTCGATGAATTCGTGAACTCGCCGGTTACCGGTTTTGAAATAAAAGCCGGTATTGTTGTGCAATCCAAACAAGACCCGGGATCCCGGTAACAACTAACTTAGAACTAGAAGAACCCCAGCATTTTTGCTACATATTCATAAGTTGCGCTTACAGTCCACGTAACACCGAAGGTGATTCTAAAACATTAACCATTACGCCAACAGACGTCCTATATAAATTATGCAAAAAAAAAAATTTAAAAAAAGTACACTCCTTTTTTCTTAATTCTCAAAATGTGGCCATTTTTGGAGCTGGCAGGCTACTCTGGCCACCCCATATTCCAACAATGGCCACTGCTTTTCAAATCAATTTAAGCTTGAACGTTTTAAAAAATATGTTTTATATATCTTGTGGCCCCTTATCCGCCGATTCTGGCTTATAATTGTCAACTCCCGTATACCTATTTTACTTGATGAGGTTTCGTCTCCTTGATATATAATTAGATTGATTCTTGGGTATAGGAAAGTTTGGTTAGGAATTAAAACAATTTTTCCCCTGGCAACGTTTCGTAACCTTTAATTGTTAGTTTCTCAAGCCCTACAAAACAAGCATTCAGTCAACTACAATAAAATCTTTTATATAATTAAATAACTTACTCAGAAACTAGTTTTACTACCGTGGATGTTCATTGAGTATAATAATTCGGAATCGGCATTCCGCACTATCCACAAAATTTGCTTAAGGTTTCAAAGGCTGATTAAAGAATGCCGATTCCGAATTATGATACTTAATAAACATCCACGGTTGTAAAACTAGTTTCTGAGTAAGTTATTTAATTATATAAAAGATTTTATTGTAATTGACTGAATGCTTGTTCTGTAGGGCTTGAAAAAGTAACAATTTAAAGGTTACGAAACGTCTCCAGGAGAAAAATTGTTTTAATTCCTAACCAAACTTTCCTATACCCAAGAATCAATCTAATAACCTACCTATTTTATATTTTGTGACGTAATGTCTCAATGTGGATCTCGGAATTTTGAATTCAAAAGCCGCCTGTTTCACACTCCAACCACCTTCAAATATGCGGTAGAGAGCATTTTTTTATAGTTTCGGCAGGTGTTTTTCCAATATTGCTTCTATTTTTTGTTTTAGTTTCTCCATAACGCTGAAATAGAAAACTCGATTTTATCAGTGGCCACTACTAATATTATAGCATAAGTAGTGGCCACTGTAGAGAAATATTAACCTGGCCAGTGTTGAAGAAAGCCCGTTTTTGAAATTTTCTTTCAAAAGAATTGCAAACCATAATATTTTAAAATATATTATAGGCGAAAAACATTCTTTTCATGCAGTAGATTATTATGAAAATATTACATAAATAATGTTATAAAGCATTCCGGAGAAAATTTGAAATAAACCCACCTGCATATGCAAGTTTGGGCATAAGAAAAGAACATACACACTCTACCGCGCACAAAATGGAACTGCTTACATTTCTAACCGAAACATTCTTTAGTACGGGCAATAAGCTTTATACTCTAAAGATGACAGCACTACTTTATAGTTGATAAAGCAGTTATTAGCGAATGGCCACTGCTGAAGCCTGGCCACTGTAGGTGGTTTTCCTCTAGTTGGGGCATCACAGGTTCTTCATCAAGATACATACATATTCGTTCAAAATCATTCGGATCGTTTGAAAACTTCGAACATTTGTGTTAAATAAATGCCGATATAATATATTCACATATTCCGTCAGTTTCTATTCGTACAGTGTGTTGTAACATTGGTAATCGTCTTTTTAATTGCCCAAAGCACCGTGTAATAATAACGCGTGTTTCTGCATGCATTCTATTGAAATATTTTTCGATGTTTGTTAACGGATTTTTAAATTGCGTAAGCATCCATCAAGTTGCATCATATACGGAATCATCCAGGAGACACATTTTCCTGGTTGTGAAACATTAGGGGGTAAACTGAAGAATTAGACCATATCCTGCTATTGTGGAGACAACCAGAGCCACGATGTATCCACGCTAGTAAACTTTTCTCTATGGTCACACGTTGCTTGCACATTTATTGCTTAAACACCTTTTATATTAATATATTCGTCACCGTATACTTGAGGTTCTACCATTTTTACGTCTGTGCAATCAATTGCACCAATGACATTCCTATGATTTACTACCCACTCTTCTCTGGCTATGCTAAGGGCTTGGTCTGAAGCAGGAAATGTAATCCATTTATTTATTTATTTCCGCAAATTGCACTTGAGACGAAATTGACGGTTTTAAAAACTGTAGTTTGATGACCGAGTGTTAGCGCAAGTAAATAAACTTATGTATATTTCTCCAATATATCGTTGCCGTTGACCAGCTGAAAACAAGTGACGGAGAATTTTGTTCGTCGCCAAGAAAAGATTGTTTCATTGTTGTCACATTGTCAAATTATTAATATATTTTGTAATTTTGTATTGAAAATTCAATTCAACGATCAGTTCATTTATACAGTCCCCTGTTGGAGCTAACACCGAGTTATGAATTAATGACACAACTATTTTCTCTCTCATTCATTCTAAATTCTATAAAATCATACATATTAAGTCTGTATGAGAGCAATATTTTTTGGTTTTCTCTTAGGCTGTCATATACACACATCAAAATAGTCTAGGGAACAAGATGCAACTGAATACATTTATAAATTGAACAAAATATAATTTTAAAAGATTTTTAAATTTTTTTAAAGCCTGCTGGAAAAGCCGATATGATAAATTTTACAAGATTTGTTCAACAAAAAATACCCATATGGTATCTTTTAAAAAAAATTTATTCTGTCTAAAAATTAAAAGACGAATATTTCTTGTTCCCTAGACTTTTTTGATGAGTGTATTTCCCATTTTTCATTAATACGGTTGCAATAAGCTTTGAAATGCCCAATAAAATTTGCACTAACCGTTTTCATGGGACCTACATAAGCAATAACTCCACTCAAACTATATGGTTGTTCGTCCAGAATAATTGTGTTGCAATATCCAATAAACGTAAATTCGGCAGGGTAGGTGAGGAATTTGTAACAAGTGTTTCAATTTCAATGAATATATATGCTCCGTTTTTATCGAGCTGTACTGTAGTAAATTCGGTACAATCTATTTTAACATACTTTTCACCAGTTACTCTTTGTGAGATGTACTTGGTGAAACTCCTGAAATTTACATCTTTGCCAACTATTACTGGTATAACACTAGAAGTCATTATCCTTACATTTGAGCATTTTGCACAAATTGTTCTTTCTATGCATGAATAATCGATTTCTTCAGCAGTTGTCTGTTTTAGTATCAAGCTTTCAATAGCGGTTTGAAAAGCAATATGAGTTATTCCGTTCGGCAAAACTTCGGAATTTGGAAACATTTTAAACAGAATTTTACATTTCAATTTGTAGGCTTTGACTCTGATCGACTTATTCATTCGCTGCACAAGCTCTATATTCGTAGTTTTAGATTCAAATACATTCGCTATCGCAAAAGTTGCAGCATAGTATTTGCAAAAGAGCATCATATGAACATGTATTTTTGTTAAAACAAGTTTTTTTTTTCTAGTTTTATCGCGTATAAAGCTCCTCGCTTCCACTAGCATGCCTGTTAGCTTTAGCCTAGAACAAACAATTCATCTTTTAGATTCTGAAAATATACAGTGTGTCCGGCAAATATGGCATACTCTCGAGAGCGTATAGAAGGAGTCAAAATAACCCTACTTTGCTATAAAAAAAAATCCTAAAGTGCCCCTCAACGGAGATACAGAGCCCCAAAAGAGTACTTTGCGATTCACATTCTTGGCTCGAACTTTTGAACCGACTTGTATAAGTTAATGAAGTTTTTTATATTTTATGTTGGCCATAAAGACTCATAAAACCATATTACAGTAGATGTTTCACATAGTCTGGGAAGGCAGGAACGGACTTGCCACCATATTCATTGTGTCAAATTTTTGAACGGAGTCATTTTACAGAGCTGAAATAGTTATTTTCCTAACGAGTGCGCAAAGTGATACTTTCCCGCACGAAAAAGCAGTCGAACGACGCGAAGCGGAGTTCTGATAAGCTTTGAGTGCGGGAAAGACACTTTGCGCAAGTGTTAGGAACATTACTTTTTCTACGAGTGTTCGAAGGTTTGCATAGCATCCAGAGAGGAGCTGTACCTAATCTTCTTAAATGTTTCCAGATGCTCAAAACTAGTAATTTTCTCTCCTAGTTCAATGTGTTGTGTTTTCAATTTTTTTTTTTTTCATTGATCAGCTTGACTTTATTTGCAACATTGGTTGTGTTAGCGAGGATTACTTAAAATTTGAACAAGTCGTTAAGTTTGCTTTTCCTGCCAAATCGAGACTTAATTTACCAGGATGATATTTTTTCATGTGACTTGTTAATAGCTATTTTCCTAACGAGTGCGGGAAGAGAAATTTCTTCCCGCAAGAGCTAGGAACTATATTTTTTCTACGAGCATGCTAAAGCTGATGTTACGAGAAGTTTAATTTAAATAAAATGCGATTGTGTAGAAGGTTGAATTAAAATTGCATTGAAAGGTATTTATAAAAAAAGGTAAAGGTATTAGAGGTAAAGGTATAGGTGTATCAACAATACAAACAATTCCATGTCACAATGATTATTTCAAACTCTTCCCGCACAGCAAATCGTGCGGGAAGAGCCATTTCCCGCACGCTCGTAGAAAAATTAGTTTTACGTAGCCATAAGTACAGCATCTTCCCAAAATATATTATCCATTTTTGCTTGCATTATTATAGATCTTACTTTGTCTATTGTTGTCTGATTCATTCTTTCCGCAGCACCATCAAGTTTTGGAGTATATGGAGAAGTATAACTTACAGTCCAACTTTTATAATATGTTACTCTAAAGGAATGTGAGTTGGTGACTTCCCATGCCAACGTTCACCTGACCTCACATCTATTTTTGCTGGATTTTTCTTCCCCTCGCTTCTTATACGGAAAGTGTCCAATTAAAAAAGCTAAACCTTACCTGAATGCCTTTCTTGGAACAAAAATAATATCTGGCCCTTCTTTCTGAATATAAGTTTATCCAGAAACCCACAAAACATTGAAAAATCAAGTATGAATGCGGTAACTATGCGTAACAAAAATGAGTGCGCAAAGAGTTTCCGTGCGCAAAGTTCAACTTTGCGCACGCAAATAGGTGTGCCAAATAATAACTTTGCGCACCCAACTAGAAAAACTGATTTTTCAATACTTTGGTCATTTCTCTTCAAAAAAGGTGCTCTACATTTATTTCGATTAAATCAGCAGTTTCCGAAAAAAAATAGGTTTTTCTATAACACATTTAATCATTTACTTTCGAAATTTATTTGATAATCAAGTTAATAAAAACAGGTTGTGGTTGACTTATAAAAAGTACCTGAAACCGAACCTTTTTATTGGGAATCACAAAGGAAACATTGATTTTTCTTGTTTAGGTGAGCAGATTTTCGAAATGGGCGCCGTTTACCTCTGCGCATTTCCTTATCCGACGGATGTTTTCTCATTGTACTTGAAATAACATTCCAGGATTGTCTCCAATTTCGTTGCAATGATGTGTTATTCTTTCTATCAGGTTTTGTCTGGTGTGAACTGGCGTCGAGTACACAAGCCTTTTTGCATTCCCCCAAAAAAAGAAATCATGTCGGGCGACCTCGGTGGCCATAAAATAGGCCCACCTCGACCTATCCATTGATTTCCAAAATTTCTTGATAGGTACGGACGAACTAAATTATTGAAAACCAGATCTGATTTCTAATTTCTAAGGGCACATTTTCTAATAAACCGTTCAAGTCATGTCGCAAGAAGTTTTTCTATTGTTGGATTTTATAGAGTTCTTCCCATCATGGGTTAGCTTACTCACTTATGGAAAGGATTTGCATATGATTAGGTTTTACTTGAACTAACTTAAATTTGCCTTAAATTTAAACTAAACTAGCACTTAACTGAATTGTCCCTATTTGGGCTTACTTTTTTTCCCTCAATTTAATTATTACCTTGGTTTTTGTTTTTGATTTTAAGGTTTCTAGTTGTGTGTTTTGTTTTTTGGGATTGTAATTTTAGATTAAATGTCCCAGCTAACATTTTTCGCAGCTCAAGGTTTTATTATGAGGTAACAGATATTTATAAGGGGTTTATAAGAAACCTTTATTTTTATAATGTTTTTATAGTTTTATAAGAAAACCATTGGTTTTACAAGTTTTATAAGACGTCCAATAAATACCAAAAATACTTCAAGTTTTATAATTTGGCATCGAAAACGTTTCCCTTACTTTATCTATAAAACCTTTGGTGTTGGGTACTTCTGGTTATTACAAAAAGGTATTATAGCGTTCTTAAAAACCTTATCATAAAACTTTGACTCTTGGGGTTTTATAGCTTACTCCGTGAAATCCTTATAAATCTCGAAGCAGCTAATAAATATTTTACAGCAATTATTAAACCTGAAGATCGTTATAAAACTTATAGGCCCATTAACAACTTTTTTATGCAGAAGGAGAGGCCACTATGTTTTTGAGGTTATGGTATTTATTAATAACTATTGTTTTTTTAAATATGAAAATATGTCACAAGCTAAGAAAAAATGGTAAAAATTGAATACAGTAGCAGCTTTATAGAAAGTGTGCTAAAACCCGTGACAATATTTTGCGAAGTGCACCAGGCGATAAATATTCCAAAACTCCAAATAATCTAAAAGAAATAGACCAAAAATTTAGACTTTCATCACGACAATATTATATTGGCACAGAACAGAAGCATATTCCAACAATCCGATTTGAGACAATGATTTGTTTTCTCATATATAGGGTGTCCCACGGTGGATGGCGTATTAGACGTTTATGGAGAACTAAAAAGCAGATCATTTTGAAAATTTGGCAACTGGGATAAACGACCATGATCTACACTTTAAAAATATTTTTGACCATGCGGTGTTGCCGCTTCTACTCTAAACTAGTGGCAACATCACTACTTTAAATGGAACACCCCGTATTAAATTGCATATTTGGATTCTACGTAAAATTCTAAGCAGATTTCATGTGATATACCCTATACCTAAGTTCAACTGTTTTGGAAATATTTGCAGTTGAAAATTGACTTTTTGCAACTTTGACAGGCTGTAGAACTAGACCGTGAGATAGGGCCTGTTTAGTGGAGTCATTTTTTTTTGTCTGGCATTTTGAGGGATGAATGTGGCTAGTTAGCTGATGAGAATATAGGTGGTTTTAGTGCTTGCCACCTATTCGAAAATTTGCAGAAGAAAAAAATTGATTTACATGAGGAATTTTTTTTTAATGATCTCAAATTTTTTGGCTTCTAAATGAAAGATTGACATTGATAAATAATTTACCCATAAAAAATACCAGATGCTTTTCAATAGCTGAAAAAGTGGGGATGAGTGTCAACTTTCAACTGAAAAGAAAAGAACCTTCGGCGTTTACTTTTTGTCTGGTAATCGAGAGAATGAAAGGTTTTGCTGTGTAAATATCGCTGAAAAATCGCCAGACGGTAATTCCAGCTCGAAGTCGAGTTTTCCGGCGAAACATTCTGTTGACATTTCGAACAGGTGGCAAGCACTAAAACCACGTATATTCTCATTAGCTAACTAGCCACATTCATCCCTCAAAATGCCAGACAAAAAAAAATGACTCCACTAAACAGGCCCTATCTCACGGTCTAAACCTGAACGGTTAATTTTAGAGGAAAACCGATTTTACATTCCTATCTTAGATTTTTATAAACTATCATTTGACACCAACTTAGAATTTAATCCATGATTAAAAATTTCAGTTAAATTTAATCTCTGGTTAAGTTCAAAGTTGGTGTTAAATGATAGATTATCAAAATCTAAGACAGGAATGTGAAATCGGTTTTCCTCTAAAATTAACCAATTAGGTTTTACAGCCTGTCAAAGTTGCAAAAAGTCAATTTTCAACTGTCAATATTTCCAAAACAGTTGAACTTAGGTATAGGGTATATCACATGAAATCTGCTCAGAATTTTACATAGAATCCAAATATGCAATTAAATACGGGGTGTTCCATTTAAAATAGTGATGTTGCCACTAGTTTAGAGTAGAAGCGGCAACACCGCATGGTCAAAAATATTTTTAAAGTGTAGATCATGGTCATTTATCCCGGTTGCCAAATTTTCAAAATGATTAGCTTTTTAGTTCTCCATAAACGTCTAATACGCCATCCACCGTGGGACACCCTGTATAAGTTCGATAATTAAAACAATTTGTCATTTGCGAACTACTAGTTTTCAATAGCCCTTTTTACATGGCTTCGGTTTAACAAACCACAGCATACCGCTCAAATTCGGGTGGTATCGATGACGTCACTGTGTAACCGGGTTAGAAACCGGTATGTCATTGCTCTAACCAGCTCGGCGATATGGTTACGTCGAGCGGTTAGAACAAAAAAAAAGATGATTTGTAAACAACCGAGAGCGGGAAAATTGTGAAGGTATAACCTTATAGTCTCGGAGGCAGTGACGATTTTCGGTACTTATTTTCTCAGTCAGGCAACTTGGATAGAATTGCAGGGATAGTAATTCTTATTATATTGTTGTGTGCAATTTTTGGTAAGTAAGAATTCTATCGCTTAATTATTGACCTTTGTCGTTATTCTGAATCATCTCTGAATCCCTACCTTTAGGTCAGCTAATTAATTTGATGTGTAGCACATTTCTTTCACGTTCTGACTGTTTTGAAGAAAGGGTCCCTTGAAGAATTTAATTTTTTCTTCGCCCTAAAGAGGGATTTTGGACCTAATTTTCTGAATTTATGGCACACTGAGTTTTCTTGTTTAATTTTCGTAAAGTGCTATAATTTTCGCCAATGTTATCGGATTTGAAAACAACCATTTCGGTAAGTTTGCTGTGCACGTTTTTTTTTTTCCACAAGTAGATTCTGACTTATTCCATTTAATCATTAGTGAAAAGCTGCCCTAAAGAGTAGAGTAACATCTCACATCGAATTCAGACCTCGATTCAGTCTTCCAGAGTATTTTCGAGGCAAACAAAACCCTATTTCCAACAGGTAATAACTTAAAATTTTCTATGCAAACTCGAGGCACATTTTCTTCACTTACTATTAAAGCTTTATAGGATTCCATCTAATTTAATTAATTATTATCATACTCCATATCGTATTTTTCAAATTATGATTGTTCTATTGGTTAATTACTTGTTGTTACTATCATTATTCGTCAGCTGTTGCAAATACATTATTATTCAATTTTTCTATTAAAGTAATTTTCAAGAGCTATGGTTTTTTTTTATCAAGTAAATTTGCTATTTTGGACTAATTAAGTTACATTTTAGTTTCATTTTCTAATTCTGTCTATTCATAAAGTGCTTCGCTACAGCTATGGTTCAATTACAAATACAGTGTGTTATAACAATTTTTCTCTCAGGGTTTTTTTACTCACGGTTATAGTGTACACAACAATACACGTTCAAACGTAACCGAGATAGGCTGTTGCTACCAGAGCATACGCCTTTTATTTGGACGGTTATACAAGCTTTCCATTCCGGACCGTAAATTTGAACCGTAAGATTGGTTTGACCTTCTAACTACAACCAGTAGCCAGAATTAATCTGGTTAATTGTATCTTCTACTACCACCTGAAGCATTTTGGTATCGTACTACCTTTAATTAACCTATCTATATTTTATTGTTCATTTACATTATGTCCCTATTTTGCACGCCACAGTGATCACTAAGGTATTTCAGGGAGTAATTCAGTGCTTGTCCCAATGTGGCAAATGAATTATTATTATAGGTAATTTAGCTAGACATAACCTGATTCAGTTGTTATTTATGTCAACTTACTTGTAGTTCTGGTTACGTCAGTGTAAGATAACCGTTCCGAGAACTAATTCTTTGTTTATTGTTTCTCTTATTTCTTTTATTTTATATTTTCAACCCTTACATATTTTTTTTATTACTCAGTTGGTTATTGAGTAACGATAACACATTAGAGTTTTATATATAATTCAATTGTTTATGACTATAGCTATTATTCCAATAGTAGCCGTACTGTATTTGTTGATTGACCCTTCATCAAAAGGTCACTTCATTTATTAATTAATGACAGCTCAAGTGATTTTTTTTCTTGAATAGTTTTTCACTATTTGATAATATTGAAATTTACTTGGTTATTTTTTTTTTAAATTAATATCTCAATATATTGTTTATTGCGGACTGTAGCCATTAGGTAAATAAACTGACTGTAGCACTTGATTCAGTGACTTTTATTGGGTTTTATGCACACAGCCTAGTTTTAGCTTTTCTTAAATATTTTTCTTCTTCTTTATTATTATTTGAATTGTAAGGACCTGGAGTCAGATAACATCCTGGAGAGTCCGACTCATCTGTTCAGAGTCGGGCATAATTTGCACGCACTTAAACCTTCAGTCCTGCAATCCCAAGTATCTTCAATTTCATTTTATTTTTATTTTGATTTTTTTTTTATTTTATAATTTTTTAATTTTTTTTTTGCTCCTTTCTAAATTTTTTAATCACCGAAAAAACGTGGTAGTAACTAAAATTAAATTAATCTAAATAATTCAAAGAATTCATAATTTCATCTCTTTTCTGTGTTCCCCTTGCGTTGTCCCGCACCAAATCTTCACCTGTGGGATTCTCTATCTCCTCCTCAGCATTTGAATTCATAATATCTTTGCGTATTATACAAATATCGTGCAATAAGCAACATGCAACAACTATGTCAATAACTTTTTGAATTTTGTATACAATTACAAACTTGAGAATTCTCCATCTTGCCTTTAAAAGTGCAAAAATATGCTCGATTATAACTCGGGCTTTACTTAACATATAATTATGTTTCTTCTAGGCTCTAGCAAGCCTTCCTGTATCACTAAAAAGTAGTAAAAAGCAATATTTACATTGTTAACAATATTTTATGCTTAGCTGTTATAAGTTCAATAACCCTGTAAAAGTAATATTGCAAAAAAAGTTACCTACCGATAAGGAGTCATTAGCCATTCGTAGCGGACATAAGCTTTATCACCTACAAGGTGAAAATTTTCATAAAAGAATAACTGTGGGCCCTTCGATTCTACTTCTCTTAATAATGGTGATTCATGTAAAACCTGAAATATTAATATTTTTAATAAAAGATTTTTTAAGTAAATTTTACACAATTGTGGAAATATATAAGTATTAAAATTTACTTAAAAAATATTTTATTAGATAATGGATTTCCACCAAGTAAAAGCCGTTTCAATCAAAAAAAATTAATATTTTTAATATGAGAATTATTTCTATTGTACTCAAGATTATACTTTATAGAATAATTTGAACAAATATTTGTTGAAGCTCTTATGTTATAAATCACACGATACAGTCTAACAGAAAAACGCCCTTTCCACACAAAATTGAGATAAGTTTGCATGAGATGTGGAAAAATATTATACTCTAGTCAATTTTTCTTAAATTCTCAAGAAATCTATTGATTTATTAATGTACCGGCTTATTCCGGGCTTAACCCAGAAACGGTCCACAGATTCTTACTTCAAATTTCTAAATGCGACACTTTAGCATTTTTGAATAAAGGATGTTAAATTTTGTAAAAAAAAAACAAATTTGGGACACCTTGTATAAATAATACTCGAGATAATTACTACCAAATTGCAGTTTGTTTAGACCTCTGTTTAGACCAAACAACTTTTGTAAACGGCTATCACTGTCTACACTTATTAGGTAGTTGAATAGTTATTACCTAATAATAATAATATGCAGGTATCTTTACTTTCAATTCCTTTTATAAATGTCCTGGTACTAATTCCTGTATAAGTTCTAAACTTTTTTCAAGTGTAATTGCGAATATATCACTTAATTTTAAGAATAGTGAAATAATATAGTTAATATTAGTGACGATGGTACATGCATTATGCATTTCACAAAAATATGATATCATTTTTATACAGTTTTCATTGAGTTTGGAACAATCCTTAAATAAATAATTTTTATGAAATTCAGCTAAACGGAAATATCGGTAAATAATCTATTACAATCTGATACAGGTTGCATAACTATTGAATGCTGTAATTTACGATTTTGGTAACTATCGTGCTGTTCTCCGAGAATGACACAAGGAAAATGAGTACCATCAATTGCAAAATTAGTACCATCAATTCCCAGAACAAATTTAGTTTCTCACAAATTAATAATGAATTGATGCTATATACTTATGTACAAGTACAGTATACACTGTATTTCCCTTGCTATTTACTAATAATAAATGGCTAGCGAGTAAATCAGCCAAACAATTTTATTTTTTTTAAATAATTCTTCATTACTAACCAAGCTTTCGGTACTTTTTCGTACCTTCTTCAGGGTTGTAAGTGAATTATTTAAAATAGAAACTGCATAGATATAAAATTTGTATAAGGAATATAAAATTAAAAATTTCAAGTTTTTGATTTTTTTTGTTGATTTGGCTGATTTACCCGCTACCAAAGAAAAAACGTAAAACTAAAATCCAGTCGTTATCTCCATTCCTGTTAATAAATGGGTACTTTATACTTATCTAGTATATGTATATGTATTGACTGCTTCATTTCTTGTTGGCCATTTTATAACCTCATGCCGAAGTGCAATCATATCAGTTAAATATAACTCCATAATGCCATGGACAGTAGAAACTCCTATGTTGAACCTATCTGCTATTTCCATGAGTTCGTCTGATTTTGGGTTAGCAATAACAGGGGCAATTTCAATTTCGTCCTCTGAGGAGGTTAGTGGCCCTTGCCTTGCTCTTTTATCATCTTTTTTTTTTTAAATATATTTTTATTTGAGTCTTTTTTATTGTTGTTATTTTTGTTTTGGGAGATTTTCAATTTTTCGTTTCCAGCATTTAGAATTTTTTTATTCCAATAGGGTACTTGCATGGAAAATTTAATTGATAATTGTTTATTGCAAACTGTGGGAAATCGAAAACAAATCGTTACTTTTTTTTTATTTCGCCCAAATATGATTATTCCGGAAGTTATTCAAATATTAAGTTTTGTATATATAGATATACTGAGCATGGGCAACGTCACTTATTTATTAGATAAGTGACGTCATTGGCAGATTTCATAGTGTTGTATCTCCGCCAATTTTTGACTAAGAAGCAAAAGAAAAAACACGTGTTGACTTATTTTTCATGGACTATCGAAATCAGCAATAAAAAAATTTGATGCAAGGAGCCTATTGCATCCTCAAGTTTCTCTTGGAGGTTTTTATAATTGATTGTTAAATTTTGAATTTGATTTTCGAGAATTTCTGATTTGAGTTTGAGTTCAGAGATTATTTGTTCTTGAATTGGAATTTTGTTAATTTTAGATGCAGTTTGGGCGTCATTCTCTACAAGCAGCGACTTGTGGTGTTCAAGCTCTGAACTACTTTCGGTAAGGCGACGGTTAAATGGTTTCATTATGTGTTTGTGCAAACGAAAAGCTTCATCTCCCAGAAATACGTGTGGCATCTTCCTGATCGAATTTAGTAAGACTTGGTCCGTTGATCTTCTGAGCTTAAAATTTTTCTTCCCAGAGATGATTTATCGAAAATGGAACTGTCGCCTTCCTTTTCATACGATCCGACTCTAGAACAACAAATTTGTAATTTGCATCAACCAAGGCAAGCATAACAATAGAAAAATAATCTTTATAATTAAAATATAATGATCCAGACTTCGAAGGTGAAAAAATTATTATATGTTTGCCACCCAGTGTCCCAATGCAGTTTGGAAAATTCCATTGATTCCAAAACTCTTCGGCATTTCGTTTTCGTGCTTCTTTAGATGGAGGTGGTGTAAAAATTGGTACTAAATCTTTACAAATACCCGCTAATGTTTCTTTTACTATAGTGCTGATGTAGCTGTGTGAAATCCTGGAGGGGGATGCTAAAGATCTGAAAGTCTCTTTAGTAGCCCAGTTGAAAAAGCTGTTTTCAATGCAGCTGCAACTCTTCCGCTAAATAATTGAGCTGCTAGTTTTACAACAAAGAGTTTCCGAAAGATTTGGGTTCAAATGTGCAGTTGTTAGTTTTATAACAGACGGCACTGTTTTCTAAATCTATTTTGAATATTTCATCCACATCTTTCAAATATATTTTCTATTATTCAGAACATAATTGCCATTGATCAAATTAGATGAGGGACATCAAAAATGGCGAATAAAGGTTTATTCCTAAACATAAAATAAGGTTTATCTTTGGTGACCCCAAGTAGTGTTAGGAAAGATTGATTATTTGTGCCTTGGTTACATACTATGGCCTTTACAACCAAGCCAAAATCTTCCACAGCATCTACCGTTTTCGAAATAATTTCTTGAAGATTTTGTCCTTATGTTTGCTTGAAATAAAATATGCCAACGGCAACTTCCAACGACTATATAAGCCTCTAGCCATGAGGACCTGCCAAATACTCCCAAATCTTCAAAACGCTCACTCAAGTCTAATGCCTTATTGTAGACCAGCCATTTTTTTATTGCCATCTCGTCAAACGCCAAAACACAATGTTTTTCGCGATCTTCCATTAAGCTCGCTTATGTAATAGTTTTTTATTGTCGGGATGTGAATTGAAAAGATGATAATACACTATAAACAAGATTATGACTTTTTCGCTCTCGGTGATATTTTTTCATTTTCCGATTTCGCGATTTCAACGATGTCACTTCTTTCCTTAATGCAGCTACCTTTTCTTTTAGTTTTTTTAAGTCGGCACTATCTTTATCAGACACCCGGTGTATAGATGTTATCTTTAATTTTTTGGGAGCTTCTAAATTCGACAGCGGCTCCACTGACTATTGTTGTATTGGGCAAGTTGTTATAGAACCTTTGGAAGGGGAAGGAACGTCTAACTCTTCGTGAAATAACTTTCGTCTTTTTGGAAGGTTCTTTAAATCTAGATTGATTTTCCATTTAATCGGATAGGTTCTTTTAGGCGTCAAAACTTTTCAGTGATCGTTAGGGTTTTTATAAAAACCAAAACGATGTGGTAAAGCATCGTATCTAAAAATATAAATTTGAATTAAATATTTTTGTATTACGGGGTCTTGTCAATAGATAACCTTAATAACTTGGATTGTTTTGCCAGGTAACAATCCTTTTCGAAATGATCGGAGCAAACCACTTTTGTCCCCTTAGGCAAAGTAAATCGCGATTCCCTAAAACCATAGTATGATAGTATTAGTTAGCACCCTGTATAACGCCGCGCATGCATAAAAAGTTTCCTGTGTAAATGTGCTGGAAGTTCAATCAACACGAATATTTACGGAAATTTCCCTTGTGCAAATTACACTGGAAATTTTGCATAAAAATTTTCGAAATTGATAAGTGGAGATTTTTGGAAATATTCTCAGAATTGTCATTTTCGGCATTGTAAGTGTTGAACTTCAAACTGGGAAAATTTCCTATCAAAATATAAAACGCGTGCATAAAATATTTCTTGAAGGGAAATTTTAAAAAATTTCTGGAAATATTTCATGCACTAGTTATATTTATTACCACTGAAAATATCCCTTGTGCAAATTTACCTGGAAATTTTACATCAAAATAGTTAAGGTCAATCAGTACTTTTTTCGAATTTATTGTCTTTCAGCAAGCCTTGAAATATGAAAATTTATTATCTCAAATATTACAAATAATATATATACCTACAGGGTGTCCCAATAGAAAGCGACCTATTTTAAATGCTTATAACTTTTAAACCAGGTGTGCTAGCTACTTGCGATTTGCGCCAATTTTCTTGGCCTAAAGTTTTTTTTCAGTTAGTTGCAAATTTTTTTCACACCTATACAGGGCGAGTAAAAAAAAAGCCGTTTTTCAACATCGAAATTCTCCACTATTTTCAATGGAACACTCTGTGTGTTGCAACACCAAAATTAAGTGTCGTGACCAAGGTATTCATTTGCCAATAAATGTCGGTCTTTTTTGAACCTAAAAAATGCATTTATTTTAGGGCCAGATTTCTATTTCAATTTTTTAGGGCTAAAACTTCAAGTTCCATGCCCGATGTTTATTGGTACATCAATACCTTGTACACGACTCTTAATTTTGGCGTTGCAACATACATGGTGTTTCAATAAAAATAGTGGGGAATTTCGATGTTGAAAAACGGCATTTTTTACTCGCCCTCTCGCTCGCTCTGTATAAGTGTGAAAAAAATTTGCAACTAACTGAAAAAAACTTGAAGCCAAGAGAAGTCGAATGGTGCAAATCGCAGGTAGCTAGCACACCTGGTTTGGAAGTTATAGGCATTTACAATCGGTTACTTTCTATTGGGACACCCTGTATATTCAAGTACCTACTTTTATGATTCTAGAAATTAAATCAAATAGTAACTTATTTTTTCATATATTTAAGAAACGATGGAAAATTATAAAAGATACTATTATTTTCGTAATAAAAGAAAACTTCAAATGGGAATAGGTTCAGCTGCTTCAGACAAAGCGTTTAAGTGGAACCTATACCAACTTATTTCCTTTCTAGATAAAATTAAACATGAACGAAGTTCGAAACACACTTTGAATTTTGATGAAATGATTGGATCGAAAGTGACTCTGTTGAAGTCAATGAATCTAGTTAAGACTTGAATGATATCGGTGGTGACAAATTTTCCAATCCCTCAACTTCTCGTGCGTTTAAATCTGTAAAGGCAAACAAATCGAATCCAGTTATTCCAGAAAATGATGCCACATCTTCAACCTCTGCTAAGCGTTGCTCTTTCGCAATTAGTTCTACCCCCACATCGCAGCCAAATACGGAAAGGTTTCGCAGCAATTCCTTCAAGGACGCTTATTTAACACGTTCCGAAGAAAGGTCTGAGAAAATAACTGAAATATTACAAGTTTTGCATCATTCGAGACAAGCACCAGAGCTTGATGAAATAAATTTATTAGCTTAACAGTTACAAAACTACCACAACCATTAATCGACGAGGCAAAATTGGGAATTTTAACACTTGTCAACAAACTTCGCGTTACAGCTATAGTATCCACCCAGAGATATTCGAGATTCGTACAAAAAGGTATGTTTATATTATCAGCCGGCCTTCATCTAGTTAGGGAGCACGTGTCAGGCACCGCTTGAGTACAAGATTATATTGATTTGAAATTATTCGGTTTAATTGTAAATAGTGTTTAAAATTATTTTGCAATTTTCTTAAAAGATCTTTCAAATATTCAATGCAAGACATTAAGTACCTAATGTCTTCAATCGCGATGCTTTTTCCTGGCTGAATATCAAGTTTCTTTCTTCTCCCTTTTGGTGTACCATCGGCGCTTCCGTATCTAGCCTCCTGCAATATCTTTTTCAATGCAGCTGCAGCGCTGTTCTCTGCTTCATGTACTGAAGGAACTTCTTTTGGAAGCTTATTCAAAATTTTATCCCTACACAGAGAAAAAATTCCGGTGGCTTCAAATCCAGAGCATATATTGGCCGCATTTTGAACTTGGATACTATTTAAAGCCTGATTTAAAAGGCGTGGAAAAACATCTTTGCGCACAACACCTTTATTGCTTTTTTTCCAGGTTCGCAAAATTTTGCGCCAAGCATTTTTAACAGGCCGAAAGACAGCCACGTCTAAAGGCTGGGTTAGATGCGTACTATTTGGCGGTAGTAACACGAATTTTCTATTGTTCTCTTCGCATAATGATATTACTTGAACTGTGATGTGGCTTGCCAAGTTATCGCCAATTAATACTTTTGACCCTTCTAGAGATTTAAAATATGGTAGGGCTACAGTCAAAAACCATTCTTCAAACAAGTTAGTGTCAAACCAGCCTGACTTGCTTCTGTTGTATCGAGCTTTAGGTGGACCGTTTTCCGTCCAACTTGACCAGACGTGATCAGCCTTGTAGACAATGTATACAGGAAGCATTTTTCCTGAAGCGGAAATACTAAACATAACAGATGTTGCTGCCTTCGATGAATCCATAATTTTTTCGGCCGTTTTACAGCTTCGACGAACGACGACTTTTACGCGGCCAGGATCATCAGTAAAGTTCGTCTCGTCGTAGTTAACTATAGCTGCTGGATCAACGTTGTTTAAAATAGTTGTCAAATTATCGAAGTATTGGTTGATAAAATAGCCTGTGACAGTCTCTTTGAAAGAACATCATTATGTCTATCTACACAGGCTAGATACCATTCTCTTCCCGGCATGTTGTTGTTAAACAATGGAACAGTAATACCACGTCTATTTAAATAACTTTTAACTAGCTCTCTTATATCCTCACCTTCTAACGGGAATCCCCAATCAGCAGCTAAGGCAATGCAATTTACTACTGCAGTTTCATCGACGCTGCATAATGCAGTTTGACCCCCTGGTGTTTTTTGCTGTAATTTATTGACCTTGCGATATAAAGTGGCAACTGGAATACCATATTTCTGTCCAATCGCTTGCAGAGTACCATTTCCATTATTATATTCGTTAACTCCTTGTTGCACCGACTCCGTAGAATAATATTGATTATTTCGTGCCCCTGGGCGCCGTTGGTATGTCCGCGGCATATTTTTCAAGTCACCCCTAAAAGTACAAAAAAAAATAAATTGATACGCCACTGCTCAACAATACATTTATAAAATTATTTTAGGTTAAATTCGTTGACCAATATATTGTACCAAAACAAAAAAAAAACCGGGGCATTCTTGTAATTATACTATGGATTCTACAATATGAAGTTTGCAGGGTATAAAATCACGTATTTTTTTTACCTGGTTTCAAATTTTTGCACACTGTAGGCAGTTAACACTAGGTGTTTGTTTTTTGTCTGTTTATGGCGCGGACAACCTGCTGAATGAGACTGAAGCGATAAAACGGCTTCCTCAGCTGATACGCAATGTTGCAACTACTTCAAAATCTGCATTGCAATATTTTTCAAGTCACCACACTTTTTCAAGACACCCCATTTTACGGTACTTACTATACGCAAAATTAATTTATTTGATGCTCTTGGGCTAAATTTATTTTCAACCCTTATCTGTAGAGTTTTTGCTGCGGTTTTTGTTTATCCGGGCATCATGGATAAGGAAATAATTATTTTTTATAGGAATCTCGAATATATGTGGCGGCGACTATACAGCAATGTCTTCCAATACAAGTGAAGTCAGTCAGTATGATTCAATTACAAATACTTCATCTTTAAGTGATTACTTTCGCAATAATATTACCGCTCGATAGATGGCGCCGTTAATAAAATGATAGATGACATTAGCCAGATGTTGACGTTTCATTTGATAAATGACATACGACATTTTGATTTCACATATGCCGTATGGAGATTTTGATTTGATAGATGACAGTTGACAAAATAGACCACAGGCCTATTCATTAGCCGGATTACCAGCTGTGTCTGTTTTCAATCGTGTTTGTTAGAGAAAGATAAAAACAAACAGCGGGTTAATTGGATCAGCGTTTCCGAAAAGGCCTTAAGATAACTATTGCCTCTGACGTCAGAGCGTCCCCTACAAGTTGGAGTAGGTCAAGAACGATGACGCATTTTCAGGGCCATGACGCGTGATGACGTTCGGGGAATGACGCGATTTCGGAGGCCGTAGAACTGTCTAACTTACCCTAACTTCAATGCTTCTTCTGGATTCGATGAGAAAATCTCGCACTTTTTAAATCTTGATATTAAATTATCAGACCTATTATTTGGTGCAACATCACATAGGTATCTAATGTTTTTATCAAACGAGAAAATTTCGCTTTGGACAGTGTTTGTAACTTTTTTCATGCATCCAGTATGGCTCTCCAGTTTCGCTTTGAGGGCCCATGACATGCAACATCAAGTGGCTTTGCAAGGGGTGTACAATTTTCAGGAAGACAACAAAATGCAGTATTTTTTTCCTGGGCTGCTCCTAATACTTTTTCAGAAAAATGACTTGAGAGATTGTTCCCTATACCTACTACCCGTCCTTCAATGCTTCTTCGAAAACGTACAAACAAATTGCGAAACCAGTCGGCAAATATAACTGCGTCGAACTGACCGCTCCTATTATGACTAAGGCCCAGTTGTACAAACCTGGTTTCTTCAAATGTTGAACCAATTTTGAAGATGAAAACTGGTTGTAGTATAGTTTATCCCTAAACCTGGTTCAAACGAATGAGTTAAGCCTGGTTCCGCTGAACGGTCAAAAATAGAGGTTTAATCTCAGCTTTTCGACTTCGCCTGTCATAAATCTATTTTTGTAAATTACTTTCATTTATGAAGCTTCGCAAAAATACTATCCATAGATTTTAGGTAGGGGGTAAACTATCTTTTCTAAGTATGGGTTTACGGTCGCTTTAGAGTCACCACAAATTTGAATCTTCCCATCAGTTTTCAGAACCACTACCAAGGGTGTTACCCATTTGCTGCTGTCCACTGGTAAGAGTATTTCTTCATTCCTTAGTCGCTGCAAATCTTTGTTTACCTCTGCTTCATAGGCAAAAGGCACATTCCTTGGCTTCATAGGCGGCTCTAGTCCATCTGTGCTGGGGGGGCTGAAGCCCCTGCTCCGAGGTCGCTCGCCGTAAAGAAAATGATCTGTTTTTTATACCAAAAATATCTGATGGATATGAATTAAGGAGCGGTTGCGCAGGACCAGACTCAAGAGTGCCTAGGTCGCATACAGCTTCATTTACTTTTTTTGATTTCTCACCTTGGTCTCGATAAGGTGAGGTAGCAGGTAGCAGCAGCAGCTGAACTAGTAGCCGTTGGAGCTGCAACACCAGAAGAGGTAGTAACGGGTTGATTGTTTTCATTTTCGTTGGACTTTTTTGGTTTAAAAAAGTTTCTAATATCCATTATTATTATTTATTTATTGTAGTAACCCTTTAGCCTTTAAGGCTTAGTCCTAGAATGCAAAAAAATTATAATTAATAAGTGATATAGAACGTGACGTTGACGGCTTCTTACCAATCAAGTAGGCAGGTATATTTAAATTTTAAAAAAAAAACAGCAAAAACAAAAACTCACAAATCTGTTAACTTTAACTAAGTTTATTCACACTGGAGCGAAAAATAATATGTAACTGTGAATCAACTCGAACAAAGATACACGTTTTACAACGTCTCCACTCCAAAGGTTTCCAACGTTGCTACAGATTAACATCGTATCTAGACAATGCCGCTTAGCAGAGCAAAGCTGAGCAGCGCGTAAACTTTGGCTGCTCCTTATTACACACATCTACAGGCAACAGAGGCAACCCTATCCCTAGCGGTGGGGGCTAGAGTTGCCTCTGTTTCCAGACGTCCCGATTTCAGATATTTATGAAATAATTGAATAAAATTTTATGAAATAATTAGATAAGGGTATTAAATCAGTGAAATTAATGAAATGATGTAGTTAATTAATCCTAACGCTTGAATATTTTTTATTCAGTGACTGCGAAATTTTGCCACTCATCACTAATTTAAATTTGGGGGGGCTAATTCCAGATTTGGAGGGGCTTAGCCCCCCAAGCCCCCACCTAGAACCGCCTATGCTTGGCTTATAGAACGGGTTTCAGCTGCAAAGATTTTTTTTCGTATTTATAGCAACCCAATTTCTTTCCAAAAACAGTATATTCGTATTGATTTGAGATTTCATCAACTGAACCTTTGTTTCCTTTCGAAATGTCGTTTATTGTTTGCAAGGTTAGATTGAAAATGTTAAAAAAGTCTCGACCTCCAATGATTGTTCCACCACTACGTAAAACTTTATGTCCCTTTTCAATTTGTTGAAATAAATTTTTGTCACAAAAAATCCTAGAGGTGCAATGTTGTAATTGTTATACCCATCGAGAATATATACCACAGACACACCACCGTTCTGAAACCAGTTGCGCATCACACAAGGGTCCCGTTCAAACTCGTTTTAAAGCATAGCGGCATCATTGTTTCTCGAATTTGCAAAATATGGCCCCTGGATGGCTAAGATATATTAATCCGGCGCCATAATCAGAGCAGGTTTTACCAGATGGAGTCCTTTGTCGACAGAGTATGTTTGCCGTAATGTCTGATAACTCCTGCTTTTCGGCATATATACGTACCATCAACATAGGAAATATTGCGTGGTAATTCAGGGTTTGCCTTATAAAGTGTATTGGCAAATCTGTAACATGATTTGCTATAAAATTGTCTCGATTGATGGCTCCAAACATGCTTTTAGGGACAAATCTGCCACCAATGATGACGTAAAAGTATGGATGGCGTGATTCTTAACTTGGCGACTACTATAATTAAAAATAGCTTTAACAAAATCGTCGGAAGGACCCTGACGTAATTTGCAGAGAAAATCTATTAAATCTCTTTTTTTTGACATATCTGTGTCCTCCTCCAGTCGGTACAGGATCACAAAAAGTGTAATGATTTTGAAATTGCTCTTTGCTAATAGGAACGATGCACCTGAAATCATCGAGATGTCGTTCTCGTGTTATTGTCGAACCCTTACCGGCAACTGCGCGTAGTTGTTGTATAAAATTGCCTGTCTCTTGCCCTGGAACTACGTAAGGCCTATGAACAAATCTTAACCCAGGTAGCAGACGTTGTAGCAGAAGACCGTTGTCGTCCAAATGGTGCACGCGCAGCATTTCGTATAGCCGGGTTCATAAATCTCTCTTACAATAAAAATTTTAGTTCTTGCCTCAACTAATAAACGAGGTTCATTTGGCAAATTGCAAATTAAACAACTATGACTAGATGTTTGTGTCAACACGGTCAAGAGCAAACTTGCGGGGTCCTTTTGAAAAGCACCTTACTCTCTTACAATTGACCTATTACATGCTGCGCAAATCGTGAATAGGAGCGAAAGGTATATTGTTCACGAGACACCTTTGCATTGCAATAGCGCATTTCGCAGCAATATCCACCCCTTCGACGCGCACCATAAGCCTTGGCGCATTTTCTGCAGGACGAATAAAACAAGGCAACAGATCTACGTTCATAGTAAGTATGGAATGAAGGAAACAGCTGAATTATCAATGGTAGATATAGCTGATTTTCACAGAGAAAAAGTTCCCAAGAAGGAAAAGTCCAAAGTCTTGAAAAACACTGATTTTGTAACCTTTGAAAAGAAATAATTTGCAATTGAAGAGCTTGGTGCAATAATCGGTCACGTGCATGGAACCTAGTTTTGAGATAATTGAGAAAAACGTACCATTCGTCTAATTTCCAAGACATATTTTTTTGGTATGTTTCGTTTAATTGCTAACTAAAAACTTAACAAGACACTATATTTTTCCACTTTATATTGCTAATGACAAAGTTTTTATTTCACATCTTAAGATGCACGTGGCCGGTTGTTGCCACCAATAAAGCAAAAAAAAAACACAAATTGAATTACAAAATATGTAATTTTAATGATTAGATCAAATAACTACGGTCTTCAACATAGCTTTATACAAGTAAGTGTAGAGAAAAGTAAACTAGATACATTTAAGATAAAATCAATCGGAATCTTCGGCATTATTCTCATCTGCTGCCCGTTTTATTGTATTATAATATTCCAAATAAATAGGTGGAACATATTTTTTGACAATAGGCATTATGCTGTCATACTTTTTGGTTTTTAAGGCTAACTTCTCATGGTATGCTAAAGGAGCCACATGTAAATCGATTTTGGTACCTGGAGATTTATACAAAGGATATCCGACGACAAGAGCAATATTGTGAGTTTCTGTAACAAGCACTTGATCAGGTTGAACAGAATCATAGATGAAGATCCTATACTTTGAAATGGTGAATGGTTTTTTCTTTATTACGGAAGTCTTCTTAAAATATGGTTCAAGATAACTTTTAAAATCAAATATAATGTCTTGTTCCACCCGCTCGACAACAAACTTTTTGCCACAGCTCTGAACCAAATCATACCATTCATCTGGCAAATAAAGAAGCTCTTTCTTGCGTTTTTTCTTTTCAATTTGACCAAAGTTTCGATCGCAGGGTAAAAAGCTGTGTCCTGGCTCTGGTAAGTGATGAACTATTTTTCTGAATCTTCCATTACTGACTAAGGCTAGCAAAAAATGCACCATTACCGCATTTTTGTTTTGCCCCGCACAGTTGTCAGTAAAGATGTACAAAGTTGTGACAGTTTTGCTGACATATTTCTCTATGAAATGCATTAAAAAAGAAATCGATTCGATGCAACCCTTTTTTGCAGTCATTTCGTCAAACATGTAGCTTACTGATTGGTTGTTTGAGCAGGAATGGAACATCTGGTTGTAAACCCATATTTGCCTTGCATAGAATATGTCACCAGTCGTCAAAACAGGAAGTGGTAGGTTCTGCTGATAATCAAAACAGATCGTTTCGACAGAGGGATCGGTTACTGCTAGTTCTGATTTTTCTTTTAAGTCATCATAGAATGCTTGGGCTTTGCGAAGATGCACTTCCTTCTGGACTGTTAATTCCCTTCTTTCTTCCTCTGTCGAGGCAGCTTCAATACGAATTTTCATTACGTCGCAAGAAGAGCAGGTGTCACTTCTGGGATATCCGAAGGATAAGTTATAGTTTTGCGTAAAATAACGATAGTAAAAATCATATGTAACCTTGGGCTTGATTTTTTGATGGTTTTTTAACAGAGAATATTGGTCAAAATCATACTTTTCTAAGTAAAGCTCATACATTTTTTTTACATTTAACTCAGCGGGCAGAAATTTTTTCTTATTTTTATTTCTGGAATAGTGGGACTCGCGTGCTGGGAAACTTTCAATGTGATTTTTTACTGTAGCAACCACTTCGTCAGGAACTTTGTTCGGTCTATTCTGATGTTTTCCACGCTTATCTTTCTCAAGCAAGGATCCAGAGGCCCTAGAATGACAAATCCTCAAAACACGTGACTTATGTATTCCATGCAGGCTACAAAAGGCTGTACGGCAAACCTTCACACTTTTAGGGCCTACTTTGACGTGGTAGTAATAGGAATAGATTTTTTTTTCAACCTCAGTGGTTTTTCTTCTCCTTACTACCTTTTTCACATCTATAAGTGCACCCAAGTATGAGTCCTGAATATTTTTATCTTGCATGGAGTAAAAGTTTCCAAATATTGTGTTTTTCTCAACTTCTGTTAAAATATCAAAACATTTCCCACGGCACTAACATCTAGGACCCAACCTCTTTTCCGAGACAACTATACCCTTTTTATTAATATACTGTTTGCCTGAATTTCTTTTTAGTTTATTTATATTTTTCTTCCATTTTTCAGGCCTTCTTTTTCTTTTCTTAGTTTTAGTTTCCATTCCGGCGTCGTTGTTTTCTAAAATAAAAATAACACTTTCAGATTAACAAATTGCTTAAAAAAATCGCATAGTTACCGGCTTCGTTTTCAATAATCTCGTCGTTGGCAGTAATATGAGAAGTATCAGTTCTGGATGTAGTAACATGTGGTCTGGATGGCCCTGTAAATAACAATAAATCATCTTTTAGAATATCCAATTATTTATTTTTTTAAAGCATACCTGCTTGGTCTTCATCAAATTCATCTTCGGAAGTATCAGTTGTTGAACTAGGAGCTTGTGCTGTGAATCCTGTAAATTTTACCAAAATAGTAGCTTTACAAACAGAACAAAAAAAAAAAAAAACTTCCTACCTTGATTATTTTCGTTATCACTTGAATCTACATAGTCAGGGTCCTTGTCACTATCATCTGAGTTATGGAAAGGGTCAGTATCACTTGTATCACTTAAATAATCACTCATTTTTAAGTAAGATCGTGTGCCTTGTGTGAACCTGTACTGAGCGCTTTGAGGTTAGAATAACAGCAAATATATAGGTCAAGGACTTTTGGTGCAACAAACGGTCATGTGCAACACGTGGACGCTTTTTGACACAAACTATTACATGCGCCTACCCGGTCCATCAACACGTTTGGTGCAATAAAAGGGCTATGTGTAAGTAAATGCTATTTTGATGCTAATACATGGACGGTTTTTGCTCCAGACGATGGAGAGTATATTTTTAATGCATAATCTGACGAAATCTCGATTTTGACAAATTTGGTCTTTGACCGCTTTTTGCCCCAAACTCTTCAATTGCAATATGTATGTCACATTACATTTTGTTTTATAAATTAAATTTGGTAGATTTCTTTGTGGGTCGGTTGATTTGATGATTGATTTCCGAGTTGATTTCCAATCACCATTAACAATATAAAGTAGAACCTAAGCAATTAATTTACACTAAGAATGTCCAACTACCTGAACCTACCAACACAAACATTGGTCTGGAGTTGCTTAACCGATTTCTGAGGCTTGAAAAAGTATACATGGATATACGAAACATCGCCGTAAGATAAGTGGTTTCTTTCCTCCTTCCCATAACCCATTAACGAATCAAATAACAATGATCCAGGGAAATAAATATCTATTCTTTCTTTCTTGTCTAATTTTGTCTTGACGTTAAGTTTTTAGCTATGCATTGGTGTGGGTTTTTTATTTGGTTGTGTGATTAGCAGGTTTGGGATGAGGGGGTGTTCATGGGGGTCAAAATAGATACCTAGGTAAATTCTTGCATGGTGGACCGTGAACTATGGGGTTTTCTGGATCATATCTCGAGGCAGTCATTCTGCGTATTAGAGAGGAGCCGTAAACTTGATGTCTATAAAATGTTTCGCTGATTTCATCCAGGTAGTCAGAGATATAAGAAATGCATGCTTGCGCATACGTGTCCCTTATTCTGGCATACCTGGACTTCGAAAGTACTTGCCTCAGGATGCGATTTTGGAATCGGTGAAGGCGGTTCCTTTGTATTGTGGAGATTATGTTCCAGACAGGGGCCCCATATGTTAGCATAGACCTTATGACCTGTTTACATATTATTAATTTGTTACCTGGTGAAAGGTGGGGTGGGGGGGGGGAGGGGGAGTTAGAGCCAATGAGGGGGAACAGTTTTTGCTGCGCACTGAAGGTGCGAACCAAAGCATGGGAAACCTGGTGATGGAATTTCATTCTCTGAAAAAAGATGATGCCAAGGTATTTTGCTTTCGGGGATAGAGAAACTGGGATGTTGTTTACAATAAGTGGGGCGAGCATGGTTCTATGTGTATGCTTCTTGTGGATGCATACGTTCTGTTATGTATTCATTTAATTTGGAATGAGACACGAGTTGAAACTTTAACGCCTTATTCCAAAATACACATTGTTCGTATTTTCAATGAGTACTGATGGTAGACTGATCATTCACATTTACCGTGGCCCGGTGGGTACTTGAGTACCTTTTTCCAACATTCCCAAAATAAGTAAACCAGCCGGGCCAGATAAGGAAAAAAGAGAAAATTAAAGAAATTTTTTAACTGCCTAAATATATGCGATAAAATGCATACAGAACACATTCCCCCTTTAACAAGAAAAAAAAACTAACAAACTACCCTAATACAAAAAACTCAAAATTTTGAACTGCGGTGCTAACGATCAACAGTAACGATCTGGAGGTTTTAATCTGCTACGCCTTCGTAACACACGCGCACTAGTGTTCTCCGGCTCTCCGGAGCAATCAGAACTACATCACTTTTTACCTGCCGCTCATATTTTTTGTCAACTACATCTACATCAGATAAAATATCTTAAGTCAGTCCGTATCTGGCTTCAAGCGGCTCATCAAACACACATAGCACCTCGTGACTTGGTATTTTATTCAAGGCGTATTGTACTGATGATGACGTAACTAATAATAAAATAGTCGTTTCGTCATCGGGTCGTCATCCTTGTAGTCGTCGATGTCAGTCACTCGAAATAATTTCTGTATTAAAAAAAAAGTCTACTTGAGAACGAACCCTCAACTCAACTCAAACTCAAATCTCTTTATTTCCAAAATTCATCAGTTTCATATACATATGGGGGTGGGGGAGTGAGGCTCCCCTCAGACAGTACATATACAAACAAGGACTAAAACTAAGGACAAGGCTTAAAACTAAAAACACTCAATGTGCGCAGCACACTGCGCGCCACATGCGCGCCTGGCGAGCTATGTGGCGCTTTTTCCAGCTTGGCCGATGTTCTGGCCCACAAACCTCTGTCCTTTTCCCATTGGGTCTCTTCTAAACGTTCCCTGGTTGCCCTTTAACGTTCTTAGGTGACCTTACGGTCGTTGGTGACTACCACGAATGGCGTGCATTGGGCCACTATACTGGCCTGCTCAAAAAATAGGGGGGAGATGCTTGATATGGGGTGTCGAGCGCGCAGCGCCCTCTTCGTGGGGAAAAGTTCCAAAAAACCCCACTTCCGATTAACTTAATAAATATAAAAACAAAAATAAAAGTCGTGCCCCTTGGGGCGTTATGGTCCATGGACGCTACCTCAACAACAAAGTGTGAGCTCAAGGGTATGTGCGCGTGAGCGCGGGTTTGGATTAAATGGGTTCGAAAGCCCTGCACCCCGACCAATCCTGAGACTTGATGAGCCTCTAGGTAATGGTTTGGGTGCAGGTGAAGGAAGTTTGTAAGGGATGTCAGAGAATGAGGGTTGGGAGGATTGGGTGCAAGAATCTACCGGGATTGGGACATGCATTTGCAGCTAAATTGGGCAGTTTTTGCCTAAGTGTAGTGGTCAGATTGGGGTTGTCCGATGATTGATTAGACAATTGCATTTCCTCATAGCCAGCGATAAAGGAGATGTTTACACACTAGATCGCTGACCAGTTGGAATTTTCCGAAGAACGGGTGATCGAAATAGACCTTTGATTGGGATTGCCAGAGCCTCCTGCTTTAGGCTAAGGCATGTGGCGCCTGCGCCAAAATACTTGTCTAATTCTGTCTTGGAGATTGGATTTTAGCTGTGCATTGGTTTGGGTTATTACTTGGGGTTGTGGTTAGCAGGTACAGGATAGGGAGGTGTTCATGGGGGTTCGAAATAGATAGGTAGATTCTTGTAAGGCGGACCGTGAACTATGGGGTTGTCTGGATCATATCTTTGAGCGGTGATTCCGCCCTCGGACCATTGCACCAAACTCCAATACACTAATCACCAAGCCAATGAGTAATTGATAAAATTCATGCTATAATCTTTTAGTATCCCCAACATATATCAAATCCTAGGAAAAATATATATAAGCTTGAAAACCACATGCACACTCCAGCGAACTTTTCCTAGAAATATGGGCCATCGTTCTAATTTTATTTCCTGCGATAAGCAAGTCTTAACAAGTCTCTAAGCAATCAGAAGGCTGAGGTCTCGCGTCTCAATATAAGAAACCAGCGACAACAAGCCGGAGATTTTTTAAAATTATTTACATCATAATATTAATAGCTACAACGCTTTAGCTCGTATTCAGATCAAAATCGCCGGTAGTTCAAGTGATTTTTATTGTCAACATGACTTGACCCATGATTTGTTGATACAAATATTTTTCTGCAACATAATTCCGTCTCAAGTTTTTTTATAAGGATTTTCCTGGAATTTTTGCTTCAAATTTATTCGGTACCTATCATTAATGTATTGCTAAATTATATTAACACGTTCACCATCAAAACCAAAAATTAGGCAAACGCGTCGCATAGGAAATCACACTGCTGTTTGAGCCGTCCAGCCGCAATACTGATAAACAATTTTTATTTAGAGTAAACAATTTAACCTGCGACAATAATATGAGAAGACGTTACATCATCAGCGTATATGTGAATATTTTCCCCATCACACTACCAGTTAAATAAAAATGTTGTTTCAACCCCCCTTTCCATTTAAGATTTTAGGGGTGAGTTTCACCCTGCCCAAGGGATTGCAGATGAGGGTTGGCTTATACGTCTAATAAATGTCCCCCTCCAAAACAAAATTGACGTGTTTGAGCGTTTTATATTTATATGACATTAGATGACCAAAATCAATGCCGTAAATATGTTCAAAATTTATTGATGCGGCATTAGTGCGGCCAGCGTATGTCCGCCAAATTAACCTTGAACCACGAATTCACCGCTCTTTCGCATCTGTATGTAGGTGATCTGTGCCAATGATGCCATACACATTTCAATACAATTAAATTTCCCTAATCATTAGCACATTGTAAACTGAATTGATTGTTAATTGGATGGATAAATATATATACCTATTTCCTAAATACATTATGAATCGTACTTAGGAAACACCTTGTATATTTTTTTTATTTTCTGACCACTCGGTACATGCTATTCCAAGTTTTCATAGTTTAATATCATTTTTTCAAGAAGCAGAAACTTTTATGAAGAATAACTTTTTTTTCGTTAAATTGATAATAAAAAAGTTTCCCCTATGCTGCGAACGTAAGTTCACAGACACACTGTATATATTAATTTTTTCTCCAGGAGACATGGAACCAAGTATTTGGCGATCAGAAAATCCGCCTACCGAACACCGATGTAAGGATTGAGAAAGTAACACCAACCGCATATTCTGCAAAAAAGACTAAAAGGGACTTGGATGTCCATAAATCCATTGCAATAATTTCAGAACGTTTCCCAAAATTAAAACTATCTTCGATTTGTAAAAAGTAAGATATGGCGCCATTTATTCCACTGCGATTGGGAGAGGTTGAATTTTAGAGACAGAAATTGAACACGAATCAATACATTTATAAGTCACCAGAAGATTTATTGAGAATCCGGCGTAGTATAGTTGCCAGAATGAGATTTACTATGTCGCCGCCACGTAAGAAAAATTGTCAAACCCTTGGGAATTAGCTAAAACAAACTGCATGAAAAATCAACTGTAACTAGTTGCAGTTACTTTCGCACACCTGTCATTAAAGAAGAAACAAGAGAAAGCTCTTCATTTTCTGATTCTGGCGTTAAAGCCAAAACTCGTAGAGAGTCAATTCCAAGCTGTTCAAATAAAAAACCAGATAGGGAGGGCTCAGTAACACCTTTCAGGGTTACTTTGAAACACACGGTCGAATTCCGGGAAACTCCCCAAAAATTTGGTTTGGTGGGTCAAATCCCGAAGTTTCAGATCAAAGGCATCGTCGATCAAAAAACGCTTTGCGGTTAGTCCTTCTATACTATTTTTCATTTATTTCGCGCTCCATTGGTCCAATTCAATTCATCAATTTTTCAAAAATGTATAAATAATTATGGAATATATTATTTGAAGAATAATAATTACCATAACACAAAAAATTCGAATTACTGTATTTCATCAGTTCTGGGTTTTTTAAAGGCAGTTTTGCGCGGTTTATTTCCCCAAACGGTAGGTTCCTTAGTTTTTTCTTTCTTTGCAACGTTGCGAAATATTACGACGTCTAAAAAGTTCAGGCGATAGCCTGATACAGGATCTGCATTTACATCATTCTCGTCGTCGGACAGAATAATAATACGTTCAGTATTATGACTTTAAAGTTGATACGGCATTATCCAATACTTCTTCAGGGTTCATCAAACCCTGAATTGGCTCAAACGCTGAGAATGCGTCCATGCATTTTTTTCTAATGTCCAAATCCGAATCGATTTTCATTGAACGGACTTTAGTGTTGAAATGTAATTATTTTAATATACATATATACATGTCGTTTTAGAACGTCTTTCTTCGTTGTCCGACACCTAATTTCAATCCTCTTCTATCGTCGCAATCCTCTGATGAGAGATTTCTTTCACTCATTGACTTTTGTATGGTCTTCTGCCATTCCAGTTTTGGTCTTCCTCGTTTTCTTCTAGCGGTTGGTTGCCAATGCTGCATTTTTCTGGGCCACCTGTCATTTGGCATTCGTTCTACGTGTCCGTACCAGGTAAGTTGTTTCTTTTCAATGTGCAGGACTATCGTACCTTCTATACCCATTTGTTGTTAAATATTGTCGTTCCTTATTCTGTCTCTTCGTGAGATTCGCATGAATCTGCTAATAGCATCCATTTCAACTGCTTCCACTTTTTTTTTTGTCTGTCTGTAATTCTCCAAGTCTCGGCTCCATATAGAAGGCTGCTCTTTATCATTGTCTCGTATATATCAAATTTTCTCTTCTTTGTAATTTTCTTGCTCCAGAATATTCCATTAAGGCATCCTATTACTTTTTTAGCTTTAACTATTCGCTTTTCTATTTCTTTCACGTCTGTTCCTGTGTTGTCGAATGTGATACCTAGATATTCATATTCTTGACATTGCAGAATTTCCTGACCATCGTCCACTTCCAAGTTTCCGTTCTGGTTGCTTACACATAGATATTTTGTTTTATTTATATTAACTCTCAGGCCCCATTCTTGATACTCTTCTATCAGCTGCCTAATCATATATTGCATGTTCTCTTTGTCACTGGCCACTATGACCTGATCATCTGCAAACTGAAGAGTAAACAGGTACCTATCATTTATCTCTATACCCATTCCATGGATCTTCCTCTTCCAATTTTTCAGTGCTACTGCTACGTATATTCTAAAAAGCGTAGGAGAGATACAACATCCTTGACGTAGTCCTTTATTTACTATAAATGTGTCTGTGAGTTTTTTACCTACCTTAATTCTTGATTTTGAACCTTTATATAGTTCTTTAAGTGGCGTTATGAAGGTGTGATTGATGTTTGTCTGTTCTAATACCTTCCATAGTCTGAATACTGGGACTGTATCGTATGCTTTTTGTAGGTAAACAAATGTGAGGTGGGTTTCCAAATATCTAACGTTGTCCGTACCTGATCTTCCTGCTCTAAAGCCGCACTGCTCTTCTTCTTCTTGCTCTTCATAATCTTCTTCAATGAGATCATGCAGGATTCTACCGTATAGTCTGCTTAGTATGCTTGTGACTGATATGCCCCGATAGTTATTGCAATCCAGCTTATTTCCTTTTTTGTGAATGGATGATATAAAAGCCGTTTTCCAGTCTTGTGGAACAGGATGTCCATTTAGACATTTATTGATAATACATGTGAGACCTTTAAAGAGCTTCTCAGTTCCCTTTTCTTTATTTTAATAATGTTCAAATAAAAAACCAGATAGGGAGGACTCAGTAACACCTTTCAGGGTTATTTTGAAACACACAACATCAGTCGATAAGTCTCATTCAAACCCATCAATAGCAAGTGAATCTGATAAGCAGTGGTTGTGTCATCTATGTGCCAGTGTTCATAAGACCGCTCCTGAACTTAAACGTCATAAGCTGAAACATTGCCAGTTTTGCAAGCGCCGATTTAAATTGGTGGAAAAGAAAAATCGTCATATTAATTCCACCTGCGTAATAAACAGAAACAAAATGATGAATTATTCAGTTCCTAAAGTCCGTTTAATGAAAATCGATTCTAGTGATGTAAAGTTTGGATACTTTTGAATACTTCTACCGATTCAATACTTTTGATATCAATACCCGATACTTTTATTGGATATTGAATGGGTACTTTCAGTATTATTTGGTCTTCACAATACAACTGAATTTTTTACTTTTTTATTACACAGGTAATTGATAATAGTTGATTGTACCTAATAGTTTTGGGTACCTACTTCTATAGTATTTATAAAAAATTACAATACCTATATCAGAGACTATCAGGGATTTCATGAAACGTAAACAAAACTTTTTTATTTTCATATCAAAATAAAATAAAATATAATTTGACAAAACAACAAACTAAACTGTAAATTAAGGTGGGTTCGGCTTGCTCACTCCGTGCACTCCGAGTGACTCCATTCGCACTCTAGCCGTTCGGGTTAAGGTTCGGATATTGCTTTCTACCGTATTATTAGGGGTGAACCCAGCTTTAGAGATTAACTCAATTTTAACTGCATGCATATCTTGCAAAATAAAATACCCATAAAACAATTGCAAATATAAATAACAAATAACGCGTATATCAAAGAAACCGCCACTGCTTTCGGCAAGCGTCTTCGCAACTAGTTTCAGTTGATTTTTCATGCAGTTTGTTCTGGCTAATTTCTAAGGATTTTACAATTTTCTCACGTGGCGGCGGCACAATAAATCTCATTCTGGCATCTATACTACGCCGGATTCTCAATAAATTTTCTGGTGACTTATAAATGTATTGATTAGTGTTCAATTTCTGTCTCTAAAATTCAACCTCTCCCAATCCCAGTGAAATAAATGGCGCCATATCTTGCTTTTTACAAATCGAAGGTAAGGTTTTAATTTTGGGAAACGTTCTGAAATTATTGCAATGGATTTATGAACATCCAAGTCCCTTTTAGTCTTTTTTGCAGAATATGTGGTTGGTGTTACTTTCTCAATCCTTACATCGGTGTTCGGTGGGCGGATTTCCTGATCGCAAAATAGTTGGTTCCATGTCTCCTGGAAAAAAAATATATATACAGTGTGTCCACTTACGTTCGCAGCATAGGGGAAACTTTTTTATTACCTATTTAACGCAAAAAAAGTTATTCTTCATAAAAGTTCCTGCTTCTTGAAAAAATGATATTAAACTATGAAAACTTGAAATAGTATGTACGGGGTGGTCAGAAAATAAGAAAAATATACAAGGTGTTTCCTAAGTATGATTCATAATGTATTTAGGAAATAGGTATATATATTTAGTCATCCAATTAACAACCCTCTCTAAGGGAATCTAGACCTTGACGTGGTGAGAGGGCTGAGTAACCTTTATCCAGGGAGCGATGTCGGCGGTAGCCTAGCTACCGGCAGGGCCACCCAGGCCGATAAGGTCTCGAAGAGATGAAGGTGAAACCAAGAAGATTCCCACGCAGCGTCTGACCCATAGTGGGCGGCTGCAAACAGCTTCTGTTCTCCAGGTTAGGAGCAGCTGATACAAGAACTCGCCCGGCGAGCGTGGTATTTTAATTGCCAAAACCTTTCAACAACAAATATATCGACTTCAAAACGAAAAAAAGTATCCCAGGTGGGTAGAGGTACCTCACAATCTCACACCGATACCTCGGTCAGGCTCGCGAATTCTGGGGGAGGCACAAGAACGACATCCATAAAGAAAAAACAAAATAAAAATGGACCTAGCAAAACTACAACAAATTGCTTATTAAACATTGCAACTTACAACAGAAGATCAATCAGAACTAAGGAACGTCTGGCTGAATTAGAGTAGGAATTGGAAAAAATGAACTGGGACATTGTAGGACTAGCCGAAACAAGGAGAAAAGGAGAACAATACCTCCATCTGGATTCCGGGCATACTATGCTCTACGGGGGGAAGGATGATGATAACAATGGAGGAGTTGGAATAATAATAAACAAAAAACTATCGAAAAACTTGAAAATCCTGAAAAAAATATCTGACGGAGTAATATATGTCGTAATGAATATAAATAAAAATATAACGCTAAAATATATACAAGCTTATGTTCCAACTTCCGCACATGAAGATGACGAGGCGGAAACGGTATACGAAGACATAGCAAGAGTAATAAGAGAGAACTCAATGACACACACTTTTCTAGGAGGAGACTTTAATACAAAAATAGGCAGAGGAGCAGGACCAACGAAAACACACATAGGACAGTTCGGACTCGGCACCAGAAATGAAAGGGGAAGAATGTTAGCAAACTTCCTAGAAAGAGAAAGTCTCTATCTAATGAACACTTTCTTCGAAAAGAAAGAGAAACGTAAATGGACATGGAAAAGCCCAGATGGACAAACCAAAAATTATATTGACTTTATAATTTCCCGCCATAAACACATATTCCAAGACGTAGATGTAGTCATCACAGGATGGTAAGATGCAAACTGCTCATAAACACAAAAATGGAAAGAAAAAGGAAGATGAAACAAACGACGAAGAGAGGAAGTAGAGAAAAAAGAGCAGAAAGAAGGGAAACATACAAACAAAGGCTGAAAGAAAATTTTTCCAACAATCCAGGAAAAACAGAAGAGTCATTAAATGATAACAATAGGAGAATAACAAAAATTATAACGGAATCCAGCAGAACAGATAATAGGCCCCCAGAGAGCTACTAGAGAAAAGGAGAAAACTGATAACCGAGGGTAAAAGAGACACTATTCAATACACAGAAACTAACAAAACAACAAGAAAAATGGCGAAACCGGATATACTAAAACATCAAACGAAACAAGTGCAATCCCTATTAGAACAGAACAAAGGACTAAATATATTTAAAAGACAAAAACACCTAAGAAAGAGATAACAAAAATAAAAGATGCGAAAAACAATATAGTAGAAGACAGACAGCAGATATTAAAAGTTGTGGAATCTTTCTATAGAGATCTGTACGAATCTAAAAAAGCAAACACAAGGACAAGAGAAGACAAAATAAGAATAGTAAATGCAAACTCAGAAGAAATGCCCGACATAAATATGGAAGAACTGAAGGAAGGGTTATCCTAGATGAAAATGGTAAAGCGGCAGAAGAAGACAACATTCTGCCTGAAATGCCCAAGGAAAGCGATACTAAGATGAGACAAGAACTAGTAAAACCTTTCAATAAGTGCCCAACAGAAGAACATATACCCAAAGATTGGGAGAATGCTGTAGTTGTCCAGGGGTCGTATTTTCGAATATTCTCGCATACGAAATTCAATACGATTTCGAATGCTCCCCATTCAATTTACATTGCTGTCAGTCAAGTTTCGTGTACGAAATGTACTCGAATGAATTCGAAAATACGACCCCTGATCACGAAAACTACCGGCCGATAAGCTTACATCACAACTATATAACTTATTCACCAGAATAATCACCAACAGATTAGAGCGAAAACTCGAAGTTTACCAACCAAAGGAACAGGCTGGATTCCGAAGCCATTATAGCACGATAGAACATCTACACACAGTAAGGCAGATGATCGAGAAAGCTACAGAATATAATATAAACCTATGGATGGCTTTTGTCGATTTCCGAAAAGCCTTCAACACAGTAGAAATCTGAGCAATAATAAAATCCTTGAGAAATGCCAGAGTGGATCAAGGTTATATAAACCCCATTGAAAACATCTATAGGACTTCGACAATGTCGATAAGACTTCATCAATCATCTGACAGAATAAACGCCATAAGAGGAGTTTGGCAAGGGGACGTAATATCTCCAAAACTATTTACTTTAGTGCTCGAGGATATTTTTAAAAAGCTACAATGGGAAAACAAAGGTTTGAATATACATGGTGAACGCCTGCACAATCTAACATTTGCTGACGATATTGTACTATTCGCAAAAGACAAACAGGAATTGATAGATATGTTGGAAGGATGAAGCGGCAAAAGTAGGATTACACATGAACCACACAGAGACCCAGTTTATTACAAATACACCAGATGCAAACGAAACAATACCGATCCATGACAGCACAATAAAAAAGACAGAAACATACATATACCTTGGACAAGGTGTTATACACCGGGCAAACAAAATCAAGAAATGGAAATTGATAGGAGGATTAGACTGGGATGGGCAGCTTACAGCAAATTGGAGTACATCTTCAGCATAAATATTCCAATGACTTTAAAATCAAAAGTCTATAAGGAGTGTATGTATACTGCCTGTTGTCACGTATGGTTGCGAGACCTGGGTAATAACCAGAAAAATTAAACACAAATTGCACCAATAAAATTAAAACGATGACCCATACTTCTAGGAAAAGTTCGTTGGAGTGTGCAGGTGCAAAAATGTAGCGATCCGACAGCTCTCCATATGTCCCCCACTTTTCCTTCTGAGCCAAACGTGCAGCCATACCTGATTCTTTGGATGTTCGGTTGATAAAAGTATCAGCAAGGGTATGTCTGCACGTAGCATCCCAAACTACGTTCTCTCCCACCCTCCAAGGAGCCAAAGAGAGGCCATCAGCTCGCTTCCCATCAACCCTACAAATACCAAGCGGCTCAAGCTCAGATGGAATTTGCGCAGATGCAAGAACTCGCCTAATAATATCGTTTATCATCCGATGTCTGAACAATCTGTCGGCACTTTTTGCACAGCTGAGCCCGTGAAGGCCATATTTGTCAGCTTTTTCGTTGCAAATGCAGACGTGTTGTTCATACACCGAAAGACCAACTCGCAAAACTTCGGAAACGCGAAAGACCGAGTCCTCTAAAAGGTTCCCCAGGGTGGCGGAAGGAAGAGCATTTAGCCAAGCATTGCCTTCGGAAGCCTGGAGAGCTAGAAGCCGTGCTACATCTTTAGGGGTTTGGCAACTTGAAAAAAGACAATTAAAATTTTCTTGGCATAAAATTCTATCTAATTTTGTTTTGTTTTTTTGTTAGGGTAAAAATCGGAATTACATAGTCTGTTCCACTTATTTATGGCTATTTCAAAATCAAAGGTATGAAATAATAGATGAGATTCCCCAAAATGCTAGAGGTAGCTAATAAAACGATGTAATGTAATTCATCTATCTCATCTATTATTTCATACCTTTGTTGTTACCAGTACTCCGTTACTGTCCTCCTCTTTCATATTTCAAAATCTTTATGTGGAAATGAAGAAATATTATGAGGTAGAATAAAATTTATTAAAATTGACACATCATTGAACACACTCTCTATGTTTATTCAATTTCGTACTATCAACTTCTAATATACTTACACAACATCTCCTTGTTTCTTGCGTAATTTTACAATATCCATCGAAGGCTTTTTCTCGATGACTTTTTTGTATTTTGCAAGTTGGCGATTCTGCTCTTCAATTTTTTTTTGTTAAATCTATAAAATGGGCATACTTAATCATAATTCTGTAGAATATAAGAGTATGTAGAAAAGAGAATCTAGTTCTAGTATGTTATGTATAAGTACCTATATGCCCGAGTAAATGCTATAAATATTTTATATAGAAGTTGGTGTTTCAACAACTTCGCCAGTAGTATATACTAATTTCTTCTAATACAAATTCATGGCTACATTTTCAAAATTATGCTCACCAATTATTAGCTTTGAGACTTCCATTACACTGAAGTTCTTTTTATTTCTTCTGCCTAACCAACTATATTGGTTAGCTAGCTCATCTGTCACGACTTTCTTCAAACATCTAACACAGAAGTAATAGATGTTTCTCCCCCCTAATCTAGATAGCTCATTAACATGAAATAATGATAAAACATATTAGATGCATTCATGTTCTAATGCTTTCTAAGTAGGTAACTTGAAGCTTTTAAATTAAAATTGAAAAATGTGTCTGATTAAACTGATGATAGAGAGATTTTGAGCCACCTATTTAATCAACGTTATACGTTATCGGTTATTTTGCTCATGCGCAATAGTGAAAAAATAACCGGTCCGCTTAATAAGCGGTAACGTACTACGCTTATTATGTGGAAATAAACGGAACGTTATTAGCCGATAACGTTCCAACATCTTTTCCGCATTTCGAAGTCCTATTACATTTTCAGTGTTATCCATAGAGTGCAATACATAATTACACAAAACAATTACAAAAAAATACCTAAAAATCCTAACATAAACAACAGACAACATAAAATTTGATGTTAGTTACACAAAATCAAAATCCTAACCACAAATTTTCATTAACGTTTAGCGTATAACGTGCTTCATAAGTTTTGCCTTCAAAAACTAAAAAAGGCTAAATGTCATCCGCTATTTTTCAATGACTGCGCTTGCTTAGTTTAGCGTTTAACGTATAACGTATTTCAACATTTATGTGGCTCAAAATCTCTCTGATATCAAACCAAGACGTTAAGGATTATTTTACTAGAAACTGTTTTAGTTTATTTATGGCGAGTTTATAAAAACATTTAACATATTTATTTAACATCTAGCATTTAACATTCAAAAAAGTTCGACGCAAAGTAATAAATTTTTTATAAACCGCTACATTATATACTTTGTGTAAGACGACATTTTTTAAATGTGAAATGTTTTTATAAGCTCACCATTAATAATAGAACGAGAAAATTGGTATAGAATAATATCTCTTACCGCTCTCTCAAAAAACTTTGCATCCTTCAACGCATCATTCAATTCAGAGAGGGCTTCGTAATTCGCTGCTGGGTTTTCAAAGAGTGATTTCTCAACTTGTAGAGTCACTGGGTTCTTCATAAACGTAAGTTGTCTCAATATTTCTTTTATATAGTGAACTAAAAAAAAAGTCAACATTATAATTGTTAGGTACTCCTAAACTATAAGTGAGTATTAAAATGTTTCTGGTATTGAAAAAAAACTTTCTGCAGTAAGTTCTGAATTTCAGTTTTCAGAGATGTAATATGATTTAGGTATCTCAAATATTTTTCCTACCATGGACAGGACAACATGTACATTTTGGATCATTTGAAATATAATTTGCAATTGTCCTAGGTTGCACACTCGGTTTCACATGTTTAGGAACAGAAGCATTAACTGATTCATTTGCTTGTCCGTTATGGTGTCTCTCGAATTCCAATGAATCATTTAGATTAGAATTAGTAAGATCAACATTCTCACTAAGTTTTTGGTTGTTGTCTAAAAATAATTTAAACATGAAATTTTTCTCACAAAAATATACTCCTGGACAAAATTATCGCACCACTGCTTATGGTGATGCTTATGTGCAGTGGTGCGATAATTTTGTTCAGGAGTATAAAAATACCTGAAAGTTCTTCAATAAATTAAGAGCATACCTTCTGATGAGGTTCCTGGCTCCAACAACTATGCATTCTGTTTGTGACCTGATAATAATTGTGAACTTGGTCCCAATGGCATGTAATATTGACAGTTGAGTTGTAGAGGGCGCTTCTGTACTTGGATCTTTTTAAATTTTGGCGCGTGAATAACCGAATGTAATTTAACGTCTGGTAGTTTCTGTTTCTGCTTTAATGAAGAAATGGTGAATTGTTGTGTACCTTTATGCAATTCTGTAAACGCAGTACACAGATTTCCTGTAAAAAAAATCCATTCTTTTTCACAAATGAATTATTGCCACACGAATAGATCGACATGTATCGCCTTCTAGTAGAATATGCAAGAAGCATTTGCGGAAAGAAGATTATGCACTTCCAAAGGAGTCTTTCTCTGCAAATCGTAAATATACACGCGTACCCCTAACTATCAGTGGCGTAGCCAAACACATACGCCAAACCAAACGTGGACGTCGGCGACATCCGAATTGCGGGATCCATATTTCTTGCGACAAAAACTAGGGTTTCGCGAGATCAAAAGACTAGTCTTGATCTTGTCATGGTCTTGGTACCAAGACCAAGACCAAGACCATAATTCTCTCTCTAGACTCTTTGTTTGTTCCTCTGTGTTGTGGAATGCTTTAGGCGGTATTTTTTGTGCACAAATATGGGCAAAAAAGCCTGTGAACAACATATGGGCAAAAAAGCCTGTGAACAAGACCAAATGCATGGTCGAAACGTCGGCATAATTTTTTCAGAAAGGGAGTTTTATTTCCTATTTCTGAAGTCCTAAATAACCCATTATCTCAGCTCTCTCGTTATATGTTATGTATATTCTAAAAATTTGGTATACATTTTTTTCAAGACTATCAAGACCAAGACCAAGACTGGCCAGTCTTAGTCTTGGTCTTGGTCGCCTAGCTACGCCACTGCCAACTATGTTCAACATTGTGCTAATAAATTTTTAATGATTTTAGCTAAACTAAGGCTAAAAGCGGAATCTGTTCCGAGTATTTTTGACTGGACCGCTAAAGACACCAAACCGTCTAGCTCATATTGTCGCCCTAATATCTTGGTTAAGAAAAGAGTTTACTGTACAACAATCAGAAGTGAGTGTTGCACAAGGAACCGATGAAACCAACGCTTCTTTAGACACAGGCGGAAAAATAAATCATTTTGGTGAATCAAAAACTCCTTCTTTCAACAAATTGCGAGATCTAGTGTGCAATGTGTTCTGTTCGGCAATGATAACGACAAGGAGAACCTCGATTCCAGCCAAAACTCAGAAAAAAAACCAAAGAAAATCGAAAGGGAATTTTAAAATACCTTATCTAGTTGACGCTAACAAGTTTATACAAGCTGAGTTTAAGATAGAATACCTAATAAATAGACCAGATGAACTACAGTTTTATACTGGCTTTTATTACGATATTTGGCTCCCAAGTCAATCGACTGAAATATTATCCGGATTTTGTACTAAACCCAGAATCTTGTCTCCACAGAATGAGTTTTTTTTAACTATGGTAAAAATCAGGCGAAATATGTGCAACAGAGAAATTCACTTTAGATTTAATATCAGCGCAACTACTGTTAGTAATATTTTTATTACTTGGATAAATTTTTTATACTGCCAATTTAAAGAATTAAATATGTGGACTCCTGGGAAAACTATAAACGAAAATTTAAAAATTAGAGGACGAGATTGTGAGACTTCTGTAATTATCATTGATTGCACAGAAGTAAAACTTGTACATCCCAAGAATCCTCTAGCTCAACAACAAACATATTCCATGTACAAATCTTTCAATACAGTAAAAGTTTTAGTTGGTATTTCTCCTACTGGAACGGTTACTTTTGTATCTGACGCATATGGAGGATCAACGAGTTATAGAGAGTTGTTTGAACGATGTGGTTTGATAGACCTTCTTAAAGACAAAGACAACATTATGTGCGATAGAGGCTGCAATATACAAGATATTGTTGCACATAAAAACGTGACCGTTAATATGCCAGAATTTCTAAAGCACAATGCAGGTCAATTTGAGGCAGAATAGCTAGCACGTTCCAAAAAAATTTCATCAAAAAGAATTCATATAGAACGAGTGATAGGACTGGGCAACACATATAAAATATTAAAGGGCATATTTGAAATAAATCAGCTCCAGTTGACTGGACGTATTATTTTCGTTTGTTTTATGCATACTAACTTGCTTAGCATTTTTTTGTGGAAACTGAATGAAACTGAGCCGTCAGATGATGATCATTTGGAGCAAATTTTACTAGAGTAGGTAAGTTATACACAGTTTTAATTGTATAGGTACCTACATTGTAAAAATCCTCTTTTTTTTTGGCAAGATTAAACTATCACATTAAGCCAAGACTAACTTGATAGCCAACAAATTATATATTTTTGTTACAGAAAATATCTCAACAATCACAAAAAAAAAAAATTGACTATGAACTACCTACGCTTTAAATTTAAATAAAGTAGGTAGTCTTTAGGTAGGTGATACATCTTTAATAATACAACGATAATACTAAATTGAAAACAAAAATATGTAACATAAGGTAGGTATCACGTATCACGTAATAATCAGAGCATTAATTTACTGATGTAACCCCTTAGTCAATTTGATAAAACTTTTGCGAAATAGCAGGTAACATGTAGTCGTCGTAAAACTCTTTCACAAGAGGAATGATTTCAGTTATAATTAAATCGACATCTTTTTTCACAGAAAGAAGAAGATTATCGCAAGTGGTCCATGTGAAAAAATCACAAAAATCTTTTCCAGTTGTAAAGAGTTGTGTTTGCACTTGGTAATAATAGGGACTAGACTTTTTGAGGCGTACAGACCCATCATTTTTCACATATTGAATGTGTTTGTAGTATTCAGGTGATATTTCTAATGCTCCAAGGACATTTCACTCCAAGTACTGTTGTTTGTGCAATCACCCCATCTGGAGAAGAAGCTAAATAAGGTTCTCTGATAGACACAAACAGACCACATTGCTGAATATTGTTGCCAGTTTTCTGCTGATATGCGTCCTTTGCCATTACTTCCTTAGATTTTCCCCATATAATTGGTGGCGTATTTAATGGTTTAGGATCAACCAGTCCTTGGGCAAAAGCTTTTTTATCTCGTTTCGCGGTAAACCGACAAATCTGTCCTACGCTGGTAGGCTATTTTTTTCAATTTGGTAGAGCTGTTTCAAAAGAGACCTGCAATGGTACAACAGTTTAGGTTTTTGATGAAGATGTTCAATAACATAAAGTAGACTACCTCAATTTTGTTTCGAATAAACTGATGGTGAATTGGTAATTCAAGGTAATTATGATCATTTACTATTCCTATCATAGATGTGACTTCGAAAATGCCGGAAATTCCTAAGGGTCCATTCCTTTGATTACAAAAATTGATATTCATATTCCTAACATTATCAGTAAAGTGGGAGAATTCACTGAGTCCTGCGGTCGAGGATCGCAACAAAGCTGTTTCCTTGTTCGTTTTACAACATTATACAGCGGTACATCAAAACATAGTTGCTTAACTTTTTTTAGGAAGTTTTGTAACTCGGCACACACACACACACACCCACACACCCACACACCCACCCACCCACACACCCACCCACACACCCACACACACACACACACACACCCACCCACACCCACCCACACACCCACACACCCACCCACCCACACACACACACACACACACCCACCCACCCACACACCCACCCACGCACGCACGCACGCACGCACGCACGCACGCACGCACGCACGCACGCACGCACGCACGCACGCACGCACGCACGCACGCACGCACGCACGCACGCACGCACGCACGCACGCACGCACGCACGCACGCACGCACGCACGCACGCACGCACGCACGCACACACAAACACACACACACACACACACACACAATTTAAGCACCGCATAACAAATAACCGCTACATGCTTACAAACAGCTTTCCAAGATTCTCCTGCAGCACATTCGCAGTTTGATTGTATGATCTGTCCTTCTGTTGAAATTACAACTTTCACAAAGTATGTTAAAGCTTTTGTATTTTCTGAGTTCACCTGGCCTTTGTAAAAAAAAATCTTCAATTTTTGCTTCAATTATTGCAGAAATAAATTCATTGCACATCATTCCATATACTTTTCTGTGCACCGCTTCATATTCACTCATGGCAAGATTGTTTTTATAGGCGTTTAAAAAGTAAACGCTTATGTTAAAAATATCGATTACTGGGGCAGCAGAAGACAAGCTGACGCTTCTAAAAATATTGTCTACGGGCCACTCAACGTTTTGGAAGTTGTCGTTAGTTACCTCTTCAACAATTTCCCCCGCAAAATTGTCGTTCTTGTCGTATCCTGGAGTCTAAAGATTTCATTTGGTTTTAGTAAAAAAGTTTCCACTTTACAAATTATTTATGCTTTACATATGCATATATTTTAAGAAGGAAGAAATATACATATACCTTTGAATTAATTATTCCTTTGAGCCCGAACATTTTGCACCTCTCAGTCTTAATTGATTTTTTAAGTTATTCACTGTCCATTGTCCATATTCATTCATATTTCTTTCTACTTATTTAAACGGTTTAAAAAAAAACTGATGACATTTTGAAACCGCCAAAATTCAAAGCACTCCAAGTTCACTCGCTCCCTCTACAAAATTTTGGAAAACTAAACTGGATATTTGCTGCCATTTTTGTTTTGCCAGCTTAACTACAAATAAATCAGAGAAAAAAGGTAGAATATAAAAAACACGAAATTTATTATACAGTGTGTCCACCGAGGTGTACACTTAAGTTCGCAGCATATGGGAAACTTTTTTATTATCAATTTTACAAAAAAAAGTTATTCTTTATAAAAGTTTTTGCTTCTTGAAAAAATAATATTAAACTTTAAATAGCATGTACAGGGTCGTCAAAAAATAGAAAAATATACAGGGTGTTTCCTAGGTACAGTTCGTACTTTCAGGATCTGATTCTTTACAATATTTTAAGAAAAGAAGTTCCCATAAACATGTGTCCGGAAATGCGTAGTTTCTGAAATACAGGGTGTTAAATTTTTAGAAAAAATCTCAAAAACTCAAAAACCCCCTTTTCCAATTTTTCTTTCAAATTTGGCAGGTTTATTTGTGAAAACGGAAGGTATCTTTTGACTGTAATATGTCTTGCTTAATCTGAAAAAAATATCGCAAGTTTAAAAAAATAGTGACGTGCCATTTTTTTTTCTTTTACCAAAAAACCATGTTTTTTTTATATTTTCTGACCACCCTGTACATGTTATTTCAAGTTTAAATGGTTTATTGTTATTTTCACAAGAAGCAGAAACTTTTAAAAGAATTTTTTTTCATAAAATTGATAATAGAAAATTTTCCCATGTGCTGCGAACTTAAGTGAACACAGTGTAGATGATTTTTTGTCACTGGATGAGAAAATGGAATTAACTAGTTTTGTATTGGACCATTCCCTTTTCGTGATCGATCAGAGTGATAAATACCAAATACTTTCAGTAGAACAGCGTTCTCTTATGTTTGGAGATAACAAAATGTCGAAAGACTGGATGACAAATAATATACATTTCAATAACAATTTTGTTGTAATGCCATTTGAATAAAGGAGACATTATACAGTGGGTCCACCTAAGTTCGCAGCATATGGGAAACTTTTTTATTATCAATTTTACGTATTAAACTACTAAAACTTGAAATAGCACAGTACACACAATGTACAGGGTGGTCAAAAAATAGAAAGATAGACAGGGTGTTTCCTGAGTACGGTTCGTAAATCGTTACTTCAGGATGTGATTCCTCACAATATTTTAAGAAAAAAAGTTCCCATGAACATGTGTCCCGAAGTACATAGTTTCTGAGATACAGGGTGTCGAAGTTTTAGAAAAAATCGTTTTTTTTAGCTTTAAATCCATTTTCCAATTTGTTTGGCAGGTCTGTTTGTGATAACGAAAGGTATATTTTGACTTCAATATGACTTGCTGAATCTGAAAAAATTATCAAAGGTTTTAAAAAAAAGAGAGACGTTCCATTTTTTTTTTATACTTTTACCGATTTTTATCAAAAAATTCTATATATTTTCCTATTTTCTGACCACCCTGTACATCATGCTATTCCAAGTTTTAGTAGTTTAATATTATTTTTTCGAGAAGCAGAAACTTTTATAAGGAATAACTTTTTTTCGTAAAATTAATAATAAAAAAGTTTCCCACATGCTGCGAACTTGAGTGGACACACTGTATATACAATTCTTTCACCAGCGTATTCAGTTGTTCAACAGCCGTAACTGCTATAGTCTTTTATTTTTTAGATAATTGTAATAAGTGAAATCGGTTACTAGTCTATTTTCTAAAATTGATAATTTTTTTGTAGTGGTCCATTTTTTTTTGTTCAACGGACATACCATTATGTGGTGAAATTATTTCAGGCAACATGTGGAACATGTAAAAATTGACCAGTTGTTTTTCGATAGAACTCCAAAACTCTAAAGACCTTTCGATTTTTATAATGTTAATGTTTTGTTTTGGGTGTAAACTACTAAATCACACCATTGCTATTTCATGTCACAGGATGCTACCAAACTTGCCAGTGTTTCTTCTTAATTTTGAAATTCCCGTTATCGAACGATTATTTATTATATCTTTGTTCCAACACAGCAACCGTTTAGAATAGGACTGTTCCAACACGTCAAAAACTATCCCGTGAGCGGTTTGGAAACCACGATGTTTATCATAGTCGGATTCTACGCACAAATTTTAGACTTTGCGGAGAATTGTGATGGTATATTTTACGGTGTCCTGCTATGTTGGAGCAAAGCTTATCTCATCTCGCTTCTGCGCAAAGCCCAAAAATAGTGCGTAGAATCTGAAATTCGTATACAGAGTGGTTTCGTTCATGGGATGATTTTTGATGTGGTAAAACCACAGCATATACAAAAACAATCAGCAGGCTATCTCTCACGCGCATCTTTTCTGCGCACGCAGCCATTAGGGGATACCATCCTGTCATTAAACGGCAGGGGCGCCGAAATTTTAGTTATGATTTTCGAAGTGATTTTAGTATATTCGTGTTGTCATTTATAGTGTTATCTGTTATCATTGTTGTATATTTAATAATAATAATAATAAATTAGTAATTATAAATATTATTATATTTAACTACGTAACTAATAATAAATCAGTTTATTTAAAGCCAATACGACTCTGTGACAGGAAAGAAATAACCTAAATTATCGTTAATCAGGCCCTGTTTCTTATCCCAAAATGGCTGCTAGTGACATTTCGACGATGAATTCCTATATTACACGGGCTGTTACTCAAGTTAGCCTGCTGATTTTTTTTTTTATATGCTGTGGTACAACAGACCTTATTTGTATTTTTTTGAGGTCAAGTATGTCGCTCGGCATCAGTTTAGGTTTCAACCGTAGATGACAGGAGAACTCGAATCCTGCACGAATGCTCGTGAAATGAGAATCGCAAATGATGACAAAAACGCTCGACTCGTATCGACTAGTAAAATTGTAATCCGGCTGCTGGGCCCGGATTCCGAACCCACGATCCGATAGTCTCAAACACAAAATATTTGTTTCGCGACTTCTTGGAACCAACGACCGATTTTTTCTCCAGTTATGGTGGCTCGAGCATTGGTTGGATTTTGGGAAACTCTTTGCGAAAGTTCTGGATGGGTGGTCCAACGAAAACTCAACACCTCGATTTTTCGGCTTTAAAATGAAAATGTGGAAAATTGCTCGGACCCATCGATTACTGATTCGAGGGGGAAGAACTTTTCCGCTTTTTTCATCCCCGTAACTTTAACCCCCTAACGGGGGTGAGCACAAACCCTTGATTTTGAATAGGGATGAGGGGTGTTGCGATACCTCATTTTGAAGATCTTATCGAGTACTATCTGACCCTAAAATTTCGCTTCAAAATTTCCATCGATAATGAAATAACAGCTTAGTTAGTGAAAGAGGAAATGTGGAATTTACCTCGAGGATATTATTCTTATCAGACGCATTTCAAAGGTATTCATTTATTTATTAATTTTTTGTCCAAAAAAGTAGACGGACCATATTTTTCATTTGCCTTAGTCTATCATGAATTTTTAAACTTTAAAACTGTGTCAAAGCGATTGTAAATTTGTAGTAGAGTTAAAATGTTCTATTCCGTAGAAGAAAGGGTGGAAATTAATGATAAAATATTTTTTTAGAAATAACGAATCTGCGCGAGTAACAGCGGATTTATTTAACCAACGACATCCTGAAAATAATGTATCCGCTGCTTACGTTGTGCAACTGGATGCCAAATTTGACGCTATTGGTTCAGTCGGAAACAAAAAGAAGGTGAATGAAAGAGACGAAGCGAGGGAAGTGGCTGTCTAGGTCATGTAGCAATGGATCCGACCCTTAGTACTAGGAAATTGTCCGAGGTATCTGGTGTTTCACGCACAACCATCATGAGAATCCTTAAACAACATAAGTTCCATCCTTTTAAGATACGATTGGTTCAGGAACTGAATGAGGATGATTTCGATCGCCGACTCCACTTCTGTGAAGTAGTCACTTAAATGATTAACGATAATCAAAACTACATGTTCGATATCTGTTTTTCGGACGAGTGTTCATTTTACCTTAACGGCAGTGTAAACAGGTATAACTGTCGGTATTGGTTAGATGAAAATCCAAGATTATTTCGTGAAGTGCATACTCACCATCCCCAAAAACTAAATATTTGGGCGGGTATTTATGGAAATCACATAATCGGCCCATTTTTTATACCCGGTAATCTCACTGGCCAAATTTATTTTGACCTATTAGAGAATGCTATTTATCCAGCCCTCGTGCAAGTATTGGAGAATGAAGAAGACCATCAAACGATCATTTTTCAACAAGATGGCGCACAACCTCATTTCGTTCAAATGTGCGTCAGTTTTTAGTTGAAAATTTTCCTGACGCCTGGATTAGAAGAAGGGAACATATTGAGTGGTCACCCAGATCACCTGATCTGTCTCCACTGGACTTTTTTCTATGGGGTCATCTGAAATCTGAGATTTACGCTACCCTGCTCACTGGATGATTTGCGAAATCGGATCATTAATGAATGCCGTCAAATTACACCACAAATGTTGAACAATGTCCGTGAACGTTTTCAGCAAAACTTATTTTACTGCACTGAAGTGAATGGTGCCCATTTCCAGCATTTAGGGCCAAATTATGGACCAACTGGTAAGTGTCTGGTTATTACCTAGCAGGTACCTTCTATTATCTAGACCATAGAAAGTACCTGCTAGATAACAACCAGACGTTTAACAGTCAGTCCATAATTTGGCCCTTAATAAACTAATCACAGAAGTAAGTACTCTTCCACTATTTTAGCTGTCATTTCGTTATCGATGAACATTTTGAAGCAAAATTTTAGGGTCAGATAGTACTCGATAAGATCTTCAAAATGAGGTATCGCAACACCCCTCATCCCTATTCAAAATCAAGGGGTTGTGCTCACCCTCGTTAGGGGGTTGAAGTTGCGGGGATGAATGATAAGTCGACGGGTCCGAGCAATTTTCCACATTTTCATTTTAAAACCGGAAAATTGAGGTGTTAAGTTTTCGTTGGACCACCCTGTATAAAAATTGATCTATCTATCTCGATACTAGTTCTTTTTTAATGTACCGGTTGTGCCGCCAATATTTTGGGTACTTGGAAAGCGACTATTGTCCAAATATATCGCTTTTTTAGAGACATTCTAAGTTGGAAACTGCTCCAGAATCCGGGTATTTTTCTTTTTCAGTAAAAAATAAAAAGTTAATTTGAATATATATTTTAGGAGGACCTGGACATGTAGTCCAAATTGACGAGTGTGATAACTAGAAGGAAATACCACAGAGGGATTCTGGTGCAACAAAAATGGGTAATTGGAATTTTTGATACCACGACCAAAAAGGGATATATTCAATATGTCCTCAATAGGTCAGCGGCAACATTAATTCCAATTATCCGAAACATTGTTGCACCAGGAGAGGGTATAATACTCTTCAACATCATGGGTATATACATCGTACGGTTAATCATAGTCGATATTTTCGTGATCCTGTTACTAATGTTTGTACCAATTATGTTGAAGGGTACTGGTCCCAATTAAAAGGGTTCTTGCGAAGATTGTGCGTCATGAGTTCCCTTTTTTTGCCCGAATATATTGACCAATTTATGTGGAATTCTTTTCATGGTCGGCGATCAAGGGAACGCATGACGCATCTAATTAGTCAAATAGCGGAACATTATAGAACCTTGTGAATATTTATTTTTTGTTAATATTTTTGTATGTTTTTGTTGTGTGTTTATTTTGAAATTGTTTTACTAAGTAGTACTTAATAAATATATTTCACAAAATAATCGGGGATAATACCACGAGAGCTTCAAAATTACCGATAATTTTTAACGATTGCGTGTTTTCTATAATTTCACGAGTCTGTAGGACAAGTGAAATTTGCAGAGAAAACACGCATGAGTGAAAAATTATCTGGTTCATTTTAAAGCTCAAGTGGTATTTAGAGGATTATTTCACGTCTGAGAATGAAAAAATATGGAAATAAATATGTATTAAACGATTTGAACATCTTAACAATCGATACAGATAAATGGTTGCTATCAGGAACCGTTTGTTTGTATCAAAAATGAGCATGACAACCATGTATATAATAACATGGAAGAATTATCGCTGTAATTCTCTCTAGTTAAACAAATGGAAAAGAGAATTTTCGCTGTCATTCACCTGTCTTATGGGATTTTTAACACATGAGTGGAATTATCCGGAGAAATATAGAAAAAAAAATAAATAGGTATAACACTGTTTAACAATTTAAAATTGAAATTTTCAATTAATTTTTTTTTCTGAAAATTGGCTGAATATACCGCATTTTTTTCTTTTGGAAAATACTATATTGAGGACTCTCTATTTATTATAATTGAAAAAATGCCAAAAATCGTGTGTCCGGAAAGCGTACCGGACCCCCATCGACTCGATACGGTATTCGTTTCGAATAACATGACCTTGAAAGGTGTTTCCAATTCGGCGATTTTTACTTTTTATGGAGAATTTTTGACATCCTTCAAGTTCAGCATTCAATCTTGTGAGGTTAGTTTTTTGTTTATCAAGTAGTCAATTCAAAATATTTATATTTACAAGTTAGTTTTTCGAGAATTTACTGTTATTACTAAATATGTTACCCGTGGTGGATCGGCTATTGCGACGGAAGCGGCGTTTGGCTGAAAATCAGCAGCTCCGAATCGAAAGAAGACTTCTGAGAGAAAGAGGGGATGCTTTTGCTTTACCAGAATCCCGTTTTATCGAAATATTTCGTTTAAATAAGGAGCTAAGCAGAGAGTTATGTGATCTTCTGAGACCTCACTTACGGGTCTCAACATATATTAATGGGGTTTCCACAGATTTAAAAGTTTTAGCATCGCTTTTGTTTTATGCCACTGGAAGTTACCAAAGAGGCAGTGGAGAAGATTTCAACATTGGCTTGAGACAGTCGATGGTCTACAGGTAAATAAAACTATTATGTATGACACTGCATTCAAAACATTTACACGCTTAAATAAATTGCATGCCACACTAAATTTCCTTATTTTTGTTATTGTTTCAGATGTATCCATGAAGTCACAGATGCAATATATGACCATCTGACTGCGGCGAAATAGTCATTTACCTAACAAGTGCGGAAACTTATACTTTTCCGCACGCAACGGCGTGAAAGCCGTAGGTGCGGAAAAGATACTTTACGCTTGTGTTAGGTACAACATTTTTCCTACGAGCGTGCGGAAATTGACACATTGTTTTTTTTTTAGTTTTTGGCTCTACTGATAAAAGAAATGTTCAAAAATGTGATTTTTTAATTAGGTACTTTAATAACGCAATAATTTTAACAACAGAACATTAACAATTATTTTTATTTCGAGTAGAATTAACTATTTATGGTATACAACTCATTACAGAGGTCAATATTGGTCAGTACAAAAACCTTATCGCTTTCTTGAAGAGGAAAAACGATGGAGAAATTTCGAAAAGATCTAAAATTTTTGAGAAGCATGACATAAATAAAAAAATTAAAAAAAAAAAAAAAAAAATCAGTGCATGAAAGCTTTTCTCGGGCACAGCGTGCGTGAAAAACTATTTTCGCGCACGCCGTGCGGTAAATTTTTTTTACGGAAAAGTGGTACTTTCCGCACGCAAATTAGTGCGTGAAAACGCGTTTTCCGCACGCTCGTAGGAAAATACAATTTCCTACAACCCTGATGGAAATTAATCAAAATAAGCAGGTATTTATGGAAAAATTTCAGTTTCCAGGAACATTGGGAGCAGTCGATTGCACATACGTAGCAATATAGAAACCCAATGAGGAAGAACATAATTTTGTCAACCGCAAAGGATACCATTCATTGAATGTCCAAATAATGTGTGACGCCAATTTGACGATTATTAATATTAATCACAATTTTCCTAGGTCTTGTCACGATGTATTTATTTGGACTCAATCTGCAATAAGAGACTATCTTTTACTACGGCACAACAATGGTCTTAGGAGAATTTGGCTTATTGGAGACTCAGGATATCCTTTGGAGCCCATAATAATGGTACCATTTTTATATATAAATCCCCCAGAAGGAAGCCCTGAATTCAGATTCAATCAAAGATTATGTTCTGCAAGAAATACCATTGAGAGGTGCAATGGAGTTTGGAAGATGTGGTTCCGTTGTTTGGCAGTAGAACGAAGAGCTAGATATAACCCTTCTTTCATGGGAAAAATTGTCACAGCGTGTGCAGTACTTCATAACATGTGCTTACAGTATAACATGGAACTTCCAGATCTTGAGCCCGGGGAACAAGAAAATATACCAAATTTACCAGACAATAATTCAAATATCAACCTTCTTAATGATAATAATATAATCAGACAAATTATAGTAAACAATTATTTCAATCACTAATTTACATGAGATATTCTGATTTTTTATATATTTTTTTTTTTCTCGGATAACCTGAATTTTTGTATTTTGCTGAAAATGTTAAGTAATTTCCATGTTATTTTTAACTTTAAGTTTTAAGATGAATCGAATATCGGAAGTTTTGGAAGAAGCACCCAAAAAATACCCTCTTACAGGTAAAAAAAATATACATAATAAAAGTTTTTTCAAATATTCTCTTCTTAAGTTCATCCTGAGAAGCCCTTTGCAGGCACATCTATTATCAACTAATGTATTAAGTACCTACCTACATTAAATATAGAGGAACCAACTTTATTTGTGATAAATAAAATAAAATAAATATTGTCACAACTGCCCGCTTTACGGGGGTTAAATGGGGGGTTTGTAGCTTTGGGGGTTGATGGAGAGAAACTCGCTCAGGTTATATAAAAATATAGATATATATTTTCCCAAATATGCCTTTACATGTACGTTAATCGTATAAGATGCATGACCCTTCGAACACTGGGGTTCTTATAGGGAGCCACACGTCAACGCTGCTTGGGGGACTGTTGATTTGTTATCGTCACCCTTATGCCTTGTCCAGAGGGATTTTCCCAACGAGAGGTAATTGCACTGGACAACGATAAGGCTGAAGATACCCAGAGGGGCTTTCCCAACAAGAGGTACAGTTGCGATTAGAAAAAAGTAGTACAAGAAAAATCTCCAAAATCTCCTGGTCTATTATACATTAATTCAATTCATAACCAAAAATGACATATTTTTGGCATTTTTCGACAAGTTTCTAACCTAAAAAGATTCAGATGACATTACTTTGACATTTTGCCACCCGTTTTTAACCTAGAGATGTCATTGCCTGTCTATTTACTGTCAAAATTTTGTATGTTACACCGGGAGCTCAAATTGGAGTTAATAATTTTTGTACTCCTTTTTTTTGATCGCAACTGTACTTGCACTGGGGAGACTTAATTCCAGAGGGGCTTTTCCAACGAGAGGTACTTGCACTGGTTTAAGTCTGCCTTTGCTGCGGCTTGCAGCGCAGTTTATATCAATTTATTGCTGAATTGCAATAAACATCCGATCGAATCGGCAATTAAATTAATAAGGTTAAATACCGAGTCCTCCTTTCCTAAGCAGCTAGTTGACAGTATTATAACTAATAACTCTTAAACTAAACAGTCATATTCTTTGGTTTTGATAAATCTTATACAAATTTTGAAAAAAATCCTACAAACAAATATGTATTTAGATATAAACATATTGGTAATGAAAATATCAGAAAAAAAAACCAAAATCAAAACAATTATTGTTTTTTTACCAATGCCTCATATGTATTTGCAAGATGCGTATCCAAAGTATGGCTAATCTTGTTTAAGCCTTGATCAAGTTTTGCATCGATGTTTTTTAGGATTTGAATGGTTTCCCTATACATATCTGCATCAATATCATTTTGTCTTCGTTTTTTTGGAGTTGGTATATAGTCATGACCTAATTGAAAAGTCTCACGTGAATACCAATGGTTGAACATGATGCTGATGAGCTATAATATGCCTTCCCTTGTGCTGTGTCAAACATAAAACTTTTAGGAGAATTTTCTTGTCCAGTCTGAAGCATTTCTGTTGATCTATTCTGTTCTAAGTGCTCAAGCTAAAAGAACAAAGAATATGCTTTCAATTAAGCATTCAAGAAATACATGAAATTTATAACATGTGCACTATCAGACTTACCGCAACTTCTTTGTTCCCACATCCTTCAAAGAAAATGGTTCCGAGAATATCCAGAACCCTAAGTTCTAGATCGGATAGTTTTTTGTTCAACTCTGGACCACCCCCAGTTTGACCTTGCCATTTCTTGAGCTGACTTGCCTTTTTTTTTAAATTGGATTCATAATCCGCCCAAGACTGAAATGTAAAAAAAAACAATAACAGACAAAGTCAGGAGCAATGAAAAAGGACAAATACGTATACGAAATTTTACAGAATAAAATGTCTTTCTTTACCTTTTGCCACTTCTCAACAGGCCGTTCTCTGTACCCTAAAGTATTCAGTTTAGTGGTCAGCTCTTTCCATAATTTTCGGAAATGTTCTCTGCCGTTAGCAGTTGCACATGCAAAGTCTTTATTTTTTTCCATTAAATCGATCATCACCAGTCAATGGTTTTCATTAATTTTGAACAAAGCCATTATGAAACTTTCACCATATTAGGGAAAACACAACACAAATATTTGTTTTTAACGATGGAATAAGAAAAATAATCGTTTGTCAATGTTATGTGAAATTTTTCCATGGAACTAGCCAATCCAACATTAAGTTAGCCACTTCGAATTCCTACGTACTAGACAAAGATAAACAGCTCATCGGTGGTTCCACCGGTGAAAAAAAGATTGCGCCGTATGTTATAATTCCCAAGTCGACACCTCTTTAGGTTTCGACTAAAAATGACAGATAATCTCGCATCGAGATGGTTGCTCCGTAAGATTAGAATCAACAAATTAGAAAAAAATGCTCGATTCGATTCGAAACGTAAAATTGTAATTCGCCTGCTGGTCATGGAATATTTTGGAAATTGTTTTAGCATAATGATTGCTAGAAATCATCTCAAAGATGAGAACATTGCGACCGTTAAGCTGAAGAGGAATTACTGCCGAATAAAAATATACTCGTTTGGAATCTGGTTTTAGAACCGACTTTTAGCAAAAACGTTGCAATGTAATTACGTCCGTGTTATATTACATGTTACAAGAATCTGTAGCATTAAGGTTATAAGCTTATGTTATGTTACTTTGTTACATAGTTATGTAATGGGATAGTTATTCCATCGCGTCTTAGTAACATTGAGTGGAAAATAGTAACAGAACCATTACAGATTTGTTATGCAGTGGTAATATTACTTAATAAAAGATTTTTTAAGTAAATTTTAATACTTATATATTATATAAATTTTAATACTTATATATATAAATTTTAATACTTATAAATTATCTTGTAAAGATTGTCCAAAAGTATATATAGGACAAACAGGTAGAAATTTTGGTACTAGAATTAAAGAACATTACAATAGTTTCAATAAAAAGAAAACAGATTCAAATTATGCTAATCACCTGATAGAATCAAATCATAATTTTAATAATGAATTTCAAATACTACATAATGAAAACAAAGGGATAAAATTAAATCTTCTAGAATCTTTAGAAATAAACAAACTTAAAACTTTAGACTGTTTATTGAACGACCAATTAGATTTAAACAATTCACCACTTTTAAATTTATTTACTGTGTAATACCTATTTAAATTAACATAAAATTAGACCAGCTTTTACCTTTTTTATATTTGTCAATTTCACTTTTATGTCTACATTTTATTTTTCTAAAATCTTTCTGATGAAGCTAAAGTTTAGCGAAACATGTTAAAAGTTTAACAAAAAATTGTGGAAATATATAAGTATTAAAATTTACTTAAAAAATCTTTTATTAGATAATGGATTTCCACCAAGTAAAAGCCGATTCAATCAAAAAGTAATATTACTTATTAGGAAAATATATAACATTTATCTAATAGTAATATACCGATGTTTGCTGGGGCTACATATAAAGTACTTTTATCCAAGAAACTCGAACCTTTTGTACCCGATGAGGTAACTTATTTGCTTTTCGACCGTAGGTATAAAAAGGCATTAACTCATTTAATTTCTCCTTTATCTGCAGAATCAATTATTCTCATATTTATGAGCATCACTGTATACCCAGTTATGTACTTTTTATTGGAGATATTCCAAATAATAAGTTCATTTGTTAGCTGTAAGCAATTATCTACTAACAAATAAATTGGAAAAAATATTATATTTCTATGAGGCACCTATCAATCAAAAAACATTCAACCTTAATAATTAGGTTTTCCATATATCTCAATGACTGACTCTTGATGATTTATTGCTATCAAATCTGAAATAAATACGTATATTGTTATTTAATAAACTAAATTTTTCTTATCGCAATATTCATATCCAATCTATATTGAATTATTATTCCTGATTTTTATACCCGGATTTATCCATTGCAAAAATATGTTTGACTTTTTCCTTATTTTTTGCGCCGTTTTTATCAGTATTTCTAGTCAATATCATCCTTTATCCCAACAATACATTGCCTGGATCAACAGAAATCAGACAAACTGGAAAGCTGGAAGAAATTTTAATGTTGCCGAGTGGTCTAAAGTGAAAAACATGGCATCGGGTATGTTGGAACCTATACTGTAATATTTATATTAAATAAGTTATATCCATAGTGATTAATATTTTATGTTTCATTATTTCGTGGTATAGATGTCACCTGATTATGAGCTTTTGAGCTTCTTTAAATAATATTCCATTTCCATTGAAGCTTTTGTTACGCAATGAAAAAACAAATCAGCATGCTTGAATTCATAGGTTTCAGTTCTCGCCCGACTTAATGAGTACACTCTGATATACATCATTTGATTTAGTAAAAAAATTATATCGTTGGATACGAATTGGTCTGTTAATGGGTGGCCTATCGGAAAGGTATTGCAAGACATTACAGATCTTTTGGACAAAATCTAAAAATACGTCAACTTTGTTTGTCAGAGAGACAATTTTTGAGGTGAAAAGCATAGCAAAACCTTCCACCCCCTAAATGGGGGTGTCATCCACACTTTTTTCTCAAATGGGAATGATGGTTTTGAAGAAGGCTTCCAATTCCCTACCCACTTTGTGAAACTAAGCAGCAATGTGCTTAGTTTTACAAAATCGATCCACTCCATATTTTTCAAGCGAGTCGATCATTTTTGTAAAACTAAGCAGCAGTTTATAGGTAATAGGAAGCCGTCTTTGATGAGTTAGGTATCACCTGACCCCCATTCTCATTTGAAAAAACTTGGGGGATGACACCTCCACTTAGAGGGTGGAAGGTTTTGTTATGCTTTTTACGACAAAGTTGTCCCCCTGATAAACAAAGTTGACGTGTTTCGGGATTTTGTCGGAAAGATATTTCCCAGTATTTAATGCCTTGCGGTACGTTTTCGCATTATATTTCGTATTGCTGTATTATTTTGAAGGTGCCTGGAAGAGTCCTACGACCATTCAGCCATTTAACAGGCAAAATTCCATTCTAAAAGCAAATATTCTAGAACATTTTGATGCCAGAAGAAAGTGGTCCAAATGCCAATCCATTAATCACATTTGGGATCAGTCGCATTGCGGCTCTTGTTGGGTAACTATAATTTCAATTTCCCATTTCGAAGAAATATAAGTAATTTAGTTGTTCGAACAAAATTGCATTTTTTTAGGCAGTCAGTGCAGCCTCAACAATGTCCGACAGAATTTGCATTCACTCAAACCAAACTCTACAATATTATGTTTCACCTGAAGATTTGCTTTCTTGCTGTTGGGAGTGTGGCAAAGGGTGTCTTGGAGGTGGAATTCCTAGAGCATGGTGGTATTGGGAGACCTATGGCATCGTGGTTGATAAATGTAGGCCTTACAGCCTTCCACCTTGTGAACACCATCTTAACAATGTTGAGTCTCGTCCCCATTGTGACGATTTAAGACTCAAGACACCTAGATGTCTTCGAAAATGTTACAATTCTTCCTTAGATTATCAAAATTCCCTTACTTATGGTGGAAGAGTGCAACAATTCACTTCAGAAGAAGAAATCCAATTAGAAATTATGCAAAATGGCCCTGTAGAAGGAGCTATAGATATTTTCGATGATTTTTTCAATTATAAGAGTGGCGTGTACATAAGAACCAGTGGCAAATACATTGGTGGACACGCCATTAAAATTTTAGGTTGGGGCATTGAGAATAAAATAAAATATTGGCTATGTTCCAATTCTTGGAACAGTGATTGGGGAGATGGTGGATATTTTAGGATCTTGCGTGGACAAAATCATTGTGGGGTTGAAGATCAAGTTTTTGCCTCTCTGCCAAAAATATAAATGAAATTCTGACAATAAATTAAAAGTGTGGAATAAGCGAATGGCTTTTTTTTTGTACCTACAACATAGCTAGATTTCAAATCGCAAATGTAAAATTTGATAAGTGGAGAGTGAATAGTTGGCTTTAAAAAAAAATCCGTTGTGTATACACACGTTACTAAGTATAGATTTTCAATGTATTTTTCGATACAGGTAAGATTGATTATATTTTTCAAAAGAAAAAGGAAGGTTTTAAAATTTCTTGCAGATAATTTGAAATAATGTTTCCTTGCAGCTACTCAGATTGAAAGAACTTTGGAAGCAATGAGCATAGATTCTTTATGTGATGTTATTATTGGTTAAAATTTAATAAATCCAAAGTCCAGACCTGCCCAACTCCGTCTGGTGGTCATTTTCCTTTGAAATTCACTTGTGTTTTTTTCATAATTAGCTACGAAATTTTTCGTGCCACTAAATAAAAATATATATTATGGGGATTCGTGATTTTTTTTTCTGCATTTCTGTTATAAGTCATTATAACAAAGGTCTAAATTGGCTCTCCAAAAAATTTCAATCTAAGCGGACTAAAACTAAGGGAGATACAGCGTGTTGAGTAAAAATTTAGAAAAATTCATAAAATTGGATATTTTTTGGAAAATGCCGGTTTTGACGAGTTTCGCAATTCCAGATTGACTGGCGAACTCCAGAATCGGATCCGCCAAGTCAATTTACATAAGAAAAAAATTTTTTAGGTGCTTGTTCGCGATGTGTTATTTGTTTCTGACGATGGATTCTAAAAACTTTGCTAAAACTGTACAACTTTTGTATTAGACCCTGAGATAGGGCCTGTTTAGTGGAGTTATTTTTTTTGTCTGGCATTTTGAGGAATAAATGTGGCCAGTTAGCTGATATATAAGTGGTTTTAATGGCTGTCCCTTGTTCGAAATGTCCACAGAATGTTTCGCCGTGAAACTCGATTTCGAACTGGGATTACCGTCTGGCGATTTTTCAGCGTTATTTTTACAACAAAACCTGTGAAAAAGCATAGTCTAAATAATCAAGTCTAAACGCCATCCTAGACGAATCAAAAGGTTGCCGATTATATTTTGCAAAAAAAACTTTGAATTTGATGATAAGAAAATAAGCAACTACCCAAAACCGCTGAAGTTTGTTCAGATCATTTTAATCTCAATGATATATGCACTAATGAATTTAGATATTTGAAATTTGGTTCGGATCCTTTACCTATTTCCAATGTTTTCAATACTTCAAAGTAAGTTGGTTATTCAATATTTGATATAATGTCTACATTAATTTTCAGTTCAGACCTCAGCTCAGACTCTTCAGTTACGGAGTCTCCTCCAAAAACAAAAGTATTGTAAGTAGATGTTGGTTTGTGATAACAAAAAATGGCTATATTATACAAACTACAACAAATGGCTTGGGATGATTTTATAATCCAAAAAGAATTAAGATACAAAATATTCTCCTGATTTAGAAGGGTATGTGATTGCAATTAGTTCAGTTTCCAAGCTCAAAATTCGTTATTTATCAGGTAGGGCGTTAACACCTATTAAATCATGTTAGATTCCAAGGAATGAGTGTACCCCATATATCCTCATGTTCTTCCATACCTGTGGTTAAGCTCGTTAATCGGGAGAGTCATGTGTCTGATGAAAAGGTTGTTTCTGGAGGGTTCGTATTTTTCATTTGTGTATAGGATACTACATAGGATTTTTTTCGGTGTTGAGATAAATAAGAGTCAGTGGTAATCATATATGGGTCTACCTACTTCTTAAAACAAGGGATTGCTCCATTATTATTTTTTCTTTTTAGAATTTTTGATGCTCCGATTACTTCCAAATGCCCGACAGTGCTCTCTCAGTCCTCCTCAACTACCTCAATAGCTTCAGAAACTGAGGAACAAATATTGAAGAATGCAGTCTTAGAACCAGACGTAGGGACAAATTCTGAACACTTAAAAAATTTAGTAGGGCCTGAAGCTGGTTTTCAAGGAAAACTGGCTTTGGTTGCAGTTCCAAAAAAAAAGGTAACATTATTTTCTAATATCATTAAATTACTATTTTCTTTACTAGAGTTACAGACGATAACTTCTTTATTCTTGAAGAAAAAAATTGGTGCTCGAAAGCACGAATATTCTACCTTACAATGAAATGTTGTATAAACAGTAATTATGATATTTCATCCCCCCGTTACCCATCCACCACATTATCCAAAATTAAGAAGGTTCATGTCATAGTTAGATAGGATTTTTGTGCCAAATTTGGTTGAAATCAATGAAATCTATTTAATGTATGTGTAAAATTTGTATCTTAAAGAACCTCTGAGTTAAGGAATAAACTAGTTATGACGTGTAACGATAATTGTAGGACACCCTGTAATATATAATATTTTTATTAGAAAAAGAGGCGTTGAAGATTTCAGCAGTTGAGATTTTTCTACACCAAAAAAGCGAGCAAGAAACATATCTCATGTTAAAAACGTTGTTAGATGCCAAAGAAAAAAAATCATTCACTTCAGTCCACTGTTGGGAAGGGTTTACTAATTCATTTGAAGCAGAATTCCTATATTTCTGAAGTATCAGAATCTACTATAAGGGTAAGCGGATGAAAAAATATACACAAACCAACATTAAAAAAAGTAGTGCAATGAAATTATTTTATTCTACTACCGTGCGTGAAGTACTTACTTTACGCACTGTTTGGAAGACGTACCTAGTGCCTAAAGTAATTTACTTCACACCCTAGTGCGTAAGGTGAACAATTTGACATTATGAAAGTTTTCGCTGTCCTTTTTTGGAATTAGAAATGTCATATTCACTTTATACCCTGGGATGTGAAGTAACTTACTTTAGACGCTAGTGTGTTAAGTTGGGATATATTTTTTTTCAAATTTAAAAATTGTCGGTATTAAATTTGTATGCAACATGTATCTAAAGCACTTTTCTTCACTCCTGTGATTGTCGCACTCGCCTGCTGCTCGTGCGTCAAAATTCACATTCATGAAAAAAGGTTCACTTCACACACTTGTTGCATAAATAGCTATTTTTTTTAATGAGCACCCTGTTAATCATTAGGTATTTTGATTTCACAGGTGAATCCCATTTTTTTCATAAAGCACACTTTTTTTATTATAGGCATCTCTACAAGGACCTGCAAGAGACATATTCAAAAAAATGCTAAAAAGACCCAACAAGCAAAAATCCAATCCCTCACTCAGATTTTTTGCTTTAACCCTTTCATTCTATTTACCAAAGGCATATAACTACGTGAGAAGAACTTTTAATCGAAGTTTGCCCCATTTATCCACTATTTCAAAATGGTTTCAATCAGTGGACGGATGCCTGGGTTCACTAAGGAAGTCTTGAATACCCTCAAAATAAAGCAGAAAGAATCTCCACATCCAATACTTTGCAATTTGGTAATGGATGAAATGGCCATCAGACGCCGAGTAGAATGGACAGGCACCAACTATACAGGCTACGTCGATTTTAGAGCAAATATTGGCTCTTGGAAAGTGCCAGTGGGATATTTCCTGCTGGATGGATTAGCAGCTACTCAAAAAGCAGATCTGATAGAAAAATGTTTGGAGTTTATTTCTGAAAGTGGTGTTACTGTCACATCCTTTACATTTGATGAGTCACCCACAAACTTAAGTGCTGTCCAAAAATTAGGAGTCAATTTAAAAAAAAATCAAAATCTTAAGACCTCGTTTAAACATTCCACCTTGAATTATGACATTTTTGTTTATTTAGACCCATGTCATTTGCTCAAATTAGTCAGGAATTGTTCTGCATCACGGAAGGGATTAAAAGATTCAGAAAAAGGGATATCAAATGAGAGTTTATGGAAAAACTTGTAGAGAACAAAATAAAGACGGCCTTCATGCAGCGACAGAAATTAGAAACAGACATTTACAATGGGAAAGGGAAAAAATGACAGTAAGATTAGCCACCCAAACGTTGAGCAAAAGCACTAGTGATGCTCTCACCTTGTTGAGAGAAGTCTTAAAGGACGATTACTTCAAAGAATCTGAAGGAACATCAGACTTTCTGCTAAACTTCAATAATCTTTTTGATATTTTCAATTCGAGAAATAGGTTGGCAAAGTATTTTTATAAGAAACCATGTTCTCCACAAACTTTTCCTTCCTTTTTAAATGTATTGAATGATTTAAAAACATATATTTTAGGGCTAACATTGCAAAATGATCCAATTTTAAAATCAAAAAGAAAAACTGGAATTTTAGGGTTGCTCATTTGTATAGAGAGTTTGCAAAAAATGTATCCAGTTTATGTCACAGAAAAAAACTTTTAAAATATATTTTAACCTATAAGCTATCTCAAGATCATGGAACTACATATTAATAGAGTGCGTAGCATAAATACAAAAACTATTTTGTTTCGTAATGAGTAACTATAGGTAATGAATTACTCAAAATGAATAAATTAGGATGACCTAATATTAGAAACTAGCGGAATATTCAAAAGTATAGATGTACCTATTCGCAAAATTGTATTTGACGAAATAAATTTGTAGGCCTAGGTTTATGTTCACTGTTTACTGTAACTTGTGATTGAAACAAACTATACATTGGAATAAATGGGGACTGATATTTGTGTCCAGTCTTGACTTCACTTAAAAACTTTCCTTTTTCTGTATTATTTCATAATGTAACATGAATTTGAAGCAGAACATTCCTTTTAAATTTGCTTAATTTTTGTCTTTAAAATAGAATAATCTTGGTAACAAATATTTTCACCATTTAATCTTCCTTCCGTACGCCTATGATCACTCAGCTGGGGTAAAGCAGGTGGACAGCTTCCTAACAAAGCGGCGTTGAAATCATTTAGAAAAAATACATTTCTCCCTAATTTTAGGGAAATTTCGGCTTAGAATGGGCGTTGTCAATGGCATACAAACAATAAGGGATTTATTGTTTTTTATTTCTCTGAGACACCTATGATCTGCCTGTAAAGGTAAAGACTGCAGGTAGGGTGCAAAAATATACGGGAACACCCGGTACACTGGACTGGAAGTAGACAAGTGGGCGATATAGATTTTGGGACAGGCAAAGGTGGAAGTGAACATATATTGAAAAAAGCAAAAAATGCACTAGTGTAGCGTTGCTTGATATTCAATCAAAATCTTGTAAATTGATTGATTAATTAAAACACACTTTTTATGAGGGTGGCTTTATATTTAGGTATATGTTTATCTTACAAGTGTTGGTATTAAAGAGAGTCTTAAACTGGCGTTACATTTCTATTTATGTTCAAACACCAAGAATGCCAATAATAAATAACCAAATGTCCCTAGATTAATAACTATAAAATTTCCTAACAAAAGTATTGCTAGTTGCCTATAAGTAGTAACAAATATTAATTTATTTATAATAATAAATCCTTGACAATAGCTATACTTTACATCCCCCCTCATAAGTTATTTTTATGCAATGAAATCAAAATTAAATTTAAGAAACCTGTACCTGATGAATTATTATAGATACAAATCAAATACATTATAATTATGATCAATAGTAAACATTTTAATTTTATGGGTACCCTTAATATACAATATTTACAAATACCTACCTAAATATATATACAGAGAGCCTAAAAAACTTATTTACATATTATAACAATTTTTTGAAATAATCACTTATTTTTAACAGTACTTCTTAGAAAATAGGGTTCCCTAATAAAACAAGTTTTATTAATAGGTTGCTTCCCATTTACATCTACAGGTTCCTCTTTTATTCGAACATTAGGTTCACTAATTAATGGTGTGGTCTTTACAATAAGATGCTGCTGCGTACGTCTAAATATATTTCCAAAATCGTCTTTCACTAAATATGACCTAGGTTCTTTACATTTTTTTACAATAATACCATCTTCCCAATGATCCCCATTCTTAAACATAACCCTTTCATCAACTTTCCTACCTGCCAACTTTGTTGTGTTTGCAAATAACCCCTTCCTTTTCTAAATTTTTTAAATTTTTTTCAAATTCTGGCAATATTGCTTTTGGGATCCTTCTGGCAGGAAAAACACAGGGTTTAGCATCATCTTTCAGAGTAAATTTATAAGGTTCCCCTGGAAATGTTCCAAGTCCCTCAAAAACAGATTTATATCTTTCAATAGCCTCATACTTAGAAGAAAATGTTATATTTTCAACTGATTGTTGTAAATTATCAACTGTTTTAATTAAATTTAGTTTTAAACAAGATTCCAATCCCAAAATAGGTCTACCATCAACTTTTACAATCAAGAAATCTAATAATTGTTTCTTACCACGTATTATACATTTTAATTTTGTAGACCCTATGACATCAATCCTGGCTCCACCATAAGCTGTGAGATTTACATTTGCTGGGTCAATGGAACCTTGTGGTACTATCTTTTTAAAGACTTTGGCAGGTAGGACGTTGCATTGTGCTCCAGTATCCACCTTGAAAATTAAATTAGCATTATTTATGGAAATTTTTTCTAAAAGTTCTTTATTATTTTGCTCTCTGTATATTTTATTTTCAGATGTTATAGATTGCACCCATAAACAATCAATAAAAAATTCATCATCTGATGAGGAACTATTTACACATTCTAAATTATTTATATACCTATGTTTTTTATCTTTTTTGTTGGTTGTATTTTGGGAACAACAAGATTCGAAATGATTAGGTATTTTACAAATCCTACAAAAGTTTCCGAAAGCTGGACATTGTTTATATGCATGTTCTGTGTGACATTTTCGACATTTTTTAAAGTTATTTTTACTATTTTTAGGGTAGTTATTATAATGATTATAATTATTATAATTTTTTCTATTTTTCTGAAATTGGTTGTTTGGTTTAAATTTATTATTATTAAAAGAATTACTCATCTTTTTGTTTCCGTGAAATCCAACGACGTCTACTGCACTGGTGGAGGGCTGATTGTTCCCCATGTCTGCCATTTGCTTCTTGCTTTGTTCATGGAGTTTGCACTGTTCTTCTAGCTTCTTTAGGGTCAAGCCGTCGTTCTGGAGGAGTTTTTCTCGCAATCCTGAATCCTTAATGCCCATGATAATGCGGTCTCTCACCATGTTGTCCATTTCTTGGTATTCGCATGATGCTGCAAGGGTTTTCAATTCTGTGATGTAAGAGTTCATGGACTGGTCCGGTTTTTGGGCACACTGCAAAAATTTATACCTTTCATAAACTATGTTTTTCTATGGCTCACAGTATTTTTCAAATTGCTTCTTTACGTCATCCAACTTCGCCTTCTCCAGTTTTATATTCATTGTGTTGAATATTTCTACGCCGTCGTCCCCAACCAAATTCAGGAAAATAGCCACTTTCACAGCTTCTGGGGCTTCAGCTTTTTCGATTGCAAGCAGGTATAGGTCGAATTTTTGAATCCAACATTACCAACTCTTGGCCACATTTCCATTGACGAAATCCATCTGTGGTGGTACTCTGAGGTAATCCATCGTCATCCAGTTTTCTACCGCACTTTGTTCAAATTTTCCAGTTGTACACCTGACACCATGTAGCGTTGCTTGATATTCAATCAAAATCTTGTAAATTGATTGATTAATTAAAACACACTTTTTATGAGGGTGGCTTTATATTTAGGTATATGTTTATCTTACAAGTGTTGGTATTAAAGAGAGTCTTAAACTGGCGTTACATTTCTATTTATGTTCAAACACCAAGAATGCCAATAATAAATAACCAAATGTCTCTAGATTAATAACTATAAAATTTCCTAACAAAAGTATTGCTAGTTGCCTATAAGTAGTAACAAATATTAATTTATTTATAATAATAAATCCTTGACAATAGCTATACTTTACACTAGTTTTTATGTTGGTGGAGTTAAATGCTAGATGGAAGGTGCCCATAGCATATTTCTTAATAAATGCTATTCCATCCGACCAAAAAGCGAAATTGGTAGAGGGTTGACTTTATCAACTTCAAAGTACAGGCGTGTAGTTGTCAACAGCTTAACTTTCGATGATTGTGCTCAAAACATTGCTATGTGTAGTATATTGGGAGCAAATTTGCAGATTTCTAATATTCAGCCATTTTTTTAAAATTCAGTTAATGGCGAAAATATTCATATTATGTTTGATACAAGTCATATATGATAAGACTAGTTAGAAATACTTTGGGAGATTATGGCTTTCTGTATAATGAAAAAGTTGGGAATACTTTAAAGAGCTAGTTAGGCTACAAAATGAATAGGGCTTCATTGTGCTACAAGGCTACGTATGCGGCATCTTGAATATGCCAAAGAAAAAAGGAAGGTCAAACTTTCTGTACAGACCTTTAGTGCAAGCGTAGCTGATGCTTTAGAATATTACAATAAAGACCTTAACATAACAGCATTTCACAACAGTGAGGCTACTGTTTCATTTTGTAGAAAAATTAACAATATTTTTGATTTTTCAAATACTAGAAATTTTTATGGTAATGTTTACTGCAAAGAGCCACTCTATGAAGACAATCAAGAATTCGTTTCAGATTTTATCAAGGAATCAATTGGATATCTACGTGGCTTAAAAGCTCCAAATGGAAATGATAATTAACTTAATTCTGGAAAACTGGATTTATTGGTTTAATAGTTTGTTTAACAAGCATACAAAATTTATTCAATGACCTGATCTTAAAGAACGCATTGAAATATTTGCTTAAATATAAATTAAGATAAGACCACCTTGAGATGTTTTCTGCAGCAATTCGCCGAAGAGGTGGTTTTAAATAGTTTTAATAAAAACCCCACAGCTAGGCAGTTTGAAGCTGCTTATAAAAGATTGCTTGTGCACGCCGAAATTATTAATCCAGATACAGCCAACTGTTTAGTCCAAGACAATACTAGCATATTAAATATAACTTTAATAACTAGTTGCGCAGGCATTGATAGTTCAAATGAGGAGGAACATTCAAATGAAGCTGAGACAAGTTTTATTAAAACTCATGCCAATATCTTAAACTCTTTGTATATAACTGATATTGTAGAATATATTTCAGGCTTAATTAACTCAATTAATTGTCACATCTGTTATAATTCCTTACCCGATAATTATTATTCATTATTAATGCAATCAAATAAAAAGAATACGAGGCAGATTCTGTAAGCCTTCAAGGGACGTAGTAAAAATTTGCACCATGGGAGAAACTATTAGGTTTGTTTCTGCAGAAATCACAAACCAGTCAGAGTGAATTTCATTGGTTGAAACTAGTTTTCTGACTGTTTCTGACTGTTTTCAACCAATGAAATTCACTCTGACTGGTTTGTGATTTCTGCAGAAACAGACCTATTATTAAATCTGAAACCAATTTTTCCGCATCAAATATTTTGTCTAAAATAATATCTGTGGCAATTATAAAACTTAATCCTCATGACCTATTTTCATCATTGTCAAAATATGCCATAGATCAGGATCTTTTACATGGCCATATTCTGCAAAATCAATCCAATTATAATTTTTAAAAAAATATTTCAACATACGAATCCATCACATAAACTCGACTAGTAATGGAGTAAAAAATATTCACCTTGATTTTTTTCACAGGTAATTTGAAATCTTAGTGCGCGTTCACATTGACACCGCTCGAGCGGTGAGCGTTGCGCGATGCCGCTGTAGCGATGCCCAAAAATAATTTTAACATTATATTTCAAATGAACATGTTCACACTGGAGCGGCGCGTCGCGCGATGTTGCGCGACGCAACGGAACGCACCGCTAGTGGTTTTATCCTGCTAGAAAATTTCGAGCGTCATCGCAATATTTGATAGTTTTTTTTTCAAGTAGTATACAGAGAATTGTTAATTTTTCTGAAATACAAACACGTCCAGCCCTTAGCCTCCGCCTCAAAATACGCGCAGCGTTGCATTGACCTTACGGACGAAGTACATAGCACAGGTTTTGAGTCACATGTTTTTCATCATAGGTAGCTATGCAATTGTTCCGATCAAAAACAAAAGAGTACTAAAAAGACTGACTTCGATGTCCTAAGCTTAATGGAGCGAAAATCCCCTTCTCGAAAGAGGTCAAATATCTAGGAGTTATTTTTGACCAAAAGATGACCTGGGGTCCACACCTCAATAAAGTTGTCCAGAAAGCTTTGTGGAAAAAGCTGGGCACTTAATCCAAAGATGAATCTATGATTATACAAAATCTTTATCTTTCCTTTTATTTCCCAACAAACTTAACGCTTATTACAGGAAAAAATAAATAATAACAACCATAATAATTGTATAAAAAAAATAATTTGATTCAAATAAAGCCTTGATTAAAATATTATAAACTTATACAATAAAAAATGATATTATCAAATAGTCAATTAAATTGAAGAAAATGTTTTTTAATGTATATTTTGAACAAATGCAAAGGTTTTATATTTTTGATGTTTTCTGGTAAATCATTGTATATTTTTATGCCTGAATATAATAAAGATTTTTTGCCAATATTGGTTCTGAATTGTAATAATTTCAAATTTTTATTTTTTCTAGTTGCATAATTATAGAAATTTTTTATTCTTTTGAAGGTTCAAATTTGATATTTTCTTCTTTGTTAATAATGCGTGAATAAATATTGAAATTTTCAATTTGTATAACTCATGGTTCAGATAACCAAGGGGTTTATATAAATTAGTAGTTGGTTCTAGATACGGAAGTTTATGAATGCATTTAATAATTTTGTTTTGTAGTTTTGGATTGGTTTTAATATTGAGTCATTTGCAGATCCCAATATCGAAACCAGATATTGAATTTTTGAATGGAATAGTGCATAGTAAATGTTTTTCAAATATTTTAAAGGAATGTAGTACCTCACTTTATATAATACGCCAACTAAAGGAGATAAACTTTGTAACATGTTGTTTATATGTTCTTTCCATGTTATATTTTCATCTATATAAAGTCCCAAAAATTTAATTGAATTTTTATACTGTATGTTATTGTCCTCAAATTTTATCGGATTTTTTTGCTCAACTGAAATTATTTTTTTATCAACAAACATGTAAAATGATTTTTCAAAATTTATAGTCAGTTTATTTGCCTGAAGCCAATTTTGCAACATTTTTAAATCATTTGAAATATTTGATTTTATATTGTCGAACGTTTTCCCCTTATATACATATAATTGTCGTATCATCTGCAAATAATCGTATTTTACCGTTTAATTTTAATTTTTCTATCGAATTGATGTATATTAAAAATAATATTGGTGCAAGCACTGAACCTTGTGGTACTCCACATGTGATTTTTTTTAAAGAACTTTGAGTTTTATTTATTTTTACAAATTGTTGCCGATCTTTCAAATAATTCTTAAACCATTCGTGAATTTTACCCCTTATTCCAATGTTATATAATTTTTTCAATAATATATTATGATCTACAGTATCAAACGCTTTTCTTAAGTCTAGAGATACAAGACAAGCCTTATAGTTGTTATCAAGATTAATTTGTATGTCTGTGATTGCATCCAAAGCAGCCGTTTCTATATCTCTAGACTCACGGAAGCCATACTGTCCATCATATAATTTTTTTTTTTGTTCTAATAAATTTGATAATTGTTTATACATTGCTTTTTAAATTATTTTAGAAAAAACTGGTAGTACCGAAACAGGTCTGTAATTGTTTGGATTATCTGAACTTCCATTTTTTTAAATTGGCGTTACTTTTGCGATTTTCATTTTTTCAGGAAATTCTGATGTTTTGAATGTCAAAAAAAATAAATATTCTAAAATTGGAGTTAACTCACTCTTAATTTTTTTGATTACTTTAACAGAAATCTCATCATAACCATTAGCTTTTTTTGAATCAAGATTATTAATAATTTCTGCAATATCTTCGCCCAATGTATTTTCATCCAAAAATATTGCATTTTGATTCAATACTTCATTTTCAACTTTCCTACTTGGAATTTTTCTTGCCAAAGAATTACCGATTTCTATAAAAAAGTTATTCATTTCCTCGCATATAATTTTTTCTTGGAAGATCTCTTTATCGTTTATTAGGAGTTTTTCAACTTTTTTCTCTTGAATTTTCTTTTTTTTTGTTAAAATGGTGTTGATATTTTCCCAAATTCCCCTAGGATCTGATCTTGCAAATCTTTCTTTAAAGTAGGTATTTTCTTTTTGTTTCTTTTATCTTCTTTTTCACGTATTTATTCATAATTTTATAATTTTGTTTATTGTTTGCATTATAGGGATTTCTTTTTTTTTCTGGTATAGTTTATCACGTTCCTTCATCAGATTATAGAGTTCTTGATTAAATCAATCTTCACTGTTTTTCTTTATTTTTATTATCTTCCTATATGAACATTCTTGAAAAATATTTGTTATTGGTTCATATAAAGAGTTTGTTTCAGTAAATATTCCTTTACTTAGATTCAGATCGTTTAGGTGTGTTTTCAATTTTTCTTATATCGAATTTTTTCAATTCTATTTTTTCATATTTTGAGGTTTGTTTATGTTTTTTGTTAAGTATTTCCAGAATTTGTATCATATGGTCGCTAAGAGATGATTCATTCATTTGTAATTCATATTGTTCATTATTATTCGAATTTGTGATTATGTGATCAATAAGTGTACCCATATTGTTTGTTTTTCTTGTTGGAATTTCTGAGTTCAGTAATCGGAAATTATTTGATGAATATTTGTTCAAAAGTCTGTTGGTTATTATGTTTCTTTTTAAAATATTTATGTCCATATAACCTATAAAAATACAGTCATTTTCATTTTCGTTGATATTCAACTGTCACTGTTTGCTTTATGTTCAGCATTTGATACTGTATTATTTTTCTTCTTATATGTTAGGCAGTTGATACATTTTGGTTTTTTTTCGTTACATTTCCAATGTTGATGGTTTTTTGAACAAATTTTACATGCCTTATCTTTTTCACAACTATAGGATTTATGTCCATACCCGCAACATTTGTAGCATTGCATGATATTTAGGTCTTCTTTAAAATAGCAATGGTTCCAGTTTAATAATATTGTTTTATTGTTCAATTTAAAAAACGTTTTTCCATCAGTTTCAATGTTATAAATGAATTTGTTTGAATACTTGGATTTTCTTACATATTTCACTTCGAATTTGTCATTTAAATCTAATAGTTGAAGTTGTTCCAAAGTCTTTTTCAATTCATCTTCATTATATTTCACTGTACATCCCAACATTACTAATTTGGGATTCTTTAATCGAGGTATTTGACATGTAAAGTTGTTACTTAATTTTTCTTCAGTTATTTTTTTAAGTTTTATTGTTTCTTCCTCAGATTTTGTTTTTATAATGATTCCCCCATTTTTGATTTCTTTTATTTTTGTTACTGATACATTAACCAAGCTTGGGTTAATTTCTTTTTGAAGAAAATTTTTGGTTTTTTCGAATGGTTGGTTTACTTTTGGTTTTACTATTAATGGAGGATAGTTTCTTACTTGATTGTTCGTTTTTGTAGGTATTTGTACTACATCTGCATATGATATATTTTGGTTTTTCTGATTTTTTTTTAGTTCTTTTAATATTTTATCAATTTTTTCTTCAAGTTTATTTGCAAGGTAGATCTTTTCATTTGTTTCTTGTATATTTATTTTTTCTATCAAAGTTTCATTTGTATTTTCTAGTTCTAAAATAATGTTTTTTTTTTCGTAATACATTTCTGACAAACCCAATCAATTTTCATTCTTTCTATTTCATTCAGATCTTTCTGGGATAATTTTAAACAAGTCAGACAAAACCATTGTTCGCCAACTTTGCATCCCAAGGAGTAGGAGTTCTTTTGAAATTTATATCTGCATCCAGCACAATTATTAGTTAAAATATTTTCTTCTATATTATCTTGTTTTTTATTTATTTTTGTATCCATAGTTTGAGTCTCGTTAGATGATCCTGCATCTAAACGATCTTGAGTAGAAATATAAAAATCCTTTGCATATTCTACATATTTATTGTCTCGTGGAAATCTTTTTGGCAATGAGTTTGAAAAATCTTCATCAGTATCCTCATCAGTATTTGAATTTGACAAATTTTCTGACAATGACGTTTTTTGTTCTTTCTTCTTTGTAGTTTTTTTCTGAATGGACGCTTTCATTCTTTTTTTTTGTATAACTCTCGTACTTGTAAAGGTTCTGATTGGTTTATTCCCTTTTTTTAAGTTTTTTTTTTTGAATTTTTAGGTCTCTAATTTTCGATTTTTTTAGGAGAGTTTTACAGATCGACTTGACACTTTGACCATATATGGCAAATCTGATGGTGATACCAGGGGTACAAAGGTCACACAGACCATAGTAATCGGACAGCTTCAAAGTGTAAAAAGGCTAGCCTGCCTATGTGTCACGGGGGCCATGAAAACAGCCCCAACCGCAACCTTGGAGGTGCTGCTAACCCTGCCGCCACATACATATCATACATATCTACATACAGGGTGAAGTAAAGGCGGTACTATACAGACTGAACCAAGGTCGGGGTCCAATTATGAAACACCACCAAAGGACCATGAGAAGAGGATCCAGAGTTCAGCTCATTGTTCGAGATGCACTCCATACAAAACAACACCTATTTTTATCTTCAGCAAGCATTTCCGGGTTTTCATACCAGATAGGAAAGAAAGGAAGGTCCTCCAATTAAAGAAGATCATATCTGGTACACCGACGACTCCAAGACCAGCAAGGGGGTCGAAGCCGGCATCTAAGGGGACAGGACTAGGGTGGAAATATCCACAAGTCTCAGACAGTACGTCACGGTGTTTCAGGCAGAAATCGCTGCAATAATGCACTATGCCATATTGATAAATGAAAGGAAAGTTAAGAGTAAAAACATCGTTATTAACTCGGACAGCCAGGCGGCCCTAAAGGCAATCAGCTTCCGAAAGATCAGCTCCAAGCTGGTTGGAGACTGTATACGTACCCTAGAGGAGGTGAGCCTGTCCAATAAACTTATCAATAAATTGGTAACCAGGCCATGAGGGCCACCCAGGAAATGAAACTTAGCCAAAGGAGGCTCGGTCACTGAGATGATAGGCCCAAAACCATTCTGCGGAATTTCTGTAGGCAGTTATAAAACATCTATCAAGAACTGGATAGACAGAGAGTTCTAGAGCTGGTGGCAGCGAATACCAGGACAACGACAGGCAAAGCAGTTTATGAAATCCTGCTCGCCCAAGTTCACAGCAGCAAGATTGTTAGGATAACGGTAGGCCAATTAACAGGGCATTGTAAACTCAAAAAGCACCTGGAAAGAATGAGCCTGGTAGAGGATAGCCTGTGCAGGTTCTGCCATGAGGTAGAATAAACTGCCGTCATTTATAGTGTCATTGCGAAGCGCTATGCAGGCTTAGGTTTGCGAGGCTTGGAGAGAAAAAGCAAATCTAGTCTATAGCTGAGCATCAGCTGTGAGAAAAGTGGACTGTATTTTGCGGCTTCAAAATTACGAGTACAATTGAGATCTTACCTAATTCTGTTTTACAGTATGTAGGTACTTCAATAAATAATTGGCAAAATAAACAAAACAAAAATAATTCAATGAAGGACAATCTTAGCAATTTAATACAAATAACTTAAAACTATTGAGTGGACGAAACAGTTATGAATAAAAATAATGAAACGAAATTCTAGGGTCATAGACCTTTAAAAAGAGGTATGACACGACCCCTATCCCCTATTCAAATTTGGGGGGTTGCGCTCCCTCCAGCTAGGGGGTTGAAGCTACAGGGGTGATAAAAACTAAAAAATGGGTCCCCCCTCAAATAAAAAACTGACGTGTCTGAGCGTTTTTCCAGATTATCATTTCAGGTCCAAAAAATCGGGGTGGAAAGTTTTCATTGGCCCACCCTGTATTCTATCACGTAGTTAATTTTTTTGCTTCTAACTTATTCATATTTATTACGTTATCTGTTTACCTTTTTTTGCGGGGGTTTTGTCGGACAAAGGGATTTAAATTTATTCGGATTTAGTCACGAACGAATCGCCGGAGATAAAGCACCATCAGTTGCGTCCGAGAATTATCGATTTTTTTTCTACACAAGCTTTAGATTATTGTGTCGTGTGCCCATAGCACAGCTTGTACCAATTGACTTCTGGATTTCGGTAAGTAGTACCATCAATTATTTTTTGGTAATTCTGATTTATTGAATCTTGAATAAACAACCCTTGATTTTTCTAATGTCTGAATTTCGAACAATCGAACTTATTATTTATTTTTTTTAATTTAAATTGTAATTCATTTGATTCTCTATAACTATTGGCAATTAGTAAAATATACAGGGTGTCAAAAAATTAATTTTCCAGTATCTATTTTCATCATTAATTTTCTTTTTTTGATTTGGCTTTCCAAAAGTGCGTTAATGAAGAAAGTATAGATGAGCTTGTGTGAAGGATGAATGATCCACTGTTGTGAGATAGAATGCTGGGTTCTGATGGTTATGTAGTATGTAGGTATTGTTGGAATAGAACGCTGTATGCTGGATGTAGATACTGTTATAATAAAATGCTGGAGTGTCCCAAAAAAATTGATTTTTGTCCACAATTTTGCTGTTTGAGCCACTTATATATAATAACCCAACACAACTTACCCATATTAACACCTTGGGGTAAATTGCTAGTGGAAGTCCACTAAACATTTTCAGCTAAAAATCTACAGGTGCATTACACAATAATACTCTTTTATAAAGATAGTATAGCTATCCGGTTATGTAGCTGTATTTTTCAAACAGGCAATTTGAAAGTTTTCAATTTTTTTGAGACACTCATGGAAGTGTTGGGTGCACTTTTGGAAAGCCAGTCATTAACGTACATCAATAAGTGTTTTCAATATATTTTGAGCCTTGGAACCTTTAACATAGAGTTTTCACAATGTTTTTCTACTAAATTTGACCTTATTTTTCTGGCTGGTGAAGTCAGAAATTTGAAAAACTCAAAGAAATAATTTTTGATGTAAGACCAATGGAACTCTATAGAAATCTGACTCAAAGTTTCAACTTTGGAGGCTCATATCTTCAGAACCGTTTCAAATATTGGAATAAAATTTGTTTCATCTTGAAGAGCATCAAATTCTGATTCAGAATAGTTATTCTAACATTGAAATATATGGAATATTAAACCGAGTAATAGATGATTTTGTGAAATCATATCGAATAAATGAAATTTTTAAAGAACAATAAGTGTTTTCAATTTGTTTCAAGCCTTGAAACCTTCAACATAGAGTTGTCACAATGTTTTTCTACCAAATTTGACCTTATTTTCCGGCTGGTGAAGTCAGAAATTTGAAAAATTCGAAAAAATAATTTTTGATGTAGAATCAAAGGAGCTCTATGGAAATCTGACTCAAAGTTTCAACTTTGGAGGCTCATATCTCAGAACTGTTTCAAATATTGGAATGAAACTTGTTTCATCTTGAAGAGCATTAAATTCTGATTCAGAATAGTTATTTTTACATTGAAATATATGAAATATGAACGGAGTAATAGACGATTTTGTGAAGTCATGTCGAATAAATGAAATTTTTAGATACCATTTGCATGTCGCGTCGGGCAAAACTGCCCGACAGTGATGTTTCCATTTAGGCCACGTCGGACATACAGGGTAACAATTTGACACTTAGACAAAAAATACTATATGAAGAAGATCTCAATTATTTATTTATTTATTAAGAAAACATTTTGCTGTAAATGTTTTAATAACAATTATTGAAGTTGCGTTTCACTGATTATCCAGAGCAACAAATTAGGATTTGATCATGTCTTTTTGGTAATTGGTGTCCCCTGGGGAGGCCGTCCACCATAATAGGTTAGGATCCCATTTGTTGCATTGAATATACTATATACGGTAAGTGTAGCAGTGGGGCACTACCGAATACCGGCGAGAAATGGTTGAATAATAATTTGGTGTCGGGTGTCAGCTGCACAACGTGAATATTCAGCCTATAATGGGGCTTTAATAGAATAGCTGAATGCTCTTCAACTTTGCCGCAGGCCAAATTGTTTTTGTGTTTTCTAGATGAAAAGTCAATTGATCATATTCTATATTGTAGCTGAAATGAAATGGTCACGACTTCAAAGGGGTGTTTCTCATTTTAGAAAAATCATTAGGGGGGGGGGGGGGGGGCAAGCCCCATCTCCAAAACAGGAGGGGTTATATTGGAAATAGGATATAGGACAAAAATTGAAATAAGATAATGTTTTTTATACTTATAGAATCTTATCTGCTATAACCTGAGCGGCTAAAGTAGACCTTTTGAAACTCATGGTCATTGGGGCGAATTTACCTGTATCCATAATCCAACATGTTATATATTTTATATCCTACTGAACTATTAAAACCATATAATACCTTGGTTACGATAATCATAAACAGGGTCTTAACTCCCAAGGGAGTTAAGGATTTTCATAACTCCCAAGGGAGTTAAGGAAGGGAGTTAAGGATATCATAACTCCCAAGGGAGTTAAGGATTTCCATAACTCCCGCTTTTAACCTTGAATAGGTAACACTTTGACAAAAAATAGAAATTTTGATTTATGGCTTATTCCTTTATAAAAATAGACAGAATACAGTAAATTCAGTAGGATATAAAATTATGTATGTACCACGGGAATTATCAGGAGTTAATACCCACGGGCAATTGGTGTCCCTCGGGCCACACAAACGTTGCCCTGGGGTATTAACACCTGCATAATTCCCTTGATACATAAATAACTATAAGATCTTCCTAATAGTATTTTTTGTCTAAGAAATATTCCTGATTGCTGCTTTTCTAATTGTCACCCTGTATATGTTCGACCTACACTTACGCGTAATCATAGCTGCCCGATGTACGTAAAAACTCAAAGGGATTGAATTAAGTTATTATTAATGGAGTTATGACTTTTTTAAAATAATGATGTTTTGTAAAGTAAACTCTACAAACAATTTTTTCACTCAAAAACTGAAATGAGTGTAGAGTTGAAATTTTGAGGAATTTTTCCCAAAGATTCAATGTAAAAAATACTAAAAACTCAAAGGGATTGAATTGAGTTAATATTAATGGAGTTATGACTTTTTTAAAATAATGATGTTTTGTAAAGTAATACTCTACAAACAATTTTTTCACTCAAAAACTGAAGTGAGTGTAGAGTTGAAATTTTGAGGACTTTTTCCTAAAGATTCAATGTAAAAAATATTAAAAACTCAAAGGGATTGAATTGAGTTATTATTAATGGAGTTATGACTTTTCTAAAAAATTATGTTTTGTAAAGTAAAACTCTATACAAACAATGTTTTCACTCAAAAACTGAAGTGAATGTAGAGTTGAAATTTTGAGGACTTTTTCCTAAAGATTCAATGTAAAAAATACTAAAAACTCAAAGGAATTTAATTGAGTTATTATTAATAGAGTTATGACTTTTCTAAAATAATGATGTTTTGTAAAGTAATACTCTATACAAACAATTTTTTCACTCAAAAACTGAAGTAAATGTAGAGTTGAAATTTTGAGGACTTTTTCCTAAAGATTCAATGTAAAAAATACTAAAAACTCAAAGGAATTTAATTGAGTTATTATTAATGGAGTTATGACTTTTCTAAAATAATGATGTTTTGTAAAGTAATACTCTACAAATAATTTTTTCACTCAGAAACTGAAGTGATTGTAGAGTTGAAATTTTGAGGACTTTTTCCTAAAGATTCAATGTTAAAAATACTAAAACCTCAAAGGGATTGAATTGAGTTATTATTAATGGAGTTATGACTTTTTTTAAATAATGATGTTTTGTAAAGTAATACTCTACAAACAATTTTTTCACTCAAAAACTGAAGTGAGTGTAGAGTTGAAATTTTGAGGTCTTTTTCCTAAAGATTCAATGTGAGAAATACTAAAAACTCAAATTGAATTGAGTCATTATCAATGGAATTATGACTTTTCTAAAATAATGATGTTTTGTAAAGTAATACTCTACAAACAAATTTTTCACTCAAAAACTGAAATGAGTGTAGAGTTGAAATTTTAAGGACTTTTTCCTAGAGATTCAATGTAAAAAATACTAAAAAACTCAAAGGGATTGAATTGAGTTATTATTAATGGAGTTATGACTTTTTTATATAATGATGTTTTGTAAAGTAATACTCTACAAACAATTTTTTCACTCAAAAACTGAAGTGAGTGGAGAGTTGAATTTTGTGAGGGCTTTTTCTTGCTTTGTGCATTAAATTTTCCAGATTGCAGGTGGATTAATAGAAATGGTATATGTAATCCACCTGCAATCCAATGCACGGGCTACGTTAATCACCCTCTATATACATGAACAATTTTTTCTGCCGCTGTGTTATTGTTTTCAGGTGAGCCCCCCTGTAAACAAACAGAATCCAGAAGTCGTCGGATGTCTCTAAGAGTCTATAATAAGAATCTTCTTCTAGACGGATTTTTGACAAAGGTAAGTACATATTCATCAATTTCCCATTTTATTATTTTTCACTGAAAAAGTTTGAAATTTTAGTCTGATGATCTCTTAACTTTCCTCCTTTTCTCCTAAAAATTTCACAATTTTCCCTCTAGTAGTTTTCCAGGAAAAAATTAAATTGTATAAAAGTGCATTTTCGTTTGATATCGATAAAAATTGTGTCACTTCTATTTCTTAGGTAAGCCGTTACCCAATAAAGTCCAGAATCATTCTGAGCCCAAGTAGAATATTATAGGCTATTAATTATTTCTGGTAAAAATCCTAATTGTGGTTTGTAAGTGCAAGGTAATAGTACATTTTTCACATATACATTAGAACCTCGATTATCCGAGCTCTGGATTAATCGAGCCAGTCTAAAGACCCAAAAATTCGAGGTCCATACTCCGTATTAACCGAGTTTCTAGAATATACCATACATAGTATAAAATGTTCTGAGACCTATTTAGCCCTTAGACTGATACCCCAGAAAATAACTTCTGTTTATAACTGGCCAGTCACGAATATTTACCTACACTCTCATAGGTATACATATATGTACATTTGGATTATCCGAGTTTTCAGTTATCCGAGGTCCACGTTACTTTGGATAATCGGGGTTCTATTGTACCTACCTACATTAGTGCTTTAGTATTTTAGGTGTTGGATATTGAAGGTGAATAAATAAGTAATTTTTAATATAAAACATTGAAATTTCACTAACATAAAGTTGTTTTTCCAGACATCCCTTTTCCAAATTTTGAACCATGAAGTGATGAGCTGGTTTTGGTCATGGATATGATACAATGGATCAATAAAGGCTAAGTTTATCATTACTTTGGACATTGTACAGCCACTCTAGACATGGGACAAATAACTAGGATTTGTGGACATTGAAACAAATGACTGAGAATGGTAGACGTAGCCACAACCGACTGGACAATGATGGACATGACTGCATGGATCCAAACTTTTATTACTTTTCTCTTCCAGGTGAAATTACATATGTGTCAATTCCTAAAAAACAGTTCATGATTCGACTGAATCTTTAAAGCAGGGAAGCCCCGGGGGAGCCTAATGCCATAGTTGTCCTGGACCTCATTTGTTGCACTAAATATACACCGTAAGCATGGTAAGTGTTTGCAGTGGTGACTTCCTAGCTGGCGCGTGAAGGTTGAATTGATGGATAGTGACGGTTTTGGCTGTACAAGTGTAATTTCAAAGTGCATTAGGCCTAACGGGGAAAGCACTTAAAAAAAAAACGCACCGTCAGCTCGTACCTCTAGGGTGGTGTGGAAATTGGGCTTGAAGTTACAATTTTGAAACTTAACAAGGTAAGTTATTGAAAATAAAACTTTCTTTAGTAAAATTATAAACTTTTTGTTATAGGGCAGCACTAATAACCGAGAGTTTCAAGCTTAAATCTGCAAGACTTGTGACTGGAATCCAGAATTATATGAAGTCATGGTAAAAATCCTGGTAAGTTTTTTTCATTTTGGACATTGGAATCAAGAATTAGACCTATTTCCAAATTGGGGAAAAGATGGCTTTTCAATGTTTCAAGTTTGAGTTAATTTTTCCAGGAAAAAAAGATCTCAGATCAACTTCCACCTTCCAGAAACAAAATTCAAGTTTGGAAAATTTGTTTTCATGATTTATATAGGTTTTTTGATCTATTTTGGCTATGGAAGTTGTGTTTTTGAGCAATGAAAGGGCAATTTTACACGAGTTTCCAGACTGTGAAATTGGAAATTTGAAATTTTCCGATTGATTTTTTTACATTCATTCACCTATATTATGTATGTACAAGATTATCCAACAAAAGTGCTTTCTACCTTATATACCTGTTATAATTGAAGAGGTAATATCTCAATATCCATGAGAGGTATCGTGCCAAATTTTTCTGAGATTGTAGCTCTTACTGAATGCTTTGATTTGGTATTTGAGAAATATTTGTACCACCAGTGGTTTTTCAGCAATTTTAACTTGAAGTTTTGGATGAAATTTAGGCAAAATTCCAACTTTGAGGGCCCATTCCGGCAAGCTACATGGAGTGGCCAGTATCATGGCCCTGGAGTCTAATAAAAAGGAGATGTCTAGAGACCGCACTTTAAGGACAGATACGAGATACCACAATAAATCTGACTAGGTTGCAGTGGTAGAGGACGCCTCTGCGCCATCTCCATTCAAACAAGTCTAATCTTATCTAATACTATACATTATGTTACCACGATACTGAATAACGCTTACCAATATGAACACAACAACGCACGCGTTGGCATCGCTAGAACGGCATCGCGCAACGCTCACCGCTTGAGCGGTTTCAATGTGAACGCGCACTTATTCTATGTTTGGAATATCCTGTCAGTTTCTTGAAAGTCTGTCGTGGTCTTTGATGCTTTCTACAAAAAATGCAACAAAACACAGAAAAAAAAAGATGGTTGCATCGATCCCTTAAAAAATATAGATGAGGCGGCCATTCGAGCTACCTTAGACTTGTTACCCGAAAAATCCAGATTGCAATATGAGATTGCTTACAATTTGCTGAATGGTGTGAGAAAAAAGGCGTTTCTGAGAAATATACCGAAAATGTGGAAATCATCATCTCTGTGGTCGAATTATTCGATGATCAAAGCTATGCTACGTATACATAGTGATGTAGATGTCAGCAAATGTTTTAAACTTATCGCATATTTAAAGCGTTACGGAGAGGGGTACCAGCCCAATCAAAGATCTTGACTAGAGACCAAATTTAACAATTTTTGATGTGTGCACCGGATGATGAGTACCTTCTGATGAAAGTAGCAGCGATTGTGGAAATATTTGGTGACTGTCGTAGGGAGGACCTTTGTCAGTTGACTCTTGACAAAGTGGAGGATATGGGCACTTCATTAATGAATAAAATATCAGATATCAGAAACAAGAGTCCACGAAAATTCACTATCGTTGAAAAATCTTATTTGGATTTTTATCGAAAATACGCGGCTCTTCGGTCGGAAATCAGCGGCTTTTTTATAAATATGTGAAAGGGAAATGTACCAAAAATCTGGTCGGAATAAATACGTTCGGAAAAATGCCTGCTTCTATAGCAGGATTTCTGCAACTTCCAAATTGAATCCTCTATACGGGACATTGTTTTCGCCATTATTCGGCAGCTTACTTGTCGATGCTGGAGCAAATTTGACAAAAATTAAGCGGCATAGGAAATAGAAATCCTCTATCGTTGCTGAGGAGTACATCGAAGATTCCTTTGAGGCTAAAAATTCAGTCATGAGAAAATCATCAGAAAGAAGCAAAGGAGAACATAAATCACCAGCATATATTTCTTACATTACAAAAACTCGTATTCATGAAAGAAATACAAAAGGGCTTTCATCAACTCCATCTACCACAAGGATCTATGCCTTTAACTTCGTTTACAACGCCCAAAGAACCAAAATTTTTGAAAAGACCAAAAAACTATAGCGATAAAATTATTGAGAGTATTAAGGAACTCCATACACAACAGGCTCGCTTCTGCCTGTTTAGGCCTCAACACATTTCAAAAAAATCCTATTTTGTTTGTGAGTAGTATCTGTTTTTTTTTTCTAGTGGAACAGGTTATAAAATGCTGGTAACTCGTATGCTTTTTCCGAGAACCCTGCAGTTCTTGAGATCTGCTTGGCTCAGATATGCTTCCTCGTTATCTGTTGGCATGGTCAGATGGATCTTAAATACTAGAGTCCTCGGAAAAACCAATTAGACCTGCTAGCTACATTTTCCACGATACGATAGGTACTTTGCTTATAGACATTTCATATTACTGTGTAACTGATCTCTTTTGTTTTCTGTGATTTACAAGTACAAATTAGATGTCAATAATAAAGGATTATAAAAGTTTGATATTTTCAAGAAATAAAATATATTTTGATTTTTAGAATTCTTTCTTTTTTTTAGAAACATAAACCACCATGTTTATAATTTCGAATATGTATGTCATAGAGAAACAGATATAGTTTCAATAGTTTACAATATTTTTTAATTCCTCCCTCTTTCTATACCCATGGTCCCTTATTTGCACAAGCCTTTCCTCAATATTCAGAGGATCATCTTCAATATCTTCCTCCCAAGTATCCCTGCGGGAATAGGTAAAATTGTGCGACACAACAATAGTATATTACATACCGAGTAGGGAAGTGTTTCATTACTGTCGAGAGATTTATATAGTCAATCGAGACGCGAAGCGTCGAGATTGACTATTAATCTCGAGACAGAAATGAAAACTTTCCTCCGAGGTTTGTATACTATTTTATTTGCAAGCACACCATTAATGATTAGTCAATCAATTTTTATAATATTAAAAAAATAAAACAAACATGCCAAAATGTGTCATTCACTGCTTTGACGTTTTTACCTGACATGTTCTCATTGTTGCCAGCAAAGGTAAATAAATTAGAGTGAGAGAAATCGGTGAGGGAAGTCGAATAGGGAAATCGGTGAGGGAAATCGAAGAGGGAAGTGACACACGTAAAGTGTCACTTCCAATTTTTTAAAAAGTCAGTAATGACAAGATTACATATATGATTGCAAATAAAAGATGTTACAATTTTTACAACTCTTTCAATGCTGTATGTTTTGGCATATTTCAAAATGAGCCAACGGCCTTTCAATTTTCCAAAACTATTTTCTATCCTTACTCTAGTGGAGCTATGTACATAATTGTGTGTTCGCTCAGCTTGTGTCAATCTTCCATAAGCACTAGAATAATTGTAAATTATTATTATAATAAAATCGAAAATGTCAATTTTGTAGATGCCATACATATAAGGAGTGATTAACCAATCTCTCAGGAAATAAGCAGAATCCCCTAATAAGTGATATCTCCCATAAAAATATGTTTCACTCCCATATCTCTCTATGTCATTGTATAGCCGAGAGTTTTTTAATATCTAAAAAAAAAGATGCATTTCTTAAGAAAACAATGAATTGAAGAAAAATTTGTAGGTAATTACTAACTAACCCTAGAATCATGAGCAGACCCAGGAAATCCCACATTATTATTTAGGAATACGTAATTTGCATCACATACTCCCTGCAAAATTACAGAATAGAAATGCTTCCTATTTAGATAAGATGTATGTTGATCCTCCAGTGCTTTGCAGGCTATGTGGGTTCCATCAACAGCTCCTATGACATCTAAAATAATTATATGGAAAACTATTTGTGGTACCATAAGGTCTCAACACAATTATTTAAAATAAGTACCTATTTTATTTGCTTTGCTGATATTTTTCTTACTCTTATAACCAGTAGGTACTTATCCAATACCTATAAGTATAGGTACTTTGAGCTCCAGGCTAAAGTTTAATTTTTTTGATAGTTATATTACTAGTAGGTACAGTGATGAGCTACGTAATGATCTTATTACATCACTTGTGATATAATGAGCTCATATCACTAGTGCGATAATACAACTTATAACCTAACTCAAACAGGCTAAAATGGTTTAAGTAATAAGCTCTTATAGTGTGGGTCGTATATAAAAAATATTAAGTTATAGGTACCTATTAATTTAGCACATAGGTACAACTGCATACTCACTAGGATATCCATTATTCGCTCTAAATTCTTTTTCTATTTTCACAAATGCTTGACGTGTTGGCCATTTGATGTATTTTGATGCCATAGTGCACAATATATCCATATATTCCATAGTCAGTTAGGTATATTAAATCTCAAGAGTAACAAGGAGACTTTTTTCTTTTGGTATGGGTTGATTTCCTCCATGGAATATTTTATTCTGACATTTTGGAGCCACAACTTTTAAAAGAGCATCAAACGTTTTTCTAACCATCCGAAACATTCTATAAAATCCGTTTCGAGATAGTGGGAAAGCTAGATTTCATAATATCCCTCTGGACGTATATGTGTATCCCTTATGATAGCACTTAATAATAGACGTTCATACTGTTGATAGCTAGAAATCCTCTGGGAACAAAAATATTCAGAAGCTAGTATTTAAAGATCATTATCACTAAACAGTTCTTCGTTTGCTAATGAAACGAGAGTCCCCCAACAATCTGCCATAGTTAACAAACAATTAATTCAATTTCAAAAATAAACTCCAAAGCTCTATGCTCCAAACTCCAAAGAACTGGAATACCTATAACTTGAACTTGAATATAAATGAAAAAATCTTTTTTCTGAAAAGTCAGTTCATCCTGCCAATAAACGCAAGAACTTTTCGCGCAGAAAAATCTATCAAAAAATTACGATTCTGAAATTCTTCCTTCAGATGTAGAAATTGCCGCAGTAGGTGCCACAGAATCATTATTGCTGGAAAATTCGCGATCAAAATATGAGAAAATATACAACCAGTTTTTGATATGATGTGATGACAAGGTGAAGAATCAATGCAATGAAAAAGTGATCTTAGCATATTTTGAAAATCTTTCACGAAAATACAACGCATCAAGTCTATGGACGTTTTATTCTATGTTGCGAGCCACAATATCGCTGAAGAAGAACGTGGATTTAGGTAAATACGCCCAACTCCTTGCTTTCCTCAAAAGAAAATATGACTCCCACCAACCCGTTGAGAAATGATATAGAAAAATTCCTGAGGGAAGCTGATGACAAACAATTTTTGGTTATGAAGGTAAAAATTGATAATTACACTACGTAAGTATATGTATTTTATTTTTTATAGTATGTTGATGCTAACCTCTCTATTCTTGTCTTAGGTTGCAATGATAATTGCTACCGCAGGGGCGTGCAGAAACGCCGAATTGACTGAATTACTTACTTGTCGAAAATGTGAATGATGAAGGTACTCAATTTCATGTAACACTGCCAATTACGAAAACAAAAATCTTAGGATAGTTTTGCGTGACATCAGGAGGTAAGGTGTAAATTTGGTAGAAATATTGCGATGCTTTCTCTGTCTTTGAGGCCACCTCATACTCCGCATGGTAGATTTTTTGTTTGCTTTCGAAATGGGAACTGTACCACTTTTTTAAGTTCCAATGAACCAGAAAAGTATACAGGACACGCTTTCAGACGCACATCTGCCTTATTGCTGGCAGACTCTGAATCAGATCTACTGATGGTTAAGCGTCATGGAGGTTGGAAAAGTAGTTCGGTGGCAGAGGGATACATAGATACATCAAAAGGAAAAAAAAAATTGTGGTGAAGCAAATTTTGGGTTCAAGAATCGCTGAGGAACTATGCCAGCCCCCGTGCGATCCAAATTAGTCCAATCCATAAGTAAAACTGCACTCTTATCATCATCAGCAGCAGAGATTTCTTTGAAAAAATATGAAAATTGTGTTATAAAGATTTATAATAAATAGTAGTAGGAATTTATGAGTCTCATGACATAACTCAAATACTGGACTAAATACTACAGCCGTGCGGAAAAATCAATTTTACGCACTGATACCCGTGCGGAAAATTAGTTTTCCGCACGCTTATCGCTGCGAAAAAAAATTTCCGCATGGCTGTCGAAAAAAGAAAAATTATGTCATGGCTCTGGGTTGCGTTGCGTGAATTCGTCTGAAATCGAGAATAAACGCGATAACTCTCCTTCTCAACGCCACCGCAAAAATCTAGAACCTAGGTTGGATTTTGGATTCTCGACAGCCTGGCGGAAGCGCACCATTATAATAATAAATTTCTACAAATTATGTAGTTATACTTATTTCCGCATACCTGTAGAAAATAGTTATTTACCTAACAAATGCGGAAAGTGATATTTTACCGCACGCAACGCCAGTTCACCGAACGACGCGAAGCGGAGTTCGGTCAAGCCGTTAAGGGCGGTAAAGGCACTTTCCGCATGTGTTAGGTACAAAATTTTACCTATGAGCATCTACATCTCCAAAAAAGGGCATTGATAAAATTAATTATTGAATCAGATTAATTAATGAAATTAAATTAGATTTAGAAATTATCAAAAATCCATTTTCTGGAAAAAAAAAGGATTTTTGATTATAAATATCAAATTCTACTTTACCGCACACTATGCGGTAAAGTGCACTTTACCGCACACTTTGTAGTCCACTTTACCGCATACCATGCTGTAAAGTTAACTTTACCGCACACTATGCTGTAAAGTTAACTTTACCGCATAGTGTTCGGTAAAGTGCTACTTTCAATTTGCAAATACGTGCGGTAAAGTGCACTTTATCGCACGCTCGTAGGTAAACTATTTTACCTAATTCTCGCGGGAAATATTTTTCCGCACTTGTTAGGTAAATAGCTATTATGGTACTACTGTGTCATATTGAAAATAAGTCAGGCCTAGTGGCATAATTTCTCGAGTGACTTAGAACACATAACACACGAGTAGCATACAATGTTTTATCCAACAACCTTAGAAATCATAACACACGAGCAGCATACAAGAACTGGAAAAACTAACAGGTATTTTGTTAGGAATCAGTCTTCTTCAAAGCAGGATTTTCATTATTTTCAAATTTTTATTTTCTGACGTTTTGCTTAAAAATTATAGGAGAGTGAGTTATAAACCATAACCCACTAGTGGAGCTTTTGGATCGAGGGACACCAATTGCCCGTGGGTATTAACACCTGATAATTCCCGAGGTATATTTTTATTTCCTACTGAATTTATTGTATTTTGTCCATTTTTATAAAGGAATACACCAAACCAAAGTTTATATTTTTTCCCAAAGTTTTACCTGTTAAATGTAAAAGCGGGAGTTACGAAATTATCAACTTTCGCGCAGAAGTTATGAAGTCCTAACTCCTGCGCGGAAATAAGGACCCTGTTTAGGATTATCGTAAGCAAGGTATTATATGGTTATAATAGTTCAGTAGGATATAATAGTATATTGATAGCCATTAATACACGAGCATGTTGTAGGATACGAAACGAGCCGCAGGCGAGTTTCGTATATAACATGCGAGTGTATTAATGGCTATTACATGAGAGTTGCATACACTATTTTTTCTACTGCCATTGATAAAACTTGATATGATGATATTTAGATATGTCAACATTACGCTTAACTTTGAATAGAGATGTTATAATTGAGTAATCCATACAGTTGAAGGTTTCATTTTTTGTTGTAATTCTTCAAAATATACTATCAAAACATTTTCTGAGAAGGACGATGTGTTTTTGGTGTTTCCAATCCATAAATTGTTCATATAATTTTTCGCAAATTTTCTTGGACTTGTCCGGTAGTATATTATTACCTGCATTTGTCGCCCTTTCTGTAATTTCTGGAGGTGTTAGTGAAAATTCTTGGTTATCACTCAATATTTCCATAATAATGCCTTATCCCAAACATTAGGTAGGTAACTTTTAATAACAATTCGAAGTATTTTTTTCATGAAATTATTGTTTTTCGCTAAATTACCATGGAAAAGCCATAAACAGAGTGCTGTCATCATTCAAAAAAAAATAATTCAAAATTTCTTAACTGGTGGCGCCATCTATTGACAATGTATAATAATGACAAAAGTAAAAATTCTTCCTTATCACTCATTATTTCCATAATAATTATTCTTTGTCCCAAACTTTAGGTAACTTTTAAACAATTCGAAGTATTTCTTATAGTTATCAAAATAATTGTTTTACGCAAAATTACCGTTAAAAATGTTTAATATCTTAACTAGTGCTGCCATCTATCAACATTGTATAATATTAAAAATGAGTATTATAATGAAAATCTGTATCGTAATGAAGTTCATTATAATACAGATTTTAATCGTTTAATAGCGTATTATGAAATGTCAGTAGAAAAATAACTATTATTGACCTCCTCTTTGTTCGCTTACAGGTACCTAGTACTGATAATGGCGAAAGCCGAAAGCACTGGAATACAAATTTTTTCCTTCCTTACTATTCTAAACACATGCAAGCAGCCACGTTTCCTTGTTAAAAAAAGTGTTGGTATTGTAGATAATACAGACAGAGCAGGCGCTACAAGTAGTTGAGTATGCAAAATGTGAGGACCGGCAAAAATGCTAAAATTTGTATTCCTGTAATCCTAAAAAATGGGAAAGTACATCTTGCCGGCAGCTGGAGTGGTCCCTAACTCTCCTGCCAACCCTCAATGCAAAGTTATATGGAAAATATCACATTTTTAAGTCATTTCACAATAATTCCTATTGATTGTACCTAAGGCTTTCTTTTCAAGCACTCAAAATAAATTACCTACCACTTGTTTGATATCTTTGCAATTCTACTCAAAATATACACAAGTGAAGAGTGCGAGACGTACAGGTTCATCCACCGATGACAACTAGGGCTTATTTTTTACTTTTCCCATTCCTATAGTTTTGAAAAAATTCAAAATAGCCAACTGGCATATTTTTCTGGAGAATTCAAAAATGGTACCAAAAAATCATTTGAACTAAAAACCAAAGAGTTACGCCATGGATGAACTGTTTTTCAAATGGAACACCCTGTTTATTATATAATTTCTGGAAAAGTCGCATTTTTAACGTCTATTCTTTTGAAAATATTTGATATTCCGATATCTATTTTTATTTTATTTTAATGTTTCATCCTTAATAATTTTAGCTTCACCTGTTCAATACATCTGTGATGGCGACAAAATATGTCAAACTTTTGATTTTACAAAAAAGGTGATTATACCTCTATCACCTATGAACCTATTAAATTGAAAAGGAGAAGCTGAAATTATTAAGCATGAAACATTGAAATAAAATAAAAACAGCGGAATATCGAATATTTTCAACAGAATAGAAATAGAAAAATGCGACTTTCCAAAAATCATACAAAAACAGGGTGTTTCATTTGAAAAACAGTTCACCCATGGCGTAACTTTTTGGTTTTTGGTTCAAATGATTTTTTTGTACCATTTTTGCATTCTCCAGAAAAATATATGCCAATTGGATATTTTGAATTTTTTCAAAACTACAGGAACAGGGAAGGTCAAAAATAAGCCCCTGTTCAGTCGTCGTTGGATGACCCTGTACATCTCGCAGTCTTCTTTTACTTGTGTATATTTTGAGCAGAATTGCAAAGATATCCAAAAAGTGGTAGGTCATTTATTTTGAGTGCTTGAGAAGAAAGTCTTAGGTACAATCAATAGGAATTTTTGTGAAATGACTTGAAATTATGATATTTTCAATATAACGAGTAGCTGATTCAATTTTTTGATCGCGACTTCAAAAACATTTGCCCGACAGTTAAAAAACAAAGGAGGAGGCACTTCTCTTATGGCAAATGGATCTCCGACAGATTTTTCTAAAATTTGGATATGTTGTAGTTTTTTAAACTCTGATTAAAAGCTATCATTGGCCGAACCTCAAATGGTTGATAGTTCAGCCTCCAGAGGGCGCCAAAGTTTCATATAACTTGGTGTAATTGGGTAACTTTTCCTCACAGAAATAAGGATTTAAGTGTTTGAAAAATCACTTTTATTAATATTTGGTCGTTATTTTTTCGATATTAATACAAAACATCTTACATGGCACATGTTCATAATAATCCTAAATTATTTATATGTATTTTATAACTTATAATTACACCAAGTTATATGAAACTTTGACGTCTTCTGGAGGCTAAACGATCAACCGCACAAGGTTCGGCCAATGATGGCTTTTAATCAGAGCCTTAAAAACTACAGCATATCCAAATTTTAGAAAAATCTGTCGGAAATCTATTTGCCATAAGAGAAGTGCCTCCTCCTGTCAGGCAAATATTTTTGAAGTCGCGATCAAAAAATGGAATCAGCCAACAGCTTGCGGGTTGCGATATCCGGAACATCGCAGTACGGCACACCGCTGCCGCATACCGCAATGCCAAATAGTTAAATATTCTACCTTCAAAGACTTTTAACACTAGTGCGATAGAGTAACTTTTTTAATGTTACGAGGGGGATGTTAAAAATTGCACTTTTAACACGTTTGTAGAAAAAATATTTTTCACAAAAATATTTTTTTCTACGAGCGTGCTCAAAATAGATAAATGCACACGCAGTTGGGATCCCAGAATCCACTTTTACGCACTAGTGCGGACAAGAGTTAATTTTGCGCACTAGTACTGACAACATTCAATTTTGACAAATTACCAGTAAAAATATTGATGTACCCTTAAAGGTCTCTTTCCACAGAAATCACAAACCAGTTACCTAGAGCGTTTTTGATTGGTTCAAATCGCCAACAACCAGTTTCCTGACTATTTTCAAACAATGAAATTCGCTCTGACTAATTTGTGATTTCTGTGGGAACAGACCTTAAATGATTGCATGAAATTTGCTGTCAGTGTTTGTTGGTCAGTGTCACATCAGTGTCAAACAAATTAATTTATCATCTTTTCTTTGCCCATTATTTTATCTACATTGTGAGCCTAAGCCTAGATACTCGCCAAAAAATGGAAAACATTGAAGCACAAGAGAACGAGGAAATACAACATATTTTAGATAGAGTCGCCAGTTCCTGCAAGAGCCCAAAGGTCATACCAAATATCTTTCAATAACGTTTACAATAATCAAATGAATAATTAGTTTTTGTTAGTTGTTTCTGAGTATTCTGTTTTGAATATATATTTTTTTAAATTTATTGTCTCATTTTTAATTTTTATAAATCTTCTCGCTCGTAAAAAAATTACTGTTCCAGACTCTTGCTTAAAATGCCTTGTTCGCACACATCAACCAATCCAACAACAGAACTGACAGATTTCAAGTTATTTAACGTTCCCTTGAGAGATACTGATTTGAAAATTTTACCCTACACTATGGGTATTCTTTCCATCTGAACAAACTGATCGGAATCACTTGAGGTTTGTTTCAAACAATTGTCATCCGGTTTTACAACGATTTCATTGGCCCTTACTGTTTTTTTAACGCCTCATAAACAAACCTTATGTGATTACAATCAGTTTGTTCAGATCAGAGGTTCAGATCGAAACAATACCTGGATTATGACCCAATTGAAATACCTATACATATTGACTGGTAAAAATATGCCAATGCTGACAATAACAGATCATGACAAATCAACGCCGCATGAAAGAGCCGGAAATTATGAAGGGGCTAGATAAAAACTTACAGCTTTACGCCCGCGCAAATGCTCCTTGTAGGGACTACTATGGACTCACCATTACCGAATCCAATGTAAGTAAAATACACAATTACCTGAAATAGTCCTTAAGCTCTCTTATAGACACAAACCTAATAAGCTGCTTTCCATTTTTAGTTGATACTTAATGTCTGGAGAGTCAGTTATGGTCCCCATATATGGCCAAAACAAAAACACTGTATTTTTGATGAATTTAAGACGCACAAGATGTTTCAAGAGGAAGTAAAACTTGTTTTTGGAGAAGGTGTATTTGATTATCTCACAGGACTGACCACAGGACAAAAGAAACTGGAAAATTTGCCGAGAAAACTATTCTTGCGATTATTCTGGTTTCTTGGTATTGATGATGTGTTTAATTTAATGTCCTGCTCAAAAATAATTTATGAGGTACTACCACATAGGTCTTGTGTCTAGAGACGATTCAGTAGAGAGATATAGACAGATTTTGCTCACCGATTTTCTCTTTTCGGGGATTTCAACCACTGAAAATTATGTCAGTGCTCAAAAAATGAAAATTAAGCGACCGAACGTCTGCTAGGCCTTTATTTCAACCCTTTCAGTACGTGCAAATCTTATCGCTTTGGTTTTTCATTTTCATGTTGTTATTTAATGTTAATGTCTTAAAATGCCATAAAAGAGAAAATTAAAAAAAAAAAAAAAAAATTCTGCAAAAGGAAAATAAATTTTTTCTCCAAACGTCAAAAAAACATCACTTTGTCAGCACCTGCAAAGATGTCAGAAATTTAATTTCTATGCTGGTAGGCAAATTCAGCGGGTTAATACCTGTCGAGGTGGTAGAAATTTAATTTCTATGCTGCTAGGCAACCGCAGCGGCAGTAGAAGTACTTTTAGTGCCGCTGCAGCGGCAGCAAAAGTACTTTTAGTGCCGCTCGTACTTTTACTGCCGCTTAACCATTCAGTTACCCCGAAGCTTACCCCATTCGTTTGGAGAAAAAATAGCGTGTTGCATACGGAGTAGAAGCACTTTTTTGTGCTTCAGCAGTATTGCAAGCCTCAATACGTTCGGCTCGCAAACCTACTGCTTCAGCACAAAAAAGTGAAGCTTCTACTCCTAATACAACAATATACTATTCCATATGTCTAGCAGACGTCTGGTCGCTAAATTTTTGAGCTCAGCACTGTGGTTGAAATCTCCGAAAAGAGAAAATCGGTCAGCAAAATCTGTCATTAGCTGATGGTCTAATAGGGCCAGGAGTTTGCTCCAGTAAAACATACGCTAATAGCATGCGCCGTGTTAACTCTTAAAGGCGCCACGTGACTCTTTCCCTTTTGCAGCGTACTGTCCGCCCAAGATAAGAACACCTGTTAAAAAAAAGTGAAGAATTTAGGTTCATAGAGAACATAGTTGTTACGTACACTCCCTACAAAAGAATGAGGCGTTTAATAATAATTGTTATTTGTTAATAATTATTAAACAAACGCCTCGTTTTTTGTAGTGAGTGTACGTGACAACTATATTTTCTATAAACTTAAATTCTTCACATTCTTTTAACCGGTGTTCCTAAATTGGGCGGACAGTACATAGACCGTGATGATCCGCAAGAATGAAACAGCTTAGTTACGAGTCTGGTATTCCTTAGGATTTCGTTAGCTCTCTGGTCCAAAGAGATGCCGTGATTGCATCGGCCTTTTATATTGAGTTAGCATAAATACTAGTGCCGCTTAATAATTCAGTGTACATAAAGGTTTTTTCAAAAAAATTACGAGAGCAAGCTTATTTTTTCACAGCTGATTTGAGACTGTGTCCTGAGTATTCAGCGAAAAAATCACACCCGAAAGCCTTGTGCGCTCCGCCCTATTGGCCTTTTTTTCATTATTTTTTTTTTTCGATCAAATGTCCTCCGTAAAAGTTATAGATAATAGATATTCTGATCAACTTTGCCTTATGACTTTTTTTGCTAGCTATCTCAATTTAGGCGCTGCAACTATTTTAGTACTTCAGAATTCGGAAAAAATTAAGTAACAAACCTGCAACTTATTGTAGTAGAGGGTCTGTTCTTTATAATTAGTACGGCGTCTACAACTTAAAAAAATAAAATAAATACAAACAAATGTTAAATACAAAAGTTGTAGGTTCCTAAAGGTAATTGGTTGTCTGGTAATGGGTAACTTGATGACGCATCTGGGGTGCCCTATGAAAATTTGTATTATGTTAAGGCACCATAGATGAGGTCATAAAATTATCAGGCAACCTATCTCTCTCAAACAACCTTGAGGTTTTACCTCTTATTATCTTTTGCACATGTCAAAACGGGCAAATGATGGGTCTATGTCAATTCGTCGTAAGTCAATTCGTCGTACGTCAATTCGTCGTAAAGTCAATACGTCGTAAAGTCAATTCGTCGTAAAGACAATTAGTCGTAAACGTCGATTCGTCGTAAAGTCAATTTGTCGTACACGTCAATTCGCCGTAAAGTGAATTCGTCGTATACGTCAATTCGTTGTAGCGTTAATTCGTCGTATTTCCGAATTGTCGTGAAGTTACGTATACGACAATATAGGTAATTCGTCGTTATTATCGGTAAGGTTGATAATGTCTGATTAAACAGTAAAAGTATATTTTAACATCGTATTTGAAATACGACGAATTACCAATACGACGAATTGACGTTTACGACGAATAAACGTGTTAATAGTTTACAATTTCAATCAGCTATAAACAAACTTACCGATAATAACCTGGTTAGTTTTCAATGTAATGTTTGATTCAAATTGCAAACTAACCGGGTTATTATCGGTAAGTTTGGTAATGTCTGAAATAACTAGACAGTGTGAATTTATACATTCCATTCATCGAATTAGCAATACGACTAATTGACGTATACTACGAATTAACGTGTTAATAGTTTGCAATTTCAATCAGACATTATCAAACTTACCGATAATAACCTGGTTATTTTGCGATATAATGTCTGATTCAAATTGCAAACTAACCGGGTTATTATCGAAAAGTTTGGTAATGTTTGAAATACCCAGACAGTGTGACTTTATGCATTTCAATATTGCAACATTATACCTGAAATACGACGATTCGACTTATACGACAAATTATCCATACGACGAAATAATGTTACGACGAATTGACGTATGCGACGAATTGACTTTACGATGAATTGACGTATACGACCAATTGACTTTACGACGAATTGACCTGTACGACGAATTGACTTATACGACGAATTGACTTTACGCCGAATTGGCATACGACGAATTGACGTACGACATATTGATCTACGACGAATTGACGGTGACCCGCAAATGATAGGTGCTAACTGTCATAATGACAAACACTTGCATTTTTTAAATGGAACATTGTGCATATTTTTCGATAGAATGATTTATTTTTTATTTCTGATTCCAAATATACCATATGTGTTGATATTTGGTTCAGCTCTCAGTTCAGCTGTTTCTACGCTATTCAAGTTGAAAAATGCATTCATATCATCCAAATTAGGTGTGTACCCAGTTCCCAGTATATGGTATATTTGTTTTCAGAAGAAAAAATCAATCATTCTAGCAAAAAATATCCAAGGTGTTCTATTCACAGAACATATCCCAGAAAAATTTCTCAAATGGGAGAATGGTGACGAAGGTTTTTTATTAAGTTTTAAGTCAACGATGGCGACACTGTCAAAAGATAAAATAAATTTGCAGGAATCTGTAGACAGTGATTTGTGTTGGTTGGTTTTGTTATTTATTTTGTGATTTCGAAATTCAAAATTTTATACTTTTTATTTCACCTATTCGCGGTTTTCCTTTTCTAGGGTTTTTACACGTTCGGGAATTTTCTTTTCCAGGAATTAGTGGTTGTGCCGTGAAATAACTATATTTATATTTTCACATTCAGCTAACAGTATTTTACACGGTAAGGAAGTATTTTGTATACTTACTACTTTATGGTTTATAAATAGGCCAATAGCCATCTACTATCTTTGCTTAATAGGAAGAGGACAATCATGGATATTCTTACATTAGCAGAAACGAGTTATTGTAACAAGAACCCTAAGAAGAATTAGGCAAATTATTGCTAAACCCGTAAGATTTTACGAAATATCTCAAAGTGTAGCAGTATAGTCCTTGAACAATGCAAAATCAAACCTGAGAAGAATATCTCAAGAAATTTCACAATAATTTAAATAATTCAATCAATGATTTACTTCAACTTCCTATAAGAACCCATTGCCGACATCTTGAACCAATAATTCCGGTGGTGAGTATCTTCTTGTTCTTTTTTTTTACATATAAACTGGTCAACATTAAGTTCGGCCCATTCAATTTTGTGCCCTATTTTTGAACAGCTGCAACTTTTTTAAAAATAAATATTTTTGAATGCGGTTTGCGGCTTTCAAAAGCGCGTTTTTTCTAGATTAGGCTACATGTCACACATTTTTGGTTGGAAAGTTATTATCATGATATACGGGGTGATAAACAATGTCATGCAAAAAAGCAAAAATTTCGTGTGTGTGACACTTTGGCAAAAACATTTTTTAGTTGCTACAATATGGTTCGTTACTAAGGTAACATCAATATCTCTAGACGTTTTTGTCACTTTTTGGATTTAGGCCTTTTGGTTATGCAATCTTTAAAATGCTATAGTTCGAAAACGAAATCACGGATTTTCACGGGCGCTTCAAATTCGGAAAGCCTATTTCATGTAGATTTTCTATGACCTAAGAAATTTACGCAAGGTTTCAGTTTTAACATCATACCAGGCCGACAATAGACAAATAGGTATCCAACACGGAAACCTTAAATACTGGGTAAATTATTGGACGTAAAAGACACTATAAATGCGCACAAAAAAAATCAACTATAGAAATTTTTATTAAAAATTTTCACAAATACGAGATTGTCGTCCACCAGGACAAAATCGTCTCCAAAGTTTTGTGGAAAGGAATAATAATATCACTGATACAGTCTCGATACCTTTCCGCATTCATCGATTCCCTCAGTTAAACAACCAAATCCGTTCTCTCATTCATCAAAACACCACCCTTAACAACCACACCGGCACCTACAAACAGGTCCCTTGCATCCATGTTTCCTTCCAGATATCGTTAATTTCTCCCTCTCCATACTAAAACTCGTCCATCACTTCCACATAAATTAAACCTACATTCATCTGCGAACATGCACCTACTCCATTCTGCTATTAGCCGTATTCTGCCGTAAGTCCACGCTCGTGAAGTCTACTCCTTATGGTTTGCGTTGATATCCTTATGCCACTTACTGCTTGAAAGCGCTGGCAGTGTTTGATGGCAATAAGGGTTCTACTCCGTGTTTCATTACGAGCAATCAAACGATCCTGCCTTGATGTTGTTTTTCTCGTTCGTCCGCAACGGTGTTGGTAGCGATAACTTGAACTGCCATTATTTACTGCCATTACTTGTATTAAACCCAGTTCCGGGATGGAACCAAAAATGGGTTGTGTTTTCTCTCTGCGGGACCTAAACCGTGCTGATGAGCTGTGATACAGCGAAACGCGTCCACGGATGGTCTTGCAGAGATAAAACACTTCTCAATCGGTCCTTAATTGGGCCGTTACCTAATTAATATCAATGTTTTTCGGTACCAACCGACTTTACTTCTGGTTGGCAACTAGAATAGCTATTCTCGCAATTGTGGCGAATGCCTTTGCGAGTCGATTTGCTCTAATTTAATACTGGTTTATACGGTTGTTAGTAGCAATTTTTAGTGTGCCGATCAGAAAATAGATGGAGACCCTGTCTTCATTTTACTTGTATTAAACCCAGTTCCGGGATGGAACCAAAAATGGGTTGTGTTTTCTCTCTGCGGGACCTAAACCGTGCTGATGAGCTGTGATACAGCGAAACGCGTCCACGGATGGTCTTGCAGAGATAAAACACTTCTCAATCGGTCCTTAATTGGGCCGTTACCTAATTAATATCAATGTTTTTCGGTACCAACCGACTTTACTTCTGGTTGGCAACTAGAATAGCTATTCTCGCAATTGTGGCGAATGCCTTTGCGAGTCGATTTGCTCTAATTTAATACTGGTTTATACGGTTGTTAGTAGCAATTTTTAGTGTGCCGATCAGAAAATAGATGGAGACCCTGTCTTCATTTTACTTGCCATAAGCTAGGTTTCACTGGCTTGTATCCTTTTCACACTCCAAATTAGGTAGGTATGGGTATGCGTCTTTTCTTGATACATTTTATGGGCTCAAACTTACCTCACAACATTTCTCAATTCATTATGGCCAAGTTTAACCATTTTGTAAAATAAAATTTATTCTCCTTTGTTTTTAATCTGACACTTTCCGTATGAGAAGCGAGGGGGGTGAAGCATATGATAAAAACAGGTGTGACGTCAGGTCATTTTTGGCATTCTAATGTAGGGAGCCACCAGCTTATATTCCTTTGGAGTATCAGATTAAAATCGACGGACTGTAACTGATACAAGATAAAATTTGCAGTTGACGCAAAATGTCATGCCATAGAGTTTCATGCCTAATAGGGTTCCATGACAACATTGGTCCATCGTTGTTATGGAAACCTATTGCTATAAAGGATTCCATACACCACCGGCGAGATTTTTCGTACCGTTAGCGATTTTATCTTATTGTATCCTGGTATAATCTTGAAACTGAAACCTTGCGTAAATTTCATAGGTCATAGAAAATCTACATGAAATAGGCTTTCCGAATTTGAAGCGCTCGTGAAAATCCGTCATTTCGTTTACGAATTAAAGTAATTTGAAGATTGCATTACCAAAATTTGATGTTTAGTAGTGTATCTAAGGCCAAAGGGCTTAAATCCAAAAAGTGACAAAAACGTCTAGAGAAATTGATGTAACCTTAGTAACGAACCATATTATAGCAACTAAAAAAAAATTTGCCAAAGTGTCACACACACGAAATTTTTGCTTTTTTGCATGACATTGCTTATCACCCCGTATATCATGAAAATAGCTTTTTTACCAAAAATGTGTGACATGCAGCCTAATCTAGAAGAGACGCGCTTTTCAATGCCGCAAACCGCGTTCAAAAATATTTATTTTTAAAAAAGTTGCAGCTGTTTAAAAATAGGGCAAAAAATTGAATGGACCGAACTTAATGTTGACCAGTTTATCTACTAGAAAATAACTAGACGCATAACCTCCATTATCTATAAACTACTCGCCAAAAAAAAAAAACGAGACAAGCAATTTTTGGCACCGTATTCAATTTGTAATAAAAATAATAATAATAATTCGCACACTGGGCGTCATGGTGACACATACCTGTCAGGAAATCAAAAATAATTAAAATTCACCTATTTTTGATTGAAAATGCAATTTTGGCTTCGAATGATTGATATTTAAATTAAGTTGTAGAAAAAATATTGTTTGCAACTCGGGCGCGAAATACTTTGGTGTTCTCGACTATTTTTTAAACTCGGTTGCGCCTCGTTAAAAAAATCAGATTTCGATCACTAAAGTAGCATTTCGCGCCCTTGATACAAAAATAACTATTGAATTATTTTTTTTTTGAATGAGGTTTTTGGTATTCGATAGCCCATGTTGTATGTCTCGTGGAAAAAATTAATTTTTCTCCGAACGTCAAAAAAATTATACTTTACTAACACCTGTCGAGATGTCAGAAATGTAATTTCTATGCTTGGCAACCCTAGCAGCAGTAAAAGTACTTTTATTTGCAATCATATATGTAATCTTGTCATTACTGACTTTTTAAAAATTTGGAAGTGACGCTTTACCTGTGTCACTTCCCTCTTCAATTTCCCTCACCGATTTCCCTATTCGACTTCCCTCACCGATTTCCCTCACTCTAATTTATTTACCTTTGCTGGCAACAATGAGAACATGTCAGGTAAAAACGTCAAAGCAGTGAATGACACAATTTGGCATGTTTGTTTTATTTTTTTATCCAACACATGACAGTTATGACTATTATTATTAATGTCATCTTAGACAAGTAAACTATCAAATAACACACTAGTGTGTTATAATTCATAACTCACTAGTGAGTTATGGAATATAACTCACTAGTGAGTTATGGAATATAACTCACGTTCATATTTGAAGTAGTCTTCTATTTATTAGTGAGTTATGGATTATAACACACGTTCATATTTAGAATAGTATTCTATTTATTTATTACTATTACAAGCAGAATTCACATTGATATTGAAATTAAAGGAAACGTTAACGGTTTATTCGAATTTGAAGTCATTGTAAAATTCGTTGGTTCTTTGAAACCAGACGCTCCCATATCGGTGGAGCTGCTGATCATGCTGGAAGACGCCGACGCATAGAATCTTGTTTTTTTTTTTCTATTATCTCATGAAAAACCGATTTCTTCTACTTGTTGGATAAAACATTGTATGCCACTCGTGCGTTATGTTTCCTAAGTCACATGAGAATTTATACCACTCGGCCTGACGGCCTCGAGGTATAAATCTTTCTCGCGTGACTTATTTTCAACATAACACACTAGTACCATAAATAACTATTAATATTAAAAAAATTGAATGACTTATCATAATTAATGGTGTGCTTGCAAATAAAATAGTATACAAACCTCAGAGGAAAGTTTTCATTTCTGTCTCGAGATTAATAGTCAATCTCGACGCTTCGCGTCTCGATTGACTATATAAGTCTCTCGACAGTAATGAAACACTTCCCTACTCGGTATGTAATATACTATTACTGCCGCTCAACCATTCACTCACCCCATTCGATCACAAAATCCAATAAACTAGTCGAGTTTTCAAATTCTTATATTTAAGCCTCGCATCAAACTGGTTGGCGAATTCGACTAGGCTGGCGTCGCGACGCTGGATTTGTTGGGGCTATTGCATCTTCCCCTTGTTGGCGGCGGCGTGGCTTTTTAGGATTGATAGAATAGAACACATTCGTTGATCTTGACTCGAAAGTGTGTTCTTTGGATGCGTTTTGCATCAATTTCCATAGGGCAGGGCTATGCTCTCGGACTAAAAAAGCAGGACCATGACCCTTTGTGCCGGCTTTTGTTCCAAACAGAAAATAGCATGTCTGCTGCCTGTTAAAGACAAAAATCCCCTCGTTCCCAGCTGTGTCTATTGTGTCCCCCCCTAGGGTTCTTATCTTGGATGGAGAAGAGTCTACATTTATTGGGTATTTCTCGCAGAACATGTATATGAAGCAATAATAAGATTTGTTCCATCTTTCCTCTTCTAGTGAGCTCACCATCAGCCTCCTACAGCTGTTTGAAAAGGCTCTTCCTTGGTGTCCTGTATATGCATTTATGCATTTGTTCTCCCATTTAAAGTATCCCTTCTCGACATTTTCACGTACAGTCTTCCAGTTCTCTAGAAAATATTGGTACCTGTTCCTTACCATCTTTTTGAATGGGAAGTAATGGAGCATTTTTGAGCTTTTGCAGTCTATTGGTTGCTTTAACAGTAGATGCTTTTTTTGTCTACCCCTGTCTTTATTTTTTGTTCCATGCCCACCACTAGTAAGTCATAATTGCTATCAATTATCAGCTTTATCTCACCTGACCTCGTGTATTCGGTACCCTCAGTGATTTTTAACATCCCCACAGTGTAAGTGGTTTCCATGTATTTTATATTTTCAAATTCTTCTTTCAACATCATCAAGATCTGCCATGGTCTCCTAGTTATTTTCCTCCAGGTTTCCTCTTCAATGCCTTCTATTCTCTTACCACTAGTGTTTGGAAAATCCCATTTAGTGTATACCCCTACTTCAGCCACCAAGGCAATGAGATCTCTTTTTGTGGTGAAGTTTGTAGTCAGGCTTAAAAGGTTCTTATTTGCATGTGAGAAGTTTCCTTTTAGATCCCCCTTTTTGAAACTGACAAGCTCTTCTGATCCAAGATATTCATACCACACCTGTCCCTTGTTTCTTTCTTTTATGGATCTATTTTTTGAGAGCCTGGGGCAAGTCTTTAACCCGTTTCTGGAGCACTCTAGGTTTGTCGTGATCCCATACAATGCTCTTAGGAACTTTACTTCTGGTCTTTGGTGCTCAATTTGTTCATCTATCAGGCTTACAATATCTCTTTCAAATATCTGTGTGCTGTCACAGATCTTTCTCATTTCTCCCTCATTCCATTTGTTTCTCCTTCCCTCATATATCAATGTCCTTGAGAACAGGGTGAGATTTTTCCCTATATCCAGGTTGGGTGTTTCTTGCGGAGTAATTTGAGTTATATTTACCATGACGAAATTGGTATGGGCAAGTGCGTGCTTGAGGGGTGCTGTGTAGTCGGAAGTTCCTGGTATCATGGGCAGGCATTTTCTCTTTGTTTCTAGCGCGTTGAGCAGAACTCGGATTTGAGTGGTCAAATGGATTTTCGTCTCAATGCCAAGCTTCATGAGTTCCCTTAGCTCAGACCTCATATTTGGAGTGATTCGTGCATCTGGTAGGGTCATTGTTGGAAATATTATGTATTTGAGTAGGGCTTCTTTCAGGTAAGGGGGGATGTTAAATATTGTTTGATTGACGTTTACGAACTTTCTTTCTATGAGAGGTGGTCCAAATTTTATTCTCGCCACTTCCCAGTTTACTTCATAGTACCTTGATACTTCTTGTTTGCATTGCTTGAATAGTATGTTTATTATCTTCACCATCTCATTGTTTGGTACCTCACTCTGCTCCACCCACCAGTCAATTGCTTTTTTTTTGCACAAGACCCTGTTATGTGTGTGCTTGTCGTAACACCCTTTCCCTTTGTCAAGTAAATGATCTGGTATTCCGCTTTCTCTGGCTTTTGTTCTTTCCACAGAAATGGGGTATTTCAGTCCCATCATCGACATTGCGCTGGTTATTGGAGATGGGTCCTTTTTTGTTCTGGCAGATTTCTCTATTAGTTTTAGGTTCATCATGCTTTGGTTTCTGATGATATGAATTGTCTCTTCCTTTGCTGTTAGTATTTTCTCAGCTTTAGCTAGTAGAACTTGTACTGATGAATCCATTACAGTTTATTTTTGTTGCTCAAAACGTTTTTGAGTTAAAGATCCGTTTATACTCCTTCTAAATGGTCCTAACAAATCGATTCCTACCTTTTCGAAAGGTGTACCCACTGGTATAGGGTGTAGAAGACCAATTGGCTTCCGATTTTGTTGACCCTTTCTTGCCTGACAATCTGGACAACCTTTAATAAATTTTTCGACGTCTTTTTGTAGTTTGTCCCAATGGAATCTTTGTCTTATCTTATTTAATGTTTTTATTGTGCCTAAATGGCCGCTCAATGGCTCAGAATGGTTTGTATAAATTATTTCCGCAATCAGTTGCCTAAGCACGACTAAAAGTTGTTCTCTACCATAAGAGCTAGTATTCATCTTGTAAAGAACGTCATCTGTAAGCCTATAGTTTTTTATACGTCTACGTAAGCCAATTGTAGTATTTTCAGGATTTTTTAAAGCTTCAATTAATTCTGTTAATTCTTTATCTTCTTTTTGTAATTTTGCGACGTCTTCAGCTTCTAATAAGAATGTAGGTATATCCTCTAAGTTTTCCTCAGGCTCTGGTTGTAGCACTGGATATCTGCTGATACAATCTGCATCTTTATGAGCAATACCACTTTTATGTACGATTACGTGATCGAATTCTGACAATTTTAACGACCATCTGGCCAATCTACCTATTGGGTCTTTCAATGATTTAAGCCAACAAAGCGCGTGGTGGTCAGTTACGATGGTGACGGGTTTTCCATATATTAGATGTCTCAAGTATGATAATGCCCACATTGCAGCTAAACCTTCCAATTCGGTGATTGTATAATTTTTTTCTGCCTTTGTTAGGCTTCTGCTGGCGTAAGCTACAGGGTGAAGCATCGTGTCATGCCCTTGTTGCAATAGAACTGCCCCGATGCCATCTTGGCTTGCATCCACTCTTAATTCACAACTTTTTTGTGGATTGTTTTGATTTAATACCGGTGCGGTAGTTAGTCGTTCTTTAAGGCTGTCGAATGCTTCTTGTTGCTCTTGTATTATGGCTCATTAAGGCGAATTGCCCCTAATAGCTAAATGCCAAAGGACTAAAAATAAAAATTCTCCTACTAAAAATATAGTTCAAAAAAAAAAAAAAAATCAAAATTGAGTTGGGTGGGTTATGATATAAGAATAACAAATACTTGATTAAAAAAAAAATCCTGAAAAAAAAAATCCTTCGAATAATCCAGCCGCGGTAAAAAAAAATAATTCAATAAAATAAATAAAAAAAAATAAAATATATACCGGGTGTCTACGAGATCAGTTTCGCGCTGGCATTTGGTGAGTTTTTTTTCGATGGCAAAGATTTTTGGTATGGAGTGTAGGTTTGAGAAATGTCATCTTTTGACATAAATTTCGATGTTTGGTAACTTCCGGTTTAACCGGAAATGACCTTAACTTCGTAATTTCGAATGGCATCGCAAGAATTTTTTTGCATGTTTCGGATCTGCGGTTCATGATGTGTATGAAAACGTCAAATTTGAAACTTTTTGAAGAAATTTTAAAATTCTGGATCAAAATTTATTTGGTAGTGGTGTCTATTTAATTTCTCTAGAAACCCTAAATACCGTTCACCAGTTAATCGTCCTTGAAAAAATATCGGCCCCACAATTCTCGTACCAAGTATGCTCGCCCAAACATTGATTCCAAACCTTTCCTGAAAATTTCCATTCTATGTTGATTTTCCAACGCTCAATATCTGGTGTTTTGCCTGTTGAACATTCCATTATTTGTGAACCGAGACTCGTCTGAGTATAAAATTGAGCGCGTAAGATTATTGTTTTGGTTATACGTGTCTAAAAACCAATTACAAAATATTAACCTCCTTTCAAAGTCTTCTTCGTAGAGAGCTTGATGAAGCTGGTATTTAAATGTCTTGTATCCATACTTTTTCAAAATCTTACGCGCTGTTTCGTGGTTAATCTGAAGTTCTTGACCTATTTCTCTCGTAGATGCAGTTGGATTCATTTCCACAAAAGCTACCACATTTACTTCCATTTCTTCACTCACAATAAATTTCTCGGGAGGATCTTGAGGCTCTTGTCGCATTTTTCTAATAAGAAATATGATGTACTGTCGAGTAGGGAAGTTGGGACGCCCAGGAAATTCTTGCCTATAAACGCGTGCCGCTTCTGATGCATTCTTTCCGCATTGTCCATAAATAATGAGTATATCCACTTGTTCGCTTCTGGTAAACATTATTGTTTCCTTTTTTCAAGAAAAAAAGACCACCAGCCCCTTTCAGATCGCGTATTATCATACAGGGGTTTATTTATAAGTAGTTTGATCATTTTTTATAATAATGGATAATAAAAATAAAAAAAATAATTAAAAACTGGCATAAATGAAAAGTTTTAATGCATAATTGGTTTTATTTTGAAAAAGGTAAAAAGCTCTTGTTGTGAAAGTGGGATGATTTCACTGATTTCATTGAGTTATCACGTGAAATGCGATTTTTTCAACTTTGGAAGCTTTTGGAGAATACGCAAAGGATAACAACATCTCATTTACATTTTTCTACGATCGTGTGATTCGAAAAAAACAAGTTTAAGATAATTCTGTCACTTTTTATTCGAAAATAAATTTTGATCCAGAATTTAAAATTTCTTCAAAAGGTTCAAATTTGACGTTTTCATACACATCATGAACCGCAGATCCGAAAAAAATTCTTGCGATGCCATTCGAAATTACGAAGTTAACGTCATTTCCGGTTAAACCGGAAGTTACCAAACATGGAAATTTATGTCAAAAGATGACATTTCTCAAACCTACACTCCATACCAAAAATCTTTGCCATCGAAAAAAAAACTCACCAAATGCCAGCGCGAAACTGATCTCGTAGACACTCGGTATATATAGAAAAAGAAAAATACGGAAAATAAATATCAGAAAAAGCAAAATGTTTTTAATAAAAATGTAGGTACTCTCATCATTTTAAATTTATTCCAAAAAAATGATTAAATTGTAAGTAATAGATACGGCGCCTCCACCACACTTTTAATTTTAATCAATAATCTTTGAATAAATAGGTACGCCATGTGAAATAAAATATAGTTTGATGCGAGGCTTAAATATAAGAATTTGAAACCTCGACTAGTTTATTGGATTTTGTGATCGAATGGGGTGAGTGAATGGTTGAGCGGCAGTAATAGTATATTATATACCGAGTAGGGAAGTGTTTCATTACTGTCGAGAGACTTATATAGTCAATCGAGACGCGAAGCGTCGAGATTGACTATTAATCTCGAGACAGAAATGAAACACTTCCCTACTCGGTATATAATATACTATTACTGCCGCTCAACCATTCACTCACCCCATTCGATCACAAAATCCAATAAACTAGTCGAGTTTTCAAATTCTTATATTTAAGCCTCGCATCAAACTATATTTTATTTCACATGGCGTACCTATTTATTCAAAGATTATTGATTAAAATTAAAAGTGTGGTGGAGGCGCCGTATCTATTACTTACAATTTAATCATTTTTTTGGAATAAATTTAAAATGATGAGAGTACCTACATTTTTATTAAAAACATTTTGCTTTTTCTGATATTTATTTTCCGTATTTTTCTTTTTCTATATATACCGAGTGTCTACGAGATCAGTTTCGCGCTGGCATTTGGTGAGTTTTTTTTTCGATGGCAAAGATTTTTGGTATGGAGTGTAGGTTTGAGAAATGTCATCTTTTGACATAAATTTCCATGTTTGGTAACTTCCGGTTTAACCGGAAATGACGTTAACTTCGTAATTTCGAATGGCATCGCAAGAATTTTTTTCGGATCTGCGGTTCATGATGTGTATGAAAACGTCAAATTTGAACCTTTTTGAAGAAATTTTAAAATTCTGGATCAAAATTTATTTTCGAATAAAAAGTGACAGAATTATCTTAAACTTGTTTTTTTCGAATCACACGATCGTAGAAAAATGTAAATGATGTTTGTTATCCTTTGCGGTATTCTCCAAAAGCTTCCAAAGTTGAAAAAATCGCATTTCACGTGATAACTCAATGAAATCAGTGAAATCATCCCACTTTCACAACAAGAGCTTTTTACCTTTTTCAAAATAAAACCAATTATGCATTAAAACTTTTCATTTATGCCAGTTTTTAATTATTTTTTTTTATTTTTATTATCCATTATTATAAAAAATGATCAAACTACTTATAAATAAACCCCTGTATGATAATACGCGATCTGAAAAAGGCTGGGTGGTCTTTTTTTCTTGAAAAAAGGAAACAATAATGTTTACCAGAAGCGAACAAGTGGATATACTCATTATTTATGGACAATGCGGAAAGAATGCATCAGAAGCGGCACGCGTTTATAGGCAAGAATTTCCTGGGCGTTCCCAACTTCCCTACTCGACAGTACATCATATTTCTTATAAGAAAAATGCGACAAGAGCCTCAAGATTCTCCCGAGAAATTTATTGTGAGTGAAGAAATGGAGTAAATGTGGTAGCTTTTGTGGAAATGAATCCAACTGCATCTACGAGAGAAATAGGTCAAGAACTTCAGATTAACCACGAAACAGCGCGTAAGATTTTGAAAAGTATGGATATACAAGGACATTTAAATACCAGCTTCATCAAGCTCTCTACGAAGAAGACTTTGAAAGGAGGTTAATATTTTGTAATTGGTTTTTAGACACGTATAACCAAAACAATAATCTTACGCGCTCAATTTTATACTCAGACGAGTCTCGGTTCACAAATAATGGAATGTTCAACAGGCAAAACACCAGATATTGAGCGTTGGAAAATCAACATAGAATGAAAGAGGGAAATTTTCAGGAAAGGTTTGGAATCAATGTTTGGGCGGGCATACTTGGTACGAGAATTGTGGGCCGATATTTTTTCAAGGGCGATTAACTGGTGAACGGTATTTAGGGTTTCTAGAGAAATGAAATAGACACCACTACCAAATAAATTTTGATCCAGAATTTTAAAATTTCTTCAAAAAGTTTCAAATTTGACGTTTTCATACACATCATGAACCGCAGATCCGAAAAATGCAAAAAAATTCTTGCGATGCCATTCGAAATTACGAAGTTAAGGTCATTTCCGGTTAAACCGGAAGTTACCAAACATCGAAATTTATGTCAAAAGATGACATTTCTCAAACCTACACTCCATACCAAAAATCTTTGCCATCGAAAAAAAACTCACCAAATGCCAGCGCGAAAACTGATCTCGTAGACCCCCGGTATATATTTTATTTTTTTTTATTTATTTTATTGAATTATTTTTTTTTACCGCGGCTGGATTATTCGAAGGATTTTTTTTTTTTCAGGATTTTTTTTTTTTAATCAAGTATTTGTTATTCTTATATCATAACCCACCCAACTCAATTTTGATTTTTTTTTTTTTTTGAACTATATTTTTAGTAGGAGAATTTTTATTTTTAGTCCTTTGGCATTTAGCTATTAGGGGCAATTCGCCTTAATGAGCCATAATACAAGAGCAACAAGAAGCATTCGACAGCCTTAAAGAACGACTAACTACCGCACCGGTATTAAATCAAAACAATCCACAAAAAAGTTGTGAATTAAGAGTGGATGCAAGCCAAGATGGCATCGGGGCAGTTCTATTGCAACAAGGGCATGACACGATGCTTCACCCTGTAGCTTACGCCAGCAGAAGCCTAACAAAGGCAGAAAAAAATTATACAATCACCGAATTGGAAGGTTTAGCTGCAATGTGGGCATTATCATACTTGAGACATCTAATATATGGAAAACCCGTCACCATCGTAACTGACCACCACGCGCTTTGTTGGCTTAAATCATTGAAAGACCCAATAGGTAGATTGGCCAGATGGTCGTTAAAATTGTCAGAATTCGATCACGTAATCGTACATAAAAGTGGTATTGCTCATAAAGATGCAGATTGTATCAGCAGATATCCAGTGCTACAACCAGAGCCTGAGGAAAACTTAGAGGATATACCTACATTCTTATTAGAAGCTGAAGACGTCGCAAAATTACAAAAAGAAGATAAAGAATTAACAGAATTAATTGAAGCTTTAAAAAATCCTGAAAATACTACAATTGGCTTACGTAGACGTATAAAAAACTATAGGCTTACAGATGACGTTCTTTACAAAATGAATACTAGCTCTTATGGTAGAGAACAACTTTTAGTCGTGCCTAGGCAACTGATTGCGGAAATAATTTATACAAACCATTCTGAGCCATTGAGCGGCCATTTAGGCACAATAAAAACATTAAATAAGATAAGACAAAGATTCCATTGGGACAAACTACAAAAAGACGTCGAAAAATTTATTAAAGGTTGTCCAGATTGTCAGGCAAGAAAGGGTCAACAAAATCGGAAGCCAATTGGTCTTCTACACCCTATACCAGTGGGTACACCTTTCGAAAAGGTAGGAATCGATTTGTTAGGACCATTTAGAAGGAGTATAAACGGATCTTTAACTCAAAAACGTTTTGAGCAACAAAAATAAACTGTAATGGATTCATCAGTACAAGTTCTACTAGCTAAAGCTGAGAAAATACTAACAGCAAAGGAAGAGACAATTCATATCATCAGAAACCAAAGCATGATGAACCTAAAACTAATAGAGAAATCTGCCAGAACAAAAAAGGACCCATCTCCAATAACCAGCGCAATGTCGATGATGGGACTGAAATACCCCATTTCTGTGGAAAGAACAAAAGCCAGAGAAAGCGGAATACCAGATCATTTACTTGACAAAGGGAAAGGGTGTTACGACAAGCACACACATAACAGGGTCTTGTGCAAAAAAAAAGCAATTGACTGGTGGGTGGAGCAGAGTGAGGTACCAAACAATGAGATGGTGAAGATAATAAACATACTATTCAAGCAATGCAAACAAGAAGTATCAAGGTACTATGAAGTAAACTGGGAAGTGGCGAGAATAAAATTTGGACCACCTCTCATAGAAAGAAAGTTCGTAAACGTCAATCAAACAATATTTAACATCCCCCCTTACCTGAAAGAAGCCCTACTCAAATACATAATATTTCCAACAATGACCCTACCAGATGCACGAATCACTCCAAATATGAGGTCTGAGCTAAGGGAACTCATGAAGCTTGGCATTGAGACGAAAATCCATTTGACCACTCAAATCCGAGTTCTGCTCAACGCGCTAGAAACAAAGAGAAAATGCCTGCCCATGATACCAGGAACTTCCGACTACACAGCACCCCTCAAGCACGCACTTGCCCATACCAATTTCGTCATGGTAAATATAACTCAAATTACTCCGCAAGAAACACCCAACCTGGATATAGGGAAAAATCTCACCCTGTTCTCAAGGACATTGATATATGAGGGAAGGAGAAACAAATGGAATGAGGGAGAAATGAGAAAGATCTGTGACAGCACACAGATATTTGAAAGAGATATTGTAAGCCTGATAGATGAACAAATTGAGCACCAAAGACCAGAAGTAAGTTCCTAAGAGCATTGTATGGGATCACGACAAACCTAGAATGCTCCAGAAACGGGTTAACGACTTGCCCCAGGCTCTCAGAAAATAGATCCATAAAAGAAAGAAACAAGAGACAGGTGTGGTATGAATATCTTGGATCAGAAGAGCTTGTCAGTTTCAAAAAGGGGGATCTAAAACGAAACTTCTCACATGCAAATAAGAACCTTTTAAGCCTGACTACAAACTTCACCACAAAAAGAGACCTCATTGCATTGGTGGCTGAAGTAGGGGTATACACTAAATGGGATTTTCCAAACACTAGTGGTAAGAGAATAGAAGACATTGAAGAGGAAACCCGGAGGAAAATAACTGGCAGATCTTGATGATGTTGAAAGAAGAATTTGAAAATATAAAATACATGGAAACCACTTACACTGTGGGGATGTTAAAAATCACTGAGGGTACCGAATACACGAGGTCAGGTGAGATAAAGCTGATAATTGATAGCAATTATGACTTACTAGTGGTGGGCACGGAACAAAAAATAAAGACAGGGGTAGACAAAAAAACCATCTACTGTTACAAGCAACCAATAGACTGCAAAAGCTCAAAAATGCTCCATTACTTCCCATTCAAAAAGATGGTAAGGAACAGGTACCAATATTTTCTAGAGAACTGGAAGACTGTACGTGAAAATGTCGAGAAGGGATACTTTAAATGGGAGAACAAATGCATAAATGCATATACAGGACACCAAGGAAGAGCCTTTTCAAACAGCTGTAGGAGGCTGATGGTGAGCTCACTAGAAGAGGAATGATGGAACAAATCTTATTATTGCTTCATATACATGTTCTGCGAGAAAGACCCAATAAATGTAGACTCTTCTCCATCCAAGATAAGAACCCTAGGGGGGGACACAATAGACACAGCTGGGAACGAGGGAATTTTTGTCTTTAACAGGCAGCAGACATGCTATTTTCTGTTTGGAACAAAAGCCGGCACAAAGGGTCATGGTCCTGCTTTTTTAGTCCGAGAGCATAGCCCTGCCCTATGGAAATTGATGCAAAACGCATCCAAAGAACACACTTTCGAGTCAAGATCAACGAATGTGTTCTATTCTATCAATCCTAAAAAGCCACGCCGCCGCCAACAAGGGGAAGATGCAATAGCCCCAACAAATCCAGCGTCGCGACGCCAGCCTAGTCGAATTCGCCAACCAGTCGAGTAGAAGTACAACTTGACCTCGACGTCAGCGACGTCACTCACTCTGTCCACAAGTTCACCGACGAAATTAACAGCCTGTCGCATCGAATATCACCGTACAGTAAATCCAAAATGCAGCGTACCATAGAATGATGGTTTTCAAATTTCAGCAAATTTTAATTTATTTTCGTTTTCAATAGGTAATCTATTTTGTTAATATTATCATTTTTCAAGTGGTTCAATTTTTTTGAGTTAAAAGGTTTTCGTTGGCAAGGTTAATATTTTATTATATAGTTTAGGTTTTTTATCATCTTAAATTATTTAGTATACCATTTATTCAATTATAGGGAAATGTATACTTAGGGACATCAAATAAATATTTTTTTTGTATAAGGTAATTTTTTTTTTGTTTCGTTTTTCTTTTTGTAAAGATTCAATTTTTTTTACTCAATTTCTCTCTTCTTACTCTGAAATGTTTAAAATGTTTATTTTTTATATATTTTTTTTTTATTGTTTAAAATTTTTATTTATTTATTTATTTATTTATTTTTTTCAACATTTTCAGCTGGGGTCCAGCTTTCTGTAGCGCGGGGAAATGTCAAGCCAAAGAATAATACCCATTATAATATGTATTAATTATATTATAATTCGAAAGTTCATTGACATGTCGTATTGTTCTACTTTAGTTTCCTGTACAACAGGATAAACGATTATTACCAATATTGGGCAATACTGGCATTGCAATGAATAATTAGACACATCAGCAAAAACTTGGTGCAACGACCCAAGTTTGAGGAATCAATAATTTCTTGCTGACAATAGGAAATCGACTTGGATCAATAATTCGGTTTTCCTAGTCAGTTGGGTTTTAAAGCTGAAGCGAATAACAAAGCTTGAGCCGGGTTATCGGGCGCGAAAAAGTTAAAGTTGTAACGTTACAGAAAGATGGATTTTCAGCGGTAAGTCAAGTTTAATTTGTAAACTCATCATTTTAAATTTATAAAATTATTCATGTTACTTTCCCCTATTTCATTATTGTTCATTTTATTTTGTAAGTAATAAACAGGCATTTTTATTTTACATTTGGTTTTCATTTTGGACTGGATCCCAAGTCCCCAGTCACGACAAAACAGGTTGTGACAATATAAATCTCTCGACAGTAATGAAACACTTCCCTACTCGGTATGTAATATACTATTACTGCCGCTCAACCATTCACTCACCCCATTCGATCACAAAATCCAATAAACTAGTCGAGTTTTCAAATTCTTATATTTAAGCCTCGCATCAAACTATATTTTATTTCACATGGCGTACCTATTTATTTAAAGATTATTGATTAAAATTAAAAGTGCAGTTGTTGAAAGTAGTATTCTGAAATTGAATTCCATCACTTGAGTTCACACTTGCTCTAGTTACAGCCTCGTTGATTGTAGTATTTGTGGTATTTGTACTACTGTAAAGCTGGAAACTATTTTCATCGATATGGGTATTGTCGGACGTCTCTTCGGGTACATCCAGAATCCTTCTAGCAACTTTTTGTTTGCTAGACATCGACTCGTCATAGTAGCTTTCTGCTAGACTTCCAGCCACCGTGTCTCTTCAGGGTTTTTTTTTTTTTTTTTTTTATTTGTCAAACACATTGTGTTTATTACATTACAATCTAGTCAGTAAGACTAATTAGCAATTTTCTTTTAACCTAATTTACTATAAAGTTTACAATTCTTGAGGTTCACTCAACAGTTTTCCCCACTTTGCTTAAACTGTAAATCACAATTTTGATGTGTTTATAGCACTTCAGGGTGATAACATCGATTCCACTATCTACAAGTAATGTAGCAGATGTTCTCCTTAAACTATGCCCTGTATATTTTTTCCAATTTGACAATTGTAAATATAAAGCGATTTTCCTGGGTACTTCGCCGATGGTGTGTACCCCCATGAACGAACGGTGAGAGTTTCCATCCACATATACTTGAAAAAGAAACAAGTGTTATCTTTTGCACCTAAAGACACACATTTTCGATACAAATTGAGAAAATCTTCTGCAACAACAGTGAAAGATCGACTTTTTTTTTGTTTTTGTGTCCGAAATTTTTATATGAAGAATTTTTCCAAGGTCATCTATATCATCAAATAGCCCTCGTTTTTCTTCTTTAGGAATGCACGGAGTTTCAAATATTTGGATATGTCCCACCCAAGCTTTATATTTAATTAGGATTTCACCATAGAGTACTGAGCCCATGATGTAGAGCACTTTTTGACTTGAACAGCCATTTCAGAAAAGTACAATACGCTAATAGCACATTTTCGAAAAATACTTTCACGTTTTTGGTAGCACAGCATTTATCAAATTTCCCATCGCAGCCTCATAAATAGCTGCTGATTTCGTCGGATTTAAATAATTCTCAATCGCCCTTTGAACAGATTGCTCAATATCTGGTGGAGTGCATTCCATTGTTCCCTCCTCATCAGAATCCATGGTAATATTGCTTCTGTAATAGACATTTTACCTAGTTTCTCTAAGGGTGAAATGATAAAAACCTGAATACTTACGAATTGCCCCAAAATTGTATAAAACTTGCAATATGTTGACCTAGTGAAGTTTGCTGTATGTTTCCGATACCATAAATTGTACGGGAATTGCAAAATTTTAAATCGTGATCTTTTTCTTTTGACAATACATCGTTAGTTTTGTTGCTAGGTTTTTCCATAGAGAAGTTTTTTTTTTAAAGTCAGTTGCTATATCTTGATTCAATTAGGCAATCTCAATCACATGATTTTATATGGCCGTTCAGGTCAAATATTGCGGTGACAAGCCGGTGACGTTCATAAGGAGAGCATTTGTGTTCGGCTTTTGTTGCTTTCGAAGTGAATTTTATGTGTTTCTACGTATTTTTCATTGGTTTTGGTTTTGGTCATTGTTGTTTTCATAGTGAATTTTATAGTCTTTAATATTTCTACGTATTTTTTAGTGTACTGGCGCTTGTTGTTTTCAAAGTAAATTTTATAGTGTTTCTACGTATTTTTTAATTTATTAATAAGTTCTGAGATGGACAGTGAATATCTTAAAGTATTATTATTAAGGGAAAAACGAGCCTCTGTTAGATCCTTGCTTTTAATTGCAGCAATCCATAAAGCCCTGCGTTGTTTTGATAATTTATATTTGTAGATCAAAAGCCAATGATTTAAAATAGCAGGAACTGAATAATAAATTTCACATTATTCCTGTTACCTCGACTTCCACACCCAGTTACGATGCAAATCGCTGGCATTTTAATTAACACAATACCTAAACACACAAAAAAACACAAAATCCGATAATTCAAATCTGGACGTTTGTCCAGAATCTGACAGAATCAATGACATACAGAATAAACAACACAGTGCTTGACCCAATGCTTGACCCGAACTTCCATATTGAATTTCGTTTTTGACAGGTCAGTAGATTGCCTAATTTAAAAAAATAAGGCCCAAACTAGAATATGAAATGAAACCGCAACACTTTGTTTGATTGATCGATGTCACCTTTATTGGCAGCAATATTTAATTATAGAAATATTGTTTTTCTTTCACGATTGAACTCGTTTAAAGAAAAAATACCCTGTTGCATACGGAGTAGAAGCACTTTGTTGTGCTTCAGCAGTATTTGCAAGCCTCACTACGTTCGGCTGGCAAACCTACTGCTTCAACACAACAAAGTAAAGCTTCTACTCCTAATATAACCATATACTATTATTTGAAGGAATGCATTTCTCAAGTAATATACAGGGATAATAATATCGGATGTCTGCCATATTCGCACTATGTTTGTTTTTGGATGTCCATATAGGCGATTAGAAAATTAATATTGATATCTCCAGACATATTGGCCAGTTTTTTCATGAGTGCCCTTTGGCTGCAGATAGTCAGATACACTACTAATCAATAAAGTTGGTCAAATCTCTCAAGCATGCACAATGTTTAAAGAGCTGTAGATTGAAAATCGATTTCGAACAGCATTGCAGGATTCGAAAGCTTATTTCTTTTAGAGGTTCCGCGACACTTTTAACAGTAGAAAAAAACGTTCCACAATCCATTAAACCGTAAGCCACATCGTTTCAACATAGTGGTGCTAAAATGGATCTTCAGGAGGCTCTTGCAAAAATCGTCTCGAGATATTGGCCCAAAGTATCACCTAACTAATTTTCGAAGAAAACAAAAGGCATACAGACCAATTTGAATAGGTTAGAAAAAAAGAATTAGCATAATTTGAGGTTTATGATTTTCTTGACCCCTGTATAATGTGAACAAAAAATAAGGTTAAAAATGTCATTAAAAAAAAAAAAAAAAATATTAGAAATTGAATATAGTGCTTAAAATTGCCTGTCCCTTTTTTTTTTGACGAGCAGTTTACTTATCGAGAATTTATACAGTTATTCCAGAATAGTAATTTTTTCTCTGGTGATACTCCCTGGCGCATTTTAGGTGGAAGTCTTCTCGATCGTTCTGTTAAAATTTCTCAGCCAATAACCACCAACTGTGATGTTAGTCCTTTACAATTGGGTCCTTCAAAAATCCATTGATTTGAAAAAAATCAAGTATTATATCGCATTCCTTGTCTTTTAATGACTCATAACTTTAAGTAGCCTTCTTCAAAATTTTTCTGAAATAAGGATTTACATAATTCAACAGTTCTTGCAATATCAATGCATCGTCAATGTCACGGTTGGGACTTCCGATAAGCATGAGAGAAATTCTTAATAATTTTCCTGGAAGTTTATTGGCCAGAACTAGCATATGCTGCAGCACACGACCAATAATTATAAAGTTGTCAATCTCATTCAGTTTATTAAGTTCTGAAAACGGAATTAGACAATCCTCTCCTTAAAAAAAAAGATGTTCACATTTTGCAAAAAAAAATACTAAACAATTCTTTGGTTAATCCACCGCCGTCAACATCCATTTCGCTCGTAAAAAAAAAAACATTAATTTTTTTTATCTAGAATACTTTCGTCTTTGTAAATATTCAATATATCATTGATACAATAATTGCTTCTAGAGACTACAATGTTAAGTACTTCTGCGTCTTCAGGAAGGGAAGGAAACGTTAAAAAACAATTGCTGTTGTCCACGTTTTTCGTTTCTCCATTTGATAGAAATTAATCAAGTAAATTTATGTAGGGAACTTCACGTAAATTTACATAGGTACCCATTTGATCCTCTCCGTTACTATCGTCATCTTCCTCGCGGTTTTCAATTAGCGACAGAAATGATGTTGGTGTTCTTGGTGGATCAGTTCTTTTGGAAATCTGTGGACGCCTTGCTGTATTAGATAGTGTTGACGAATCCTGCGTTAGGGCCAACCTCCTTCTTACAGATGTTCCGACTTGAGGAAGAGGGCTGAAAATCGTCATCGTCTGAGAACTCTGGTCTAGAGTGTCTAGCAGATCTTTGTTCCAGAGTCTCTGCATCATTAATAGTTAACGGTGTTACTTGGAAAATCATTCATAAGAAGCACAATAAGCCTACTTTGTGAAAGACAAATTTCTAGATCTTCTCTAGTTGCTATATCGGTATCTACTATAAGGAGTATTTTTTTCGACTTGTCTAAGCTAGCCTAAACCCACATATTGTTAGCAGATGTTGAATATTTGGACGGTAAACAGCTGCAATGTCCTGTTTAATATCGTCAAGGTTGCTAGTCCTGGATATTATTATGGGCAAATCTGCTTCGCCTAAGATTAATTTATTTATCCAACACATGACAGTTATGACTGTTATTATTAATGTCATTTTAGACAAGTAAACTATCAAATAACACACTAGTGTATTATAATCTATAACTCACTAGTGAGTTATGGATTATAACTCACGTTCATATTTAAAGTAGTATTCTATTAAGGTATTTATCACTATTACAAGCAGAATTCACATTGATATTGAAATTAAATGAAAAAGCTAAGGGTTTAGGGTGGATTTTCATGCATCCGTTTGTCCGACGAAAGATGTCCGTTAAACATTCTATTCTGACATAATCGTATAAAAATATGTCAAAATAAAAGATTTAACGGACATATTTCGTCGGACAAACGGATGCATGAAAATCCACCCTTATTCAAATTTGAAATCATTGTAGAATTCGTTGGTTCATTGGAACCAGGGGCTCCCATATCGGTACAGCTGCTGATAGTGCTGGATGACGCCGACGCATTAGAACCTTGTATTTTTTCTGAAATTTGTATTTTGTTCCACCGATTCTTCCAGGTACCGTGACGCCTCAAAGTATTCATGTTAGCCCCTGCATTGACCAAAAGAGTCGCCGAAGACCTTTTCAGGCAGTGACCGGTGTAGAGCGCTGGGCTTTGACCATAATGCTTTGACCAAAATGTAAAAAAGTCACTGGCAATTCTGACATTTACAGGGTACTGAGACGCAAGTAGCAACGATTTCTTCCACTTGTTGGATAAAACATTGTATGCCACTCGTGTGTTATGTTTCCTAAGTCACTTGAGAATTTATACCACTCGGCCTAACGGCCTCGTGGTATAAATCTTTCTCGCGTGACATATTTTCAACATAACACACTAGTACCATAAATAACTATTATTTCACTACTTACCTGAGAAATAGTCATTATTCAATCTATTTTTCTATGGTCTATTTTTTCCCAAGAAAGATTTTGACATTGGCCGCGTTCACCAGATACAAAACGGTTTGTAAACAATTTACAAATACCAACAATATATGTTTGCTAAACATTTGGTTCTGCTGAACGATGTGGTGTTTTCCTTTCCCTTTGACTTTCTATTCAAAAGTGTTTACCTATCAGTTCATTTTGATTTTTTTCAAATATGAATCATAATATAATCAATGATTTATTAGGGGAGAGTGGGGCAGCTTCGACATGTTAAGGTTTGAAAGATTTTAAAAACTATTTGTATTTACAGAAATAAACACAACTTTATCTAAACATAGTGATAACATTTCTTTAGTAGGTAATAGGCATTTAAAACCAATATCATATAAATTCAAAGAGAAAAATATTTTTTTTTTGTCAAATGACGAACTTGCCCTCCCCTAGGGGGCAAATTCGACAGCATTATTCTGATACAAATACCTAAATTTTATTTTCTACCTAAATCACAACCAAAATTAAGTGCTCTTCTTCGTATACATCAGATCGTTTTTTTTATAATCTCTAACCATCCTAGAAACAAAACTAATAATTCGAGAGTACCGGAATAACGATTGGCGAAGTTGCGCCACCCAAGGGGATTCTAGTAAAATATTTAAAAACATCTTACAGGAGCCTTTTTACCGCCTATTATCAAATATTTCTACAAAATATGGGTCAAAGTCACCCTGTGAAAATTAACTTGCGAAATAGAACGCTCTAACGGAACGAAAGTATTATTAAAGTAATAGCCAATCCTTAGATCAGAAATTTAAAAACTCGATAATTGCGTTTTATGCGACAAATTGAGTAGCTACCTTCTCCAGACTTAAGGAGCAACTAACTGATACGTACGATGCACCCTTAAGCCAGTTTCGGAATTTCCGAATCCAACCAATTCCTAGCGAAGCGCGGTAACAAACTTGCCTCGCATGTCGAAGTTGCCCCACTGTCCCTAGAGGAGGGTAATATAATTCAACAACTTGTCCCAGTATTGCCCGACTTGGTGCAACCAAATCCTCTACGAGATGAAGTTGAAGAACTGTATCCACAGGAGAGACGTGAGGTAGTGAGGAATTCAAATTATTTTGAAGAAACGATTCCCCAATATACAGATATGCAATTCAAAGTACATTTTAGGATGCCTAGAATATCCTTTGAGGTATGATAATACAAGAATTTATAATTTATAGTGGATACTAACATTAAATTGATGGCTCCGTGTCATTTGCGCGAGGGAGAAAAGTGTGATAAAAAAAACGCGAGGAACAAAAACGCGACTGGAATAAAGCGCGATTGGACAAGAACGCGAGGTGCCTAACTATCTACGAGAACTATAGACCCATCGACCTTATAGACCGCTTTCCAAAATACAAGATATTTCCGTTGGTTCTGGTTCAAAAGAGCGATATTTGAAATAGCGACATCAAAAAGGCGACATATTGTTAAAGCGATATATCAAAATAGCGATATTCAAAACAGCGACTTATTGAAATAGCGACATTTAAAACAGCGACATTTGAAAAAAACGGCGACATATCAAATGAGCGACATTCGAAAGCGCGATACTTGAAACAGCGACATTGCAAATTATGTGAAGAACGAGATTGAAAACAGCGACACATTAAAAAAGCGACATTTACAACGGCGACCTCTAAACAAAAGGGGGGCACATCAAATTGTATCAATAATAATCAAAAAAATGCAGACCTCAAACTAACCCGTTCGCCTAGTGCGATTTAGTCCTCGTAAGTCAGCATTTTATTTGAGAAACAAGGCGCGGTCAAGTCAAGGGATGCTACGTTATAAATAAATTGACTTTTTTAAAAAAAATAAAATGCTAACTTACGAGGACTAGATCGCACTGGGCGGACGGGTTAGTTTGAGTTAGTCTGTTTTGGTCGATCGCGCTTTTATCCAGTCTTATTTTTGTTCCGTCGCGCTTTTGTCCTACGCGTTTTTATTCCGTTGCGCTTTTGTCCCTCGCGCTTTTCGTATCGCGCTTTTCTCCCTCGCGTAAATGGTCGCCGTGCAAATGACATAGAGCCTAAATTGATATGTACTAGCATCTATTGAACTGCATAGGAAATATGCTAAACCTGCAAAACCCAGGAGCCAATGCAGTCAATGCACACATACCACTATCAAAAAAAGTTTTATTCAGCATTTGGATCCTGGCTAAACAAGAAACATATTTACCTGTTGGAGATCGATTTTCAATCAGTAAAAGTTCTGGCCATCTTATTTTCAAGGAAATATATACATATATTGGTCAATTATATGCGAGTTTATTCGATGGCCAGGGACCCAATTCTCGAATTACGATTTCCCAATGTCGCGTACGAGAATCGCATATCTCGATCGCTTTTGGCATAATTCAATTCTCGAATGTCACCATCGCCTTTTTTTGATCGACATAATTACGAGTGGGTGAGACCACGCCGCAAGAAATCACGAAATGTCAATTTTATTTATTTTTGTCATAAAAATTACTGATTACGAAGAAATCGAGTTTTTAGCGGCTATTGAAAATCTTGAGAGTTAAGTAGGAAATAATAGATTTCCTTGGAGATTCTATGAGACCAGAAATGCGTTCAATCGTATGTCTGAATGACTTTTTGTGAAAAACTCTCGATTAACTGAAGGATTAACACGGGACTTGGCTACAGTCAACATTACGGACAGTAATTTTGCAATTTTTTCCGTAAAGATTCAGTTTCCAAGGATCTTCTAGTACTCTTTCAGCCGTATTCATAGTCAATCGCCAGCGAGTCGCCAGCACACGGCGACTCCCTGGCGACTCGCTGGCGATTGACTATAAATACGGCTGTTTGAGATTTGGTGAGCGGAGCGAGAAATCGCGAAGACTTAAGAATAATTTAAATTTCATAAAGTGTTATTTAAAAAATATTTTTTATTGCAATGTGACGCAGTTGCAAATATTTTCTTGAATTTGATCGTTTTTTGATGTTAAGAATCTCTAAAAATTCCAAATTTTGAGGAAATTCTTTTTTGTTCTGCTTAATGCGTTTACCGCATTTTTTTTTCTCGAATCTACTATCTACTAAAAAATCCGCTGTCGTAAATCGTCCGGGACATAATTGAGTTGGTGTAGCCCTCGGTGTAGCCCTAGTACTATCCGATAAGGGATAGTACTAGAGCTTTTTCAATTTCTATTGAAACTAAGCTAAGCTGTTCACTTTTTAAAGAACTTCGTATATTCTCCTTTTTTCCACTACTTTACCACAAATCGTAATCGTGATTGCACGAAATAGAACCAAAAACTCCACTTTTATTTGAATGATTAAAAATTCTGACACTTTACAGTTGTCAAAAACATGCCAATACAATACTATAAAATTTAGATGTTGCCATGTTTAAACATTCGACAATTTTCGAATGCGTCATTTAAATTCGCATACCGACCGAGAATAGAGTTTAGGATTCTCGTTCGACAATCAGATGCGTGATTTATCGATTGCGAGATTTTTAGTCGTAACTGGAGAATTTAGCCCCTGGGCGACAAAACAGCCCATCAATAATGCTTTTGATTTTTACAATAGAAAAGGATACCACTCAGTAATTTTGCAAGGAAGGTACACAAGCTAAATTCAATGTTCAATGGCAGTTTTTGGCTCTTTATATTTTTTATTATACAATTTATACAGGAACCTGTAACAAAAATGGTATATTCATTGATACCTCAATTGGAATGCCTGGTCGGATGCACGATGCGAGAGTCTTCAGATTGAGCTCTATATGAAGCGTTAACTGCAGCAGATAACGCTCTTTTGAATAGAAATCAGCATCTCATAGGAGACTCAGCATATCCTCTATTAATAAACCTTATGAAACTTTATCAGGACAATGGCCATCTTACGAATGAACAAATTATTTTTAATATTAGATTATCCAGTGTTAGATCAATAATTGAAGCAGTATTTGCTTTTTTAAAGGGGAAATTTAGAAGGCTGAAATATCTGGACGTTTCTGATCCAGAAACAGCAAATTCGATGATTTTAGCAGCCTGTGTTTTGCATAATTTTATTATGATAATCGAAGGTGAAGAAAACGACTTCAATTTGGAAGATATAGGAATAGGCAATGATAATAACCGAGATGATGACAATGTTAATCATCCTGAGGCCAGAAGAATCATAGCTCTTGCTGAAGAAAAAAGAAGGCGAATTACACAGTATTGTAATAATATAAGGCAGTAATAGGAAAATATTCGTAAATATACAGGATGACACAAGGAATAGGGAACAGCCTAAAACTTTTTATGGCCACTTCCGGTTTAACCGGAAGTGACTGGTTTTACTCCTAAAAAACCTAAAAAGTTGCCTCGTTTAAGCTCCCCAAATTTCAAATTTTCAACTTATGTATTAAAAAAGTTATAGGTTGTTTCCTATTTCTTGTGTCACCCTGTATAATAAAATAAGACATAAATATTGTTAAATAAAAATGTATTAGCACAATAAAATAAATGAGACATCTTTAACGGGTTGTGCGTGCTTTTCATGGAACCTTCTTTAAGCAACTCACTTTACAAAAATAAACATCAAAATAATAAGCGAAAGTATCATATTCAAATTTGAATATGAGTAAAGCCTTAGGCTTGTAGATAATACTCTTAGAATTTCGTAGCTTGTTCACCAAATGTTAAGAGGCACACCATTACAAAAAGCTCACTTATTTTAATGTATAGATGGGAACTTTATAATAAAAAATTTCAATTCTACTGATTTTCACTTGAATTTTCACCAAGGTATTTTCTCAATAGTTCATTTCTTTCTTTCTGTATATTATTATTTTCCGATATTTCCTTGACCAAATTTTCAATGGCAGTTACTCGTCTTTTCTTAGTTTCCAAATATTCGATTCTAATGCGATACAGCCCTCTTGCAGCTGTTGCTTTGGTACTATTGGATTGTTTTTTCTCTATTTTTGATGATTTTGGAGTACTGAGGACTTCACAGTTTTCATTTCCCTTCATCTGTTTTGAATTTAAAGTTTTGTTACTGGAATCCAGTGAAAACTAGGAAAATGGGCGTTTTAATGTTGGCGTAATATTAAACTGGAGACAGGACCTGCTAGTTACTTCAGCATTTGTTCTGAATTCCATTGAATTTAATATTTTTCCATGATTTATTGTTTTGTCGTCTAAGAAAAGTTCGTCTACAATGTCATAATACTCCCATACTATTCTGCCACGTCCAGTTTTGTTTTTGTTATTGTCTTTAGTAGTCTTATAGTGATGTTTTATATTTCTCATCTTACAGTCTAGCTCCTGTACAGTAATATTATACCCAATTTTTCGAAATATTTGTGCAAGGCTTCCCATAGCGTTTTTTTTTTTTTTTAATTTTCGGGTTTCGAAACTGTTCGAGTCTCTTTTTATACTCTGAAATCAATAGTTTTGTGGTACTTGTGTTCCATGATAGCTTAAATGAATCATTCATGTCTAAAAACACAAAAAATTAAATAGAGATAAATCGACAAAACCATGATAACTGTGATCTGCTATCTGTTTTATTGAATTTACTCTGAATGCTGGCTCTAGCAAAAGTCTTGAAATTGGCCTGCAAGCTGCAAGAGGAAACGTTCTCATCGTTATTGAATCCAAGAAAATATACTTTATCTTCATTCTCCATCTCACTTACCTATACTCTATTCAGCATGAGCAGCTTCACCAGATAGTTTTTTTTTGGATGTATTCATTATTATCATCATTTCCTCCAGCCATTTTTCAAATTTTACACTTTTTGCTTTTGAAATGAAAACCGTCAGAGGCCACGATATGTCATGTCACCACGACCACATACAACACAAGAGAACACAAAAAAGTGGAAATATACACCTTATTTATGTTTGCAAAAATGACGACCGGTTGCAAAACATGTTTACTTTCAACACAAATTCAACGTAGCGTTCATTAGAACAATCGCAAACCGTTTACCAACGTTTGTATCGTGAACGTGACCATTGTAAACTTTGAAACATAAACAATACCGCTTGGCCCTAATTGGTGGCAAAATAAGGTGTTCCTGCGGGTTGACATCAGTTTTACAATGCATGTCGTGCAAATGACATCTTGCGACCGATAAGCGGCATTGTTTATGTTTCAAAGTTGACAATATCGAAATCTATCTTCGGAAAAAATAGACCATAGGAAAATATTGAATTTCTCTCCCTAGGTAAATAATGAAAACAATAAAAAAAAACTAGGTCAATAGTGCAAATGACGTCATGTACCAGGTTTCTATTGGTTTCAATTTCAACCTGTCAAAAAATTGTTATTTATGCATCAAGGAAATTATGAGGGTGGTAATACCCCAGGACATGGACACCAATTGCCCGTGGGTATTAACACCTGATAATTCCTGTGGTACATAGATAATTTTATTTCCTACTGCATGTACTGTATTTTGTCCATTTTTATAAAGGAATAAACCAAAATTTCTATTTTCAGGGGTTAGAATGTGCTTTAGCCACATCATACTTATAGACTTTGGCCCATGCAAAACTTTGACAATGTATCAAATTCGTTAATAGAGAGCTAAAGTATCGTGCTTCACAGTTTCGCGCAACTGAACTGTTCATTTTTCCTCTCCCCTGCCCTCTCAAACATCTATGTAATGCTCACGACTGTACATTTTTATGGGTGCAACACGACGCTGAAAGTAGCGAGCGTTCCATTGAAACAACAGTTGTTCGGAGCACTAGAGTGTGAAGCTACGGGTGTGGAGCACCTTGAAAATTCGTCACTGGAAAGCGGCTCTGTACTCTGTACTGCTTTTCTTGCTCCAAGCTGATCTGATCTCAGCAGCGGATTGGCGTTCACTTGTCCCAAGAGCTGATTTTTTTTTGTTCGTTTGTAATTCGAGAAACTGATAAAGATCACGATCACAAAATTCATGATTTATCTGCACCTACTCTTGGGTGGGAGCAGACAAAACTTTGTTCGGGTTTGAAAAAAAGGACGTTTTTATGTATCATAACATGAAAGAGCAATCGTCCTCGTAATGAGAACGCTGTTCCCCGTTCCCGGTTACGAGAATAGACACCCTGCAGGTTCCAACCGTTAGTGTCAAAGACCACCACGCTACGCCAGCGCCTAATTAAAATAATTTCGAAACATAATTTCATTTGTAGAATAAAAATGTGCAGAATTAAAATTATGTCAAACCATAACTTTAATTCAATTCAATTTTTATTTGAGAATTAAAATTTTGTCGAAACATAATTTTAATTGTAGAAAAAAAATGTGCAGATTTAAAATTATGCTTTGAAAAATTTTAATTCTCGAATAAAAATTAGCCAAATTAAAATTAAGCTTTGAAATAGTTTCAATTAGAAACATTTTTCTTCTACATTTCAAATTATGTACTGACATAATTTTAATTGCAAAATGAAAATATATTGAATTGAAATTATGTTGCCGCTTTGAACCGTACTATCAAAGCGCCAAATTAAAATTATGTTCCGACATCATTTTAATTTTTACAATTCAAATAAGAAATCAACTGAAAGAAAATTGTGCGAATACAAATTCGCCAACAGAATAGTTTGTAGATTTTTTTCTGAATATATAAACTGCAAAATATTTATATGTTAAAAAAATAAACGTGTCGCATTTTAATATCGATCATAAAAATTGATTATTATTATATCTCAACAATTATTTGAAATTATGTTTAGACATAATAATAATGTTCAATTTTTCCTATGCATCCCTAGGGATTTAAATTTTATTTATCATTCGGTAGAATATTAATTAATTATTATTATGTTGAAGCATAATAAAAATTGTTACAAATATATTATTATATTGAAATTTCAAAAGAAAATTCTATATTTTATTTCACAATTAAAAAGTAAAACGGCTTGCCATATTGTTGTATCCCACGCGCGTTTAAAGTCAAAATTTAAAAAGTTCTGGTTGAAAAAAACCCCAAGTTTTGTTCGTATTTTTTTGTATTTACTCGTTCGTATCGTTTTTTTCGAATTTGTATTTATTATTCTTATTTATTTTGCGATCTACCTATAGCTGCGTTTGGCTTGCTGACTCTTTAAACTCTTTTTGCACTATGTTCGAAATTGGAAACTTCCTGCCAGTCACAGTTTGCAAGAAAATGAGGCGAAAAGAGCTAAAAGGAGTCAGCAAAACAAATGCAGCCTTAACATTGAAAATTATTTAAAAAAATATCAAAAAATCGTCAAGAATGCTCGATTAGTTAAGTTTCAAGTCAACGTTGGCACTATAATTCATAACCGGTAGGTAACATGGCAGATACTTTTCTAGAGGTGGTACCTATGTTCTGTGGTTTCATTTAAAAAAATTCAAGTGTTTGTTCAATACTCAGGACACAGTCTTCAATCAGCTCTGAAAAAATCAGCCTGCCCTCATAAATTTTTTTGAAAAACCCATATATTCATTAACCGAATTGAAACTATAGCAATATGATTTTCACAAGTATCTTATTTCCAGCTCTGCAATCAAGAAGATGCCTGGCGAATCGTTTTTATTAAAAAATTTGGAAGAGCACCGTCTAGGGAAGAAAATGTGCTCGCAATGAATATGTCTTGGAAAGACATTTTCAAAAAACGTCTAGATTATGTAAGAAAAGCTCTAAAGAACACAAACGAAAATACAATGAAGAAAAAGCGGGAAACAAAGAAGAGCATTCGGAAGTGATAATCTATGATAATGATATTTTCTATTTATTTTTTCTATCAAAAAATATATACCGATGTGTTTCCCTTTTTTTTTTCAATTTACAGGTTCCGAAAATTGCGTTTCTGGTTTTTATTTTTTCTTGGCTTTATTTCAAGAGATCAAGACAAATCAAGATAACTTTCTTGAAGCACTTTTGTGTAGTCTTTACTCTGGTGATATTATTTCAGAAATTCGACGTTTCGGTATTTCAATGCCGTCATCAACTTAATTTTTTTTAGTACGGACCTGGATTTTTTTTACTTATTTAATTTTATTTCATTTTGACATTCTAAAATACCTCATGTAACACGTTTTGAAATTCCTTTGTTCAGACCGAAAATATTCTTCCTCAGGCAAAAATATACCTATAATTTCTAAATACGTGATGGATCTTGAAACAGGCATTTTATTTTAACACAAACACTTCCATCGCCACAAATTAAGGCACAAAATAAGAGTTTAAAAGATTATGCGGGGTTGATACAAATAATTGAAACAGTGCATAATTATTATTTTTTAAGTAAATTATTGTCACCCCTGTATAGAAAGTCTAGCAGAATAACAACACACTGGCCCGAAAATGTTTATCTTTATCCTGCAAGCTTGTTTTGTGATATTTTTTGTCAATCTTTGCGGAAACACAAGCCTCTGTCAACAAATGATAATAATTGAACATTTGAGAGATCAATTTATTGGTGCGATTCGTTGTGTGTGTTGCAATTATATTTTCAACTTGTAAGTACCTACAATATTATACATTTGCTGTTTTTTTTTCTAATGGTTGTGATTTTCGCAATCGGAACTCGATTTTTTTTCTCGCCCCTTCAGGCCCCACGCCGCCACTACCACTCTCATATTACACTATTAACCCAATTTTATCATACCTGCGCTATCAATCATATTTATCTCGATATTTATAAATGATAAGATTTCTTTCAAATTAAACGGCGAGTGGAACCGCAGGGCAGTTTAATTATTATAAAATCGAATTGGTGTTAAGTTCTATTTACTATTTCATTCACGAATTTTTTTTTTGGGAAGCAACTCATTTAGTTAAAAAAAAAAACAATTTTATTTTTAAACGTTGAATTGTAGATAAATGTGAGTCTATCTTAAAACAAATGAAAAACGAATTGGTCTATTCTCACAATCCTCATGTATTTGGCTACTAGTTTCGGGGTCAATCAGTTACACCCCATCCTCAGGCCGCCTAAGGCTACAATAAAAAACATACCAACTTAAAATTAACATTGTTGTTGTTCATTAACACAAAAATAATTTAAAAAAGGAACACTCCACAAAACATTCAAAAATTATTTCATTCAAATATACTTACATACGAAGGCATCAGGACAAACACAAGGAAAACACGATACATCCAAATTAATTAATAAAAAGTCCCAAATCGTCAGTGGTTTTATGTTGTTCAATTTTTAATCTTTAACAGACTATGTTTGTGTGTCCGAAATTCGAGTCTCTACATGGGGATTTCGCTTATTATGAGAGATACAGGGTGGCTCAAATTAGGAAAGTTTTAGGGAATTTATTGCTCATTTATATCCTGTTGTTAAATTTGCTTCAAAGTTTTTTGTTTCCTAGGAATCCGAGAAAAACTGAAAACAGCCAATTTTGTTTTTTGTCAATAATTCATAAACCGTTAACTTTAAACTTTTCTAACTTTAACATTATTGAGACACTTTTCTGAGATGGATATTTTCATGATTTGAAAACATTCCGATCGTCGTTTGTTTTCGAGTTATCAACCAAAACTTTCTTATTTCTTATGGCGGCCATCTTCGATTTCAACAAAATAATATCCTACAAAAAAAATTCTTTAAAATGATGTATTACAAGCTATGAAAACGTTTTGCAAGTCCTTCAAAATTACAGTTGGAACCGATATTTTGCTAAATTTGGCAACAATGCTCATAGTTATAAGAATAAAACCAAATAAGTATGATTTAATACCTAGAATCGGTATTTTTGAAGTCTTCTGGCAATTTTACTGGATAAAGAAAAAATTAGTAGGTAAGGTATTCCACATGTTTTTTTTTTTTGTAATGTGAACATGAATTACAGCTTTTCCTCCTTTCTTCTTTCGGTTTTACGCCTCGGGAAAAATTATACCAATTGGGATATTCCAAATAGAATTCTGAAGGACGGCTTTGCACTTTCAGATTTTCAGTCTTTGAGAGTCTATTCGACCTTGTATTATTATTTTAATAAAATATTCTTAAATTCGATTTTTTTTTTATCAAGACAATAATATTACGATGGGTCGCTTTTTTGGCTTCTTTATCTGTGACGTGGACTGATAGGAATTTCCTATCAGTCCTTCACGCAAAAACAGAATTGTATCTGGAATGTCCAAATTGGTATAATTTTTCCCGACGCGTAAAACCGGAAGAAGAAAGGAGGAAAGCTGTAATTCATGTTGTTTACATTACAAAAAAAAAAAACATGTGGAATACCTTACCTACTTATTTTTTCTTTATCCAGTAAAATTGCCAGAAGACTTCAAAAATACCGATTCTAGGTATTAAATCATACTTATTTGGTTCTATTCTTATAACTATGAGCATTGTTGCCAAATTTAGCAAAATATCGGTTCCAACTACTGTAATTTTGAAGGACTAGCAAAACGTTTTCATAGCTTGTAATACATCATTTTAAAGGATTTTTTTCGTAAGATATTATTTTGTTGGAATGGAAGATGGCCGCCATAAGAAATAAGAAAGTTTTGGTTGATAACTCGAAAACAAACGACGATCGGAATGTTTTCAAATCACGAAAATATCCGTCTCAAAAAAGTGTCTCAATAATGTTAAAGTTAGAAAAGTCTAAAGTTATGAAGAATGAAAAAGTTTGTATTTCGTGCAAAATTCTTTAATAAATATCAGTGCAAAGCGCTTTCGGCCGTGGCCATCATCAGTGCAACCTGAAAGTAAGGAAAAACACTTTCTGAAGATACTGGAAAAATTTATGAAAGTTTGGAAATTTTGGAAAATTTGAAATTTTTTTGAAATTTTTTGAAAATTATCTGAAAATCTTGGAAATTTTAATCTAAATTAATTTAAAATATTCAAAAAGAAAGAAATAATGACTAAAGAAAGTAGATTTACTCACTTCGTCAGGTTTGTACAAAGAGTCTTCTCGTTGAACATATAGTTGTAAAGGAACGAAAACATCACATTACAAATTAAAAATTAACACTTTAAAATATCGGAAGATCTTTGGTTTTTACTGGTACTCTATGCAAAGGCTGTGTCTTTTCAAATTACAATCACATCGAAAGATGTTTTTTAAGTTTAAATTAAAATTTCTTTAAATTTTGTGTGGAAGACCAACATGGTGATGAATGATGTGCAGCCATTTTGTGTATGGTTGCACGTTTTTAATTGTGGTTTCCCTTTAGAGTGACACATGACAAGTAAGTCAGTGTAGCTGACAAGAGCGGGAAGTTCGAAAAATAAAAGTTTATAAAATCCAAAACCATTACCAACGTTTTTTAAAACAATATTTGGAGAATTAAGATGTTTATAGTGAAAAACAACATAGCTAAGTGGTGTGACCTGTAGTGTCGATGACGAGCTAGTCGTCCACAACGTGTAGACTACCCTTATATCATCATAGAGTGGAAATAGGATATATGAGTTTAAGTTGAAATAGATGATTTTTTTTTTTTAAGAAGAATAATTGAATAAATTGATTTAATTAAGATCTTCTATTGGTTTTTTTGATTTAATTCAAGAGACGTCTGTGTAAGGGGATGTAAGATCTATTAAGGTTCACCTGAGTGTTGAGACAAGAGAAGTTGTCCTGAAGTTCGTTTCTGATTTCAATGGCCTCCATAAAATCCAAACGGTTGAAGTTTTTAGAGCGAATTTCGTGAAGAATTTTCGAATTTGACCTGGGGCTGAAATTATGCTTAGTTGTCCTAATGTGTTCACCAAAGGCAGAGGTAGTTTTTGTAAGATGTTCCTGTATTCGAATCTTGAGAGGTCTGCAAGTTCGCCCAATGTAAGTGCAATTGCAGGAGTTGCAGTTTAATTTATATATTCCACTCTTGGACAGGTGATCAATTTTGTCTTTGGAGTTGACCAGAAAGGAAGACAGGTTAATTTTGGATTTGAAAGAGATTCTGATGTTGTTGTTGACATTTTGGTGAAAGACCTGTAGGATTTTAAGATTCAAATCATGATTCAAGAAAGGAATAGCAATATATTTCTCTATTGGCTTATTCAGGGTAGGAAATAACTCTTTTTTCAATCTTTTATATTTAGTTTTTGTTATGAGGGTGTCAATTAAGTTTGGGTCGTATTCGTTATTATATGCTAGTTCTTTGAGAGGGGTATGTTTAGTAATCTGTTAAGAGCATTGCTCATCAGCTGATTCGATGCAATTCGGGGTTCCGGCGAGAACACACGCGCGGTCGCCCGTTTCCTACGCGCTGGCAACAGTGCGTATTTTTACATGCATTATCAAAGGATCAAGAAGATTTCGAGATTTGATTTACCTATTAGACGACGACATAGCTCAGATCAGGACTAGCTATTATAAATATTTTCAAATAAATATCTAATTATTTATTGTTATGTTTATTATTTATTAGAGTTTTTACGGGAGTTTTTACTTCACATTCACAAGTAAAGTATTGAGAAATAGTAGTTAGGGGTTTCGGAAACATTGAAGAAAACTAAATTAAATTTAAAAATATAATTTAATTTATGTATTTGGTCAACAATAAAATTGTAGGGGCGATTGACTTGAAAATAAAACAACGTAGGTATCTCTATATAAAGGGGTGTGTTATATAGGCTACTTTTTATCCCGGAAAAATGCACGATTCCTGTGGGATAGTTTAGGTTAATTTAAGTAGCAGGATACAGCTAGTCTATAATAAAGAAATATATGGTGAGACTCATTTTGAGTTCTGGCCCTGGCACTTATTGTCTTGTATCCTGAGATTTGTCCAATATTTTGAAAAAAAAAAAATAATAATAATATTGCATCCCTTCTAGCTGTCTGGAATATTGGAGCATTTAGTGTTACAAAGTTGATCCCTAATAGGTAGCCCTTTTGGAAAAAGTGGGTCTACTAATTCTGGCAACAGAAAATAGTCATAAAATGCTCTTAATTTAGGTAACATTTTTTCTTTCCAAAATACTTCGTCTCGATTTATCTAAAAAAAAATAAATTAGATCCAGTAATATCGCATTCCTGATGCATCTCATTTCCCATTTATAAGATATAGGTAGGACAAGAGACTTTACCTGTTCAATTAAAATGCCGAAAGGACTCCAGATAATAAAGTAACATGACTGTTTGTTAGCTATAGCTAACTGACCTTGTACTTGATAGTAGTAGTTATGGTTTCTTTTCAATTTCAATGCTCCATCTTCTATAGTGGCAAAAGTAATTTTTCCTGTTTGAATTCCCTCTGTTGGATCCATTTTGGCGATGGTGAAGGGACATTTGACTTCTATTAGGAAATTATTTTCTATAACAAAACCATCCGGGCTTGCAGCTAAATAGTATTCCTTTTCCCCTATAAACAGCCCACAAGGTACAACTTGTAAATTGTTTTTTTTTTCAAATTCTAAAATGGCTCGTGCCTCACTTTCGTTGCCATACTTTGTAGCTTTATTTCCCGTGAAAGTTCCATATAATAAAGTTTTTATGGTGTTCCTCGGTGAAGTTTTTGGTCGCATCTTACAAATTTTACCGAAATTTGAGGCTGTGATTCTAAGTGACCTTTCTTGTAACCATTTTGGGTTGAAGGCCTGACCTATAGTGGATTTTTGAATGTCACTTATTTCCTCCGGATCTTTTCTTAGCTCCTGCAAAAATGCTTTTTCCTTTTCTATGTAAATATCACTAGTTAAATCCAAAGGTATATAGTGAGCATTAGAACCATAATCCTTATCCGCGAGAGACTGTTTGATAATTTTTGTTCTTTTTTTGGAAAATATCCTTTTTTTAATGATTAGCCTATTTTTCTTGCATTTCTCTACATATTTTTTCGTATAACGTTGAGGACTTGAGCCAACAGTTTCGTGAAGAAATCTGTAATAATTTCCACCAGAATTAAAAGATAACGCAGCAGCCTCACAACGCGTTTGGTAGGAGCCTCTCTTCGAAAAAAGTATGCGTATGCCACCAACAAATTTGCATACAACACTATTATAATGCTCCGCAAGATTGTTGTCCATATTCAAGATTAAGCTGCTGGTGTTATCAACAACTCTTTGCAAAGCTACTATAATATCTTCGTAAATTCCACAGTCTTGCATACTTGGAACGAGATTGTGTTCATTTTCTTTTTCGCATTTGAAATACTGTATTTCCTTGCATCTGGCGTGCTCACCAAATATGTGACTTGGTGCATTGTAGATATCACCCCTCAGTAATGCTATTTTTTTGTCCATTGTTGTCTGTTCAGCTATTCTATACGTAGTAGCCTTCGTTATTGCAGTTCTCAATCTCATAAACCTACTGAAAATCTCCTTTCCAAGTGCCAACGGGACAGGTAAATTTTTAGAATTACTGCGGTTTTTACCCAAACAAATAAAATAAAATAAAAAACTCACGAATACTTCAGGGTCTTCTTCCATAATCGAGATTATACTTACTGCAAACTTCTCGTATTTTCTTTGCAAAATTTCTAAGCAAGTGATTTTTACATTCCACTTTTTGGACCAATAAATTACCATATGGTTTTATTTGCAAAAGCTTTCTGTATACTGAAGAGTCTCCATCTCCAACCATTTTGGTGTATTTAATATTGTACAACTCTAAACTTTTTTGAAAACCCTCAGATATTATGTCGGTTTCCATTGACGTGGATGTACCACTCCAGTTCTTGTAGCAGTTGTGGACTGGAACGTCTTTTTTTTTTGTTTTTATACCATGAGCACAGTGAACAATATTTGTTTCGTAGACCAAGGAACAATATTTTTCCAGTTTTGTACCCGATAATGCAAGCCTTAAATTTAGATGGGTTTAATAATATAATGACCATTAATATAAATAGATAGTAATTTTTTGCATTCCTATCTTATAAAAATATAAGTACCTCAAAACTAGACATTTTACAGTTGTGGAAACAATATATTATTATAGTTGCAGGACTTTGAAATACGAAAAAGTGAGGATGAACACTAAAAAATTTTTTTTTCAAAAAAAAAACAACTCAAAAGTTAAATTAACTATATGACTATATCATTTAGGTGCCCTATCACTTTAGTGCCACACTCATTGGGGTTTGATAGACACATAATTCGTTTGAGTAGAGAATTATTCAAGGATTTCTTGAATAAAAATTGCGGATAATGCACTTTTTTCAAAAATATTTTAAATTGTACTATTTTCGTTGCGCCTGTTAAGATACGGGATACGCACGGTTTTTGCAGCGAATGGACCTGGGTTATCGATTCTCGTTGGAGGCAATACATTTTTTTTGGTAATTGTTTAGTGAAGGTTTTTCACAAAAATATCATGTTTTTTCTTTATAAACAGTTATGTTTTATCTCAAAATAGTTTGCAGGGACTAGCACGCAGAACAAAGACGGGTTAGTTTGAGTTAGTTTGCATGTTTTTGATCAGTTTCAATACAGTACAGTAGTAACTGTCGGTTAGAGTGTACAAGCTTCAATAGTTTAATAGGTATTATACGCTTTATCATTACTCAATAATGTTTTTTTTTTTTTCGAAAAATGGTTAAAACACTTAGCTCTTCTTTCAGTTCAAATATCTACCACATGATGCTTTTCATGTTTATTGAATTTTTATCTGCTAACCAGAGCGATTGTGATATTATGCTGATAAGAATAGATATTATATATTGATCTGTGTCAAAGGTCGAGAAGAGGATTCACTCAATATTAAAAAAATCTAATTTATACTTAGTTATTTGCGCCAACATTTTTGATCATAGAATAATAATTTGGGATCAAACTAGAAAGAAGAAGCATGATATTTGTGTGAAGGACTTTTACTAAACTGTTACCTTTTTTTAAAGTTTTTCTTTTTTCTTAGGGTTTTTTCTTTCTATAATATTATTAGGAGGACAGGTTAGTTCCAGTAAGTTTGGATTTGCTCTTTTTCATTTAAAATGTCAACATACTAGCACTTATTACGAGCGCGTGCCCAGCTGTTTGGTTTGGTTTGGGTTAGTTAGTTTTCAATTAAAAAAAAAGTATGTGCATGATCCTCAGATTTTTGGCTTTTAAACTATATTATACACTACTTCTCACTTTTTGAATTATGAAATTTTTGCAAATATCGAGGTACTTATAGTGCACCAGCCCCCATAATAATATACGGTTTTTAACATACCACACCAGAAGAAGCATCATAGTTAACATTATAGGAACGTTTCGCCCATGCTCCATCCGTCACCACAGTGATACATGGGATTCCATTGGCATCTACTTCACCCTCCGCTATCGCTATTTTGGCTCCTTCAGCTGCTGCTTCTTCCATGCTTTTCCAAGCAGATTCTCTGATTATTTCTGCCACTTTTTCGTGATGATTATTGAAAGTGTTTGAAGCCATCATTGGCATATTCAGGGAAGCTGCTATTTCATTAATCTGCGAATAGCCAAGCCCAGCAGATAAGGTACCCAAAACCATAGAGGAGTTAACGTCCAGTTTAGAATGTGATTTTTCTTCACTGGTGATAATCTTTGTAACTAGACACATTTGACATTGTAAAGTATATTCACTATACAAGCCGCTTCTGTTTTCGTTGATAATTCTCATATCAACCAAAGAGCAGTCAAATGGCCCATGCCTTTCTCCATTTAAAATCTGATTAAATAAATGCTGAACATTAAATAATCTCCTACCCTCCAATAACTCAGACTGGCTCCTAAAAGGTTTTTTATTTGTTAATATTATCAGTTGTAAAGCTTTTTAATTTTTATGGAAGCTACTATTACTTTTCATTATTTGTTCCTTCATTTTCTGACTCTATGTCAAGCTCCATGTTACCTAATTCTCTAGGTAATGGGCTTCTATTGTTAACTAGGCTAAAAAATTATTATTTGTTTTATAAATCCGTAGAATTTACAACCAAATTTATTTACCCCATAGAATTTTCTACGCGCCTATCAATATTTTCATTTTCTTCATCCTCAAATGGTTCACGAATGAGTTCATATTCCCGTGGACGATTACTATAAAATTCAATAAATAAACGTATACTTACATCATTACCTTCATTCAGTTTTCTGCAGATATTATTATATCTTATTACCGCTTTTCCATCGCAAGTCGTCTGTTCTTGCGAAATGTTGATGTACATAATCGTTTTCTGCCACATAACTTTTCATTTTTCCTAGTCCGTCCCATGCTGCTAGACTGAACGAACAATGATACCGAAAATCGAATTATCAAGAAAATGAATATCCTCTACAAAGGCACTTGCAGACAAATTACAAATTCTAAAAATAGATCGCTTCCTAAACAAGTACGGGGCGACCGGGCGTCGCCGCGCGCCAAACCAAGGGTTGTGTGGTGATGCCAGATTATATTTTAAGTTGTATAAAATGTAATTTTTTTTCCGAAATCCAACCATTTTTAGATTTCTAGGGTTTTAGAAGAAAATAGGATTTCCATCAAAAACTTGTTGTTAGATAAATTATTCAAAACATAATGAAGAATGAGGGAAAGTCTATTTAAACACGAAAACAAAAATATGCGAAATTTTTTTGAAAAAAATGTTTTTTTAAAATTTTCAAAATAACTTTCCCTCATTTTTCAATGAATTTAGAATATATAGCCAAATTTTTGTTTTATTTAATGTTTTAGTTTTGATGCAATTCCTGGAATAAAATATGGGGTATATTGCAGGTGATCAATGCTCTTAATGTAGCAATGGAAAGCTGCCAGTTTATGTTGTCGAGGGTGGTTAGAACTTTCAGGGATGGTGTGATCAGTTTGTGTCGGTTTTCTAAATATTGAAAAATTGAGTTGATTGAAATGTTTTTTGTGAATTGTAATGTCTAAGAAGTTGATTGAGTTATTGTGTTCAATCTCGAGAGTGAATGAGATCTTAGGGTGTATTGCATTCAATTTTTGAAGGAGAAGATCAGCATGATTGTGGTTACCATCCAGAAAACAAAGACAGTCATCAACATACCTAAACCAGTGTAGAATCTCTTTATTGGAGTTAGTGATTATATGTTGGTTTTCCAAGAAATCCATGAAAAGGTCGGCCAAGAATGGTGACAAGCAACTTCCCATGGCGAGCCCATCAGGTTGTTGATACACAGTGTTATTGAAAGAAAAATAATTTTGCAAAAGGCAATGATTCAGAAGTGAAAGTACATTGATAACAGTAGTTTCAGTGACATTTTTTGATCTTAAGAGGTCACCCACGATATTGACAGCTTCGCTCTTTGAGACGGTTGTGAAGAGATTGGTAACATCGAAGGAAACTACTAAAAAATTTTTGGGTAGATTTAAGTTGGACAATTTATTAATTAAATCGATTGAATTACTTACCCCAAATTTAGGTGAAAATGAAGATAGATTTTTAATCAAGTTGAGAATGAATGAAGAGAGAATAGCTACTGGTGTGTTGGAAAAGCTTACTACTGGCCTTATTGGAGTGTCAACCTTGTGGATTTTTGGAAGTCCATACATTCTTGGTAAATTTGGATTACTTGACATGAGTGTTTTAGGAGCATTGTGTTCTAGAAATAGTATATTACATACCGAGGTGGAAAGTGTTTCATTACTGTCGAGAGATTTAAGTTAGACCTCGGCTGCGCCTCGGTCTAACTGAAATCTCGAGACAGTAATGAAACTTTTCACCGAGGTATGTATACTATTTTATTTACAATCATTCGAATTTTGAAATTTTCATTTGGATTAAAACTAAAAAATACAATAATTAACATTTCAAAAAATACAATAAATTTTAAAAATTTAATTTACTTTCGGCCCGCGGGTCGAAAGTAAACTTTCGACCCGTGGGCCGAAAGTAAAAGTCAAAAAAGTGACATTTTCGAACTTTTTAAAAGTCAGTAAAGTCAACATTACATGTATATGATTGTAAATAAAAATTATTATTCAACTGCAGTATGGCAGACCTGGCTGAACAGTACAGAAGAGTTTCCCTCAGACGAGCAGCGTTACATCTAGATATTTGGTTCCTGAACAATTGCATTAAGGAGAAAGTAACACCTGTCTTTGCCAAGGTTAAACTTTCCAATAACGTTCCCTTTAAATTTAAATATGATTTAGAACTTAAAATTATAAGGTCTGAAATATGTAAACACTATGCAAAGCTTGATCTTCTCAATTGTCAATTGAAAAAATTTAACAACAATTAGGTGAACTTTTTCGATAATGAATCACTTAACATTCTCCTGAATGACATCTCTGATGAGGTTAACCTGTCTAAGGGCCTCAAGTTCGATAAGTTGAAGTCAAAGTAACAATCCATTATTAAACAAAAAAATGCTTTAAAGAAAAACAGAGCTAACCAACCACGGAAATTTTCAAATTTTGAGTTTCACGAGAGAGTCAAGAACATCTCAGACACTGTTTTTGAGGATGACGAGCTGGCCCTCCTTAACTTGGGCTTAAAATACTGTTTACACACACCCCTTTCTGAGAGTGACGTTCTTAAGTACGCCATAGAACTAGATGTCATTATTGAACAAATCACTTATAACTACAACATCAAAAAATCATTACGTAATGACATGCACAATATTTTATACACTCTTAAAAAAGATCTGCAGAAAACCAACTCCTCCATATCCTCACATTCTTTGAAAACGCTCAAAAAACTCAAAACTAAGATCAAAGATAAGGACCTGATTGTAACAAAGGCAGACAAGGGAAATTGCCTTGTGGTTCTCAACAAACATGATTACATTTCTAAAGCAGTAACTTTCCTTCAGAATAATAATTTCAAGATTTTACAGTCGAATCCACATAACACTTTCATTAAAAAAACTAACAAACCTATAAAACATTTCAGTGAATTTTTTCTAGAACACAATGCTCCTAAAACACTCATGTCAAGTAATCCAAATTTACCAAGAATGTATGAACTTTCAAAAATCCACAAGGTTGACACTCCAATAAGGCCAGTAGTAAGCTTTTCCAATACACCAGTAGCTATTCTCTCTTCATTCATTCTCAACTTGATTAAAAATCTATCTTCATTTTCACCTAAATTTGGGGTAAGTAATTCAATCGATTTAATTAATAAATTGTCCAACTTAAATCTACCCAACAATTTTTTAGTAGTTTCCTTCGTTGTTACCAATCTCTTCACAACCGTCCCAAAGAGCGAAGCTGTCAATATCGTGGGTGACCTCTTAAGATCAAAAAATGTTACTGAAACTACTGTTATCAATGTACTTTCACTTCTGAATCATTGCCTTTTGCAAAATTATTTTTCTTTCAATAACACCGTGTATCAACAACCTGATGGGCTCGCCATGGGAAGTTGCTTGTCACCTTTCTTGGCCGACCTTTTCATGGATTTCTTGGAAAACCAACATATAATCACTAACTCCAATAAAGCGATTCTACACTGGTTTAGGTATGTTGATGACTGTCTTTGTTTTCTGGATGGTAACCACAATCATGCTGATCTTCTCCTTCAAAAATTGAATGCAATACACCCTAAGATCTCATTCACTCTCGTGATTGAACACAATAACTCAATCAACTTCTTAGACATTACAATTCACAAAAAACATTTCAATCAACTCAATTTTTCAATATTTAGAAAACCGACACAAACTGATCACACCATCCCTGAAAGTTCTAACCACCCTCGACAACATAAACTGGCAGCTTTCCATTGCTACATTAACAGATTACTAAACATACCCCTCTCAAAAGAAGACCATTCCAACGAAGTTAAAATTCTCAAACAACTAGCATATAATAACGAATACGACCCAAACTTAATTGACACCCTCATAACAAAAACTAAATATAAAAGTTGAAAAAAGAGTTATTTCCTACCCTGAATAAGCCAATAGAGAAATATATTGCTATTCCTTTCTTGAATCATGATTTGAATCTTAAAATCCTACAGGTCTTTCACCAAAATGTCAACAACAACATCAGAATCTCTTTCAAATCCAAAAATAACCTGTCTTCCTTTCTGGTCAACTCCAAACACAAAATTGATCACCTGTCCAAGAGTGGAATATATAAATTAAACTGCAACTCCTGCAATTGCACTTACATTGGGCGAACTTGCAGACCTCTCAAGATTCGAATACAGGAACATCTTACAAAAACTACCTCTGCCTTTGGTGAACACATTAGGACAACTAAGCATAATTTCAGCCCCAGGTCAAATTCGAAAATTCTTCACGAAATTCGCTCTAAAAACTTCAACCGTTTGGATTTTATGGAGGACATTGAAATCAGAAACGAACTTCAGGACAACTTCTCTTGTCTCAACACTCAGGTGAACCTTAATAGATCTTACATCCCCTTACACAGACGTCTTTTGGATTAAATCAAAAAAACCAATAGAGGATCTTAATTAAATCAATTTATTCAATTATTTTACTTAAAAAAAAAAATCATCTATTTCAACTTAAACTCATATATCCTATTTCCACTCTATGATGATATAAGGGTAGTCTACACGTTGTGGACGACTAGCTCGTCATCTACACTACAGGTCACACCACTTAGCTATGTTGTTTTTCACTATAAACATCTTAATTCTCCAAATATTGTTTTAAAAAACGTTGGTAATGGTTTTGGATTTTATAAACTTTTATTATTCGAACTTCCCGCTCTTGTCAGTTACACTGACTTACTTGTCATGTGTCACTCTAAAGGGAAACCACAATTAAAAACGTGCAACCATACACAAAATGGCTGCACATCATTCATCACCATGTTGGTCTTCCACACAAAATTTAAAGACATTTTAATTTAAACTTAAAAAACATCTTTCGATGTGATTGTAATTTGAAAAGACACAGCCTTTGCATAGAGTACCAGTAAAAACCAAAGATCTTCCGATATTTTAAAGTGTTAATTTTTAATTTGTAATGTGATGTTTTCGTTCCTTTACACCTATATGTTCAACGAGAAGACTCTTTGTACAAACCTGACGAAGTGAGTAAATCTACTTTCTTTAGTAATTATTTCTTTCTTTTTGAATATTTTAAATTAATTTAGATTAAAGTTTCCAAGATTTTCAGATAATTTTCAAAAAATTTCAAAAAAATTTCAAATTTTCCAAAATGTCCAAACTTTCATAAATTTTTCCAGTATCTTCAGAAAGTGTTTTTCCTTACTTTCAGGTTGCACTGATGATGGCCACGGCCGAAAGCGCTTTGCACTGATATTTATTAAAGAATTTTGCACGAAATACAAACTTTTTCATTCTTCATTACTCCTCAACGTGCACACAGCTCTACACCCTCTATTAAGTCTAAAGTTGACGGTTTATGAATTATTGACAAAAAACAAAATTGGCTATTTTCAGTTTTTCTCGGATTTCTAGAAAACAAAAAACTTTGAAGCAAATTTAACAACAGGATATAAATGAGCGATAAATTCCCTAAAACTTTCCTAATTTGAGCCACCCTGTATCTCTCATAATAAGCGAAATCCCCATGTAGAGACTCCAATTTCGGACACACTGTATACAGTGTCATTACTTAAGTGTGCAACATATGGGATTTTTTTTTAGTGATAGCACAATTAAAATACAAACAAGGCCAAAAGTTGGTGCATGTCTGATAATCATATTAGGTGCACTTAGAATGGTTGCAAGTCAGACAGCATACAGGGTAGCTCAAAAAATATCAAAATTGTAGTAATATTCACTTAAATAAAATAAAACTTTTGCACTTTAAGGAGAGTTTTTTTATGGCTATTATCATTGGTAATGTTTTAACTTGTTAAAAATAAATTTACAACATTTTGAAGTTGTGTTGAATATCATTGCAACATGAATTTTGTGATTCCATAAAAAAATAAAAATCTAAGCTAATTTTACAAATATGCTTGAATTTGAACAAAGTTATGTGAAATTGATTTGATTTTAATTAATTTTTGAAAGTATTAAGGGCGGAAATGAATTCTTTTGATTTCCTTGCAATTCCCTTATAAGCTTTTCATAACGTTCGCCATCGTCAGCGTCGAGGTTACGGTTACGGATTTGAAAATTGACCCTAGGCCGTTAATCAAGCCTCTTTTTGTTCTTTGTGGCTGGGGAATTATTTCTTTAATTTTGTTATCTACTCTAATTTGTATTAGTTAAATTAATTTGATATAATTACTTATATCTTCAGAATACTCTTTGTGTCCATTAAGCATGTTAGTGATATTATTGGATTTAGAGTGTAGTTTGTAAATTTCGATTAGTATGGGATTTCGGTCATAGTAGTGTATTAATGTGTAGGTTTAGTCTCTAATTTTTGCATTTCCAAGTTTCACTGGGATAATTCCAGGATTATCGTCCAATTTTCTTATGGAGATTTGCTCTTGGTTTCCTAATGCGTGGGTTATAAAGCTGAAATAAAGATTAGTAAGCGTAAGCATGAGGTTATCATATTCATATTTATTAGTACCGATATTATTACACTTATTACCTATTTATTAAAATTAACTTAAGCATCGAATCTATATTTGTTTCTTAGAGGACGTTTAATATTGTCCATATGCACTTTGCCTAGAGTGTCCGTTGTTATTGTTTTCCGCGTGGGGTCAACGGTCTCTATTTGTGTGGCTGGTCGAAATTTGTCTCCTAATTTTTGGCGTGTATGTTTCTTTACATATATTTTCTGTTCTGGTCTAAATATTGTTGGCTTATCACGATTTTCATCGATTTTGCCAATTATTTAATTTTTTGTATCCATAAGACGCTCATTTATGTTAGAACACAAAAGTTTTGTTTTATTTTTGTGCTCGTTGACGTAATCTGTAATTAGGAGTTGATCTAACTTAAGATCGAATGGGTCATTGGGATTTATGTGTCCTGTGATTATGTCAATGGGCTTGTGTTTGGTTACAGAGTGGATCGTATGATTGTATGCTAAGGTTGCATATTTAATTGTTTGGGTAATTGGCGTTTTTAGGAATCCTTGATTGTTGAAAATTCTTATGTGTTCAGATAAGGTTGAGTGGAGTCTCTCTATTACGCCATTAGATTGGGGATATTCAGGAGAACAAAAATGTATTTTTACTTTGTGAAGTTGAAGTAGTTCAGTAAGAACAGTATTTTTGAACTCAGTTCCATTGTCTGTGATTATCTTTGATGGAATGCCATGATGCGAAAAGAAGGATATGAGATTATCACATAAGATGTAAGGGCATAAGCTTGGGCATATTCAGAAAAACTGTCTATTATAGTAAGATATTTAACCTTATCGAGAGTATATGTTTCCAGGTGGATGATGTCAAATGGTTTTGTTGCAGAAGGCGTGATGTTCATTTCCATATTTATTGACGTTCATATTTGCTACGTTGGCAAATTTCACATTCATTGATAAATGATTGAATGGATTCTTTCAGGTTGGGCCAATAATATTTTTCCTTAATTCGTCGCTCGGTTTCTTCGATTCCTCGGTGATTTGTCTCTCATGGTAATTTTGAATTACTTCTGCGATTTCTGTTTTGTTGACGACATCAATTAATTTTATCAGGCATCTTTTAAATTTAATTGAAGGCCATTTAAAGTTTTTCCTTATTATTTCGCAGAAAGGTTCGTAAGTATCTGGGTTTTCGAAATAAATGGAATATAACTTTTCGGGTACTACATTTTCTTTCACAAATTGCATAACGTCATTCTCAAAATTATTTTCCGATAATTGGACTAGAAATCTTTTTTTCTTCTCGAATAATATCAAGCGTTTTGTTTTTGCAGGCGAGTGCAAAACGCTCGTAATAATCACTTGATTAGCCCCGTAATTAACTGCTGATTCTATAATAGGGACTCCTACTATAGGATCTTGTTCGTTATTTGTATGTATGGTTTCATTGTCGTCTTCATCTGCTGGTGGGTCAAGGTCGGGTTGTACCATCGTTGAAATTAGGTCTAAGTTATCTTCGTTGGCATTTATATTTTCGTTGTTCGTGTTCGACGATGAGGTGCCTTCTTGTTCAAGTTGCTTATTAAATTCTTCGATGTATGAGACTAAACTTGAGATGTTGGCGGCGTCTTTTGTGTGTAACTCAATGCGACTCAGCGCGTCAGCATTTGTGTTAAGTTTTCCTTTCTTATATGTTATTTGGTAGTCGAATTCTTGTAATTTTATTCGCCATCGTACTAATTTTGAAATGGGATCTTTATAGTTAAACAGCCATTGTAAGGGTTTATGTTCTGTTATGATGTTAAACTTTCGTCCAAACAGGTATGGCCTAAAATATTTTGTCGCCCACACTAGGCACAAATATTCCTTCTCAATGATAGAGTAGTTTTGTTCCGAGTCGTTCAATGTGCGGGATGCGTATGCTATTGGCAGGTCCTTACCTATGGGCCCTCGCGACAGTACTGCGCCTAGCGCTACGTTGCTAGCGTCACAGGTCAAATTAAAAGTTTTAGAAAAGTCCGGGTATTGTAGTATCGGTTCATTTGTCAATAGTTTTTTACATTTTTCGAAACAGTCTATGAACTCTGGGTTATGTTCAATCTTGGCTCCCTTTTTCAAACATTTGGTTAGTGGTTATGAAGCGTCGATAATAACCTAATAGTCCAAGAAATCCTTTTATTTGCTTCGTTGTTTTTGGTATGGGATAGTTTTTGATTGCGTTGACTTTATCTGGGTTAGGACGTACTCCTTCAGGTGTTATAATGTGTCCTAAGTAGGCTACTTCGTGCCTTAGAAACTCGCTCTTATCTAATTGGATCTTAAAATTCGTTTCTCTTAGTCTTTGGAATACGGTTTCTAATAGCTCCAGTTGTTCTTGTAATGACGACGAGAAGACTATAATGTCATCAAGGTAAACTAGGCACTTCTCGTTTTGGATTCCTCGTAGAATGCCATCCATGACCCTCTGGAATGTGGCGGGGGCATTGGATAAACCGAAGGGCATTCTGAGAAACTCGAAATGACCATTTTCTGTACTAAATGCCGTTTTTTCAATGTCCTTTTCGTTCATTTGAATTTGATGGAACCCACCACACACAGCCAAATCTAAGATTGTGAAATATTGACACTTCCCTAGTTCATCCAGAAGGTCCGTGATGTTAGGAAGAGGGTATCTATGGTCTTTGCATTGACGCCTCTGAAGTCAATAACGACTCTCCATTTCTGCTTCCCAGAAGCATCTGCTTTTTTTGGGACTACCCAAATAGGTGCAGAACAAGGAGAATTGCTTGGGCGTATAATATTCTGGTCCAGCATTTTCCTTATTTGTGATTCAACCTCTTGCTTATGAATGAATGGGTACCTATATGTTTTTGTATATACAGGCTGTTCATCTGTTGTTTTTATAGAGTGTTTTATTTCGCTCGTGAATGTCAATGGCATATTTTCCTGGTAAAATATGTCGGAATATTTTCTACATAATTCAATTATTTTGGCTCTCTCTTCTGAATTAAGGTGATCTGTGCGAATTCCAGTATAGTCAAAAATATCAGTATTCTAATTTGATGCCACAAAATTATTTAGATTAATTTGTTCTATTTCTTCTCTATTAAATGGTTCCACTTCAATTGGTCGTGAAAGATCTAATATAATTGGCTGACATGTATTGTTCAAGATTGTCGTTAAAGCGTATCCATTTTTTGCAATGCTTAGGGAGTTCGGAATCTCACAATTATGCAATTTCTGATATGGAATTTTAACTTCGCCATCATGTATGCTGGTTTTAATTTTCACTAGCTGTTCGGTACGTGGTGAGAGAGTGATGTTATATACTTGGTTTATGTTCGTTCTTTGGAATTGTAACTTGATTTTTGCAAATGGAGTTACAAAGAATCCTGTTTCATAGTTTATGCTAGCTTGTAATATTTTTAGATTATCAAGTCCTATAAGGCCGTCAAAGATGTTATGAAATTTAAATAAATCAAATTTCAAAGGTTTCCTATTAGGTAGATTAAAAATTTTTGAAGCGGGAATTTGAGCACTGTATTGATGTGCTGATTGTTGGAAAACAGTTGAAACGATGAATGGCTCGTAGCTTATGTGATTTGGAAAGAATTTTTGAGCTAAGTCGGGGTCTATGAACGACTTGGTGCAGCCACTATCTATAAGAAATTTGAGATTGCATTCAGGAAAGACGATATAGGACAGTTCACTTGCGTTGACGTTATTGAATGAAATTATTTCAGGTGATTCCAGGGTGCAGGGTTGGTTGACTGAATTTCCTGAAAATTTGATTGTTCCGAAGAACCAGCTGTGTCGTATTCTACGAGTTCAGTGGTTTGGAATTCATTATTTGAATCGTTATAATTATCGGAATAATTGTAACTTTGTTGAGGGTCAACTTCGGTCTCATAATAATATGATTCTTGATCATTTTCGGTGTAAGAAAGGTCAGTGACATTCGTCGTATTTGTATTATATAGTTCTTCTGAAATAAAGTTACGTGGTTGTGTAACTTGGAAATAATTATTACCAGAAGTTTGTGGTGCATTGGTAGCGGAATAGGTTTGTCTTGTCGTTGTAGACATTGGGATAGGTCTAGGAAAATGTTTGTTTTGACCTGGTTTAAATACATTGGTCTGATTTTTATTTTTGAAGACCTGTGAGTTAGTTGGGAATTTTTGTTGTATTTTATTATAATCAGGTCTCACATGAATAGGTTGAGATGGAAATTTTTGTTGAGTGAACGTGTTATTTGGTGTATTAGCATTAAATGTGTTGGAATTATTGTATCTTTGTTGTGTATTTTGTTTGAAGTGCTGTGAGGGATGTTTTTGTTGAGTTTTAGCTATATTCTGAAAATATTGTGTATTATATTCCTGTGTGACAAACTGTAAAGCTTCGGGAAGGTCTTTGGGACGCATACACCTAATTGTTGTTCCCAATGGTTCCCTTAAGCCTGATAAAAAAGTTTTAAGGGCAAGATCATTGTATAAATTTCGCTTTAACTTTTTCGCATTTTGATCAACTTCATGACTATTTATATAAGAACAAAACAGGTTTAAAATATGCATAACCCTGTCATAATACTGACTAGGCTTTTCTGAGTTTTGTTGTCTCAACATTACGAGATCTCTGTTTAAACATGCCTCGTCTCTTTGATCTGCGAAATGCCTGCTCAAGGTTAGTTTCAAATTATCCCAAGTAATAACATTTTCTGTACCTAGGATTAATTTTGCGTTCCCAGTTAGTTTTCCGATGATACAATTTATCAAGTAAATAATTTGAAAATGGTTTGGTTGATTTGCATCATAGAAATTATCAATTAAACTTTGGCATACTGCCAAATATCTATTCAGATCGTTAGGGTTACCATCGAATTGTGGTACGCAATTTAAGTACTCAGGTTTAAATTGAGCCATATTGTTAATCGTATTAATATGATTTGAACTTAAATTATTTTGATTAGTGCTTGTATCAGTAACTGCAGCACTGTTATTTAATGTTTGATTAATATTTCTTATAAACTCTTCTGTATCAGAAGGTGAGTCAGTTGAAGGTAGAGATAGAGATAATAATCTTTCTGTTAATTCATCAATATCAGACATTAAAGAAATTACAAATTGCACATTGCACTTACATGAAGATTATTCCGTAGAGCAACATTTATAAGGCCAAGAATTTCTGGTAGGCTATGTTTATCCTTCCAAATTAATCCTGGTCTCGCGAATATTGGCTATTTTAATATATTATATATTAAAATAAATTCATAAAAAGTTTATTTGTACGACATTATTATTCCTAAATTAACACTAAATTATTGCAAAATAATTTGTTTTTGAACAAAAATTGATCTAGCATGCTAGAATAGGAAATAACATGATTTGAAGGCAAAAAGTTGAAAAACCTAAAAAAAGTTGCTAACCTTGAATGTCTATATCTCGGCCATTTTTTATCGTATGAACTTGTACTAGCCGCCATTTGAATGGAAATTACATAAGCTTCGTTTTTCGTGAAGCAATGCCTATGCTTCAGTCAGCTTCGTTTTTCGTGAAGCAATGCCTATGCTTCAGTCAATTTAAAAAAAGTTGTAGGCAAAAATTTAAAAAAAAATAAAAAGTCAATTACTTGATTTTTTTCAAGTTGTTTTTTGGATTTATTTTGTTGAAAAACCAGTATTTAGACTTCAAAATTTCGATAGGAAATTTTATTCTCTACAAAAGACCTCAATGCATTTGTGCACCAAAAATGAATAGTTATTGAGTTATAGCCGAAAACCCAAAAAGCTAACAAACTCACCCCGCTCTTAAAAATGTACCCCTATATCTGGTAGCACTCCGCGGTTTTATCATATTTAGGGGCCAATTGAACATATTAAACAATGAAATTCTACTAACGTCTTAGTTCCTATTACCCTCGTTTTTTTTCGACATAGTCAATAGCCTAATACTCTTTTGGGGAAATGTATGGTTGTGGCTTAAAAAACTTTTAACTTTATTATTATAGTCATCTGACTCTAGAATGATAACACTATTACCCTTATCAGACTTCGTCACTGTTAAATTATTACCCTTAATCTTATCTTGTAAATTTTTTATTAATTTTTTGTTAAAATGACCCTCTTGGAAATTCAAAATATCCATTTTCTGCTTCTCCTTTCTCAAAATGGTTTTGATGTTGACCCTAATATCTTCGGATTCGTTGAGTAACTTGATTATTAATAATAAACTCCTATAGACAAAATGGAAAGATGTGGAGTGTACCGGTTGAGTTGTGAACAAGGGCGACTATACCGTGGGAGGCGAGGGAGGTTGTTCAGTATTACTGAACATATTGTTGATTTATTGTTGAACATAGTTTTTTATAATTCAAAGGAAATTTATTTGTCAATTAGACATTATTATTTTTTGTCAAAGGTTTATTATTATTGAAATTAATCACATTATCTTAGTTTTATAACAATCGAACATCAAAAAGAAAAACAACAACCATAACAACGTTTAAAATAAAAAATTGTAAACTGAAAAAGTTATCCTCCAACATCTGTATTTTGTATGAATGAAATTGAAAAACTAATTACAAGAAGTGTAATCAATTAACAGAGGTAATGGGGGGTAATTACCCCCCAGAAAACCAGAAAATATATTGCAGAAACTATCAAAATACTACTTTTCCTGATTTTTTTTTATAAGAAGATAACATCCTTATAAATTAATCCAACTTTTTTTTTTCACTCGTAAAATTAGTAGTGCCGCGAGACGAGACTTAAGGTTAGTCTCGTCTCGTCTCGACATCTCGAGACGAGACCGTGACTTAGTCTCGGTCTCGAGTGCCAAAGTCTCGTCTCGAGTGGTCTCGTCTGGTCTCGAGTTATACTGGGTGCCCGGAAAATAGCGTAAAAACTATTCACTACATGGTAGAGGAGCCTTCAAGGAATTCCAGAAAAATAATTTAAAAAATCCGGTGGAATTCTTAAGAAAGTTATTTGCATTTTAATATTTATTAAAATTGGCAACACTGAAAATATTCCGTTGACAATATGTCAGAGAATTAAATTAAATAGGTACCTATATAATTATGTACAGTGGGAATCATTGCAATTGGCACACACTATATAAATATCCCTCGTAATGTGTCAAATCTGACACACAGTAATAGCAAAATGCTGCACTAAATAGATTTATTGGTTAGAATTTTGACCTAATACGAGGGATTTTAAAGAGTGTGTGCCAATTGCAATGATTCCGACTTGACCTGTAGAATTCGAAGGTGAATTTCCACATTTACCAAGAATAATGCTGGAGAAGGATTTTCAAATTATATTTCTAGGTATTCTCAAAGGGTCCCCTACTACGTGGAGAGCTTTTACGATATTTTTCGGTCATCCTGTATTTATGATTTTCATTTTTATATTATAACGGAAGTCCAAACTGCCACAGTGAAAAAGCAGTTATTCAAAGAGTGAAAAATCACAGTAAAGAGTAACCGTGATATTTGAAAAAATATGAATTTCAAATAAAAAAAAAAATGTCAGACAAAACAAAATTAATGGGATGCTTTCTACATACTTTATCTTCGGATCTAACTTCCAATTCTGCCGAAAGTGCTTATGCTTCAAATATTTTTTTGATCTTACTATTGGCTAAACCGAAAGTAGAATCTGAAAATTAAGTAGGTACAGCATGAAAAGTGGGACACCCGTTTTTTCCTATTGTAAAACGAGCTCATCAGCTATACCTACGACAATGACAGGGATTGTCATATTTGACAAAAAATCTATTGTAGATAAAAGACTTATTTACCAAAAATAGCGAAAAATGACAAGACCTGTCAGACGGGTGTCCCACTTTTTATGCTCACGACTGTACGTAGAAATTATCCCATAAATTGTTAGTATTGAAATTTACTGATTTCATATTCAAATAGCTCAGAATAGTTCAATAATAAAGCTATGAAAAAAAAAATTTATTGTAATCTCGAAACTCGAGACTCTCGCCGAGTCTGGTCTCGTCTCGTCGAGACGAAACCAAAAGCCAGTCTCGTCTCGAAAAGTCGAGACGAGACGAGACCAGACTCGAGGCTCGCGGCATCATTTTCAGTTTTCAACGCCAAGTGTTGCAAAAATGAGTTCGGTTTTACTTGAATATATATAGCCAGTGGCTTCTCCAAAGGGCGGCAGTCTGTCCCACCCTCCTTTTTTTGTATAATTTTTTTTTTGTTATTTTTATGTTTTTTGATGACCTTTGGGTAATAATTTGGGCGTGGCACCCCTAAAAAATTTTCGGCGAGCCTGCGGCAAGCTGCCACCGGCGGTAAGTAGCGTGTATAGATTTTTTGTTCACCCCACCCCCCCTAGACCTACACTCTGGATGTGCCACTGGTTGCGAAACATGTTCTGCGAGGTATATTGGTAGAACTTATAGAAGTTTTAAAGTAAGAACAAAAGAACATTTAAGAGGCTTCAAAAAACCTAATTCTAATAATAGTACACAATTTTCGAAACACCTACTAGATTGTGACCATAGTTATGACCCAGACAATTATTTTAAAGTATCACATTTCGCCAATGACCTAAATAATTTAGAAATTATGGAAATTCATACATCCCTTAAAGATAATGTCATGTTAACGCTCAACTCACAATTGAATTTGGATTATTCTCCAATTTTTGTAGCCCTCATAAAGAATATAATAAGAATAACAGAATGAGTACGGTACTACACACGCGTTCTCTGATTTTAGTACCAAAACATTTTCAATAAAATTTCACCTGCCTGATAAATTGGAAGAATTCTACAATGGACCTTTCTCATGATTCTCATGCAATGAACAACAAGGATAGTTTATTAAAATTTTTATAATAAAGAAAGAGACACATATACGCGCGATACTTGTGTGGAATGACTTTGATTGGTTCCACTTGTCAAATTGTGTAATTTCGGTTATGTTTCGGTTTTTCTTTATTTTTAAACGTAAATATGACAAATATGTGGGGGAAAAGTTTAAAAAAGTTTGAGAAGTACGAATTTGCAAGTGTTAGCAAACCTTTAATTGTACAATTGTATTTGATATAAAAATCGATATTTTTACGAACCCTCAAATCTCTGTTCCAACTTAAATCATCTTCAGTCAGGTTGAGAGCATGTAACCATTGTTCCCTTAAAATTTGATTGCTTCGGAACTTGTGAAAATAAAGTTTTTTTTCGCCTTACTTGTTACGGGATGATTTTTCCCGCACCAAAATAAAAGGAAATAAGCTTATTCACCTCTCTGAATAGCTTACCTTCCTCAAGCCACTGTTTTCTATCCAATAGTTGTAGCCAAACTTTTCATCAAACTTTTTATTTTTCCCAGAATCATTAAGTTAGAGGTTTATTAATGGAATTGATTTTCTGTTAGTAGGGTTAAAATAAATAGACAATTAATTTATTAATAAAACAAAATCACAATATTTACACTAAAACAGCTGATTGTCTGATCCGAGTAGATTGTCTAGATTGACAGCGCTCCAAATAGAGTCAGTGACCGGTGCTAACTTAATTTGAATAAGTACCACGCCCCAACTACCATCAAAATCCCCAGTACCTTCCACCTTGGAGTTTTGACAGAGACTTTTTAAAGGGCATTGCAGGGACATGCAGAGGTCTTTCAGGTCGAGGACTTTCCACGATTAAGTGTTCGGGAAATCTCCTCAGGCACATTTTGCCGATTTCTGAGTTGCCAAGTTTCGCTCATAGATCTAGGGTGGCTAATCCGCTATTTTAGCACCCAATCGCCTTGTGCGGATTTTTTTTGTGAGTCGAAAAACAGCAACGTGGTCAATTGTTTGTTCCTAAAGGCCAAAAGTAATTTTGGTAAGTGGTTTTTCTTATTAATCTTCTCTGTTTCTCTATTTCCTATGTAAAAGCATAGTTTTCTGTTAATTATACGGTTAAATTCCGAATATCGGACATACCTACCTCTATTGCTCCACGCCCTGTCTCATAACGTCCATTTGTTTCAGGCCTTTAATCTTCAGTCTTAGACGTTACGTTTTAATCGTCACCTTTTGTTCGTCACGCTTAGTCCTTAACTTGAGTAAAGAGTTAAGCGTTGAGCTTACTGTGTGTTTCAAGTAGTACCTTCAATCTTCAGCCTCCTCTAGACCATTGGAAGCTTTAGTGATTCCTAATTACTGAACTTAAGTGCCCAGGGCCAGTTGCTTCTTGTTGCGGCCTTGATCCAGACCCAGGCCATCGGAAACATTGGAAGATATTAGTTCCATCCGTCAGGTTCCTCAAAGAGTTTAGGGACTACTCAGGTTTGATAAGTGTGTTGTATTGTCTTAATATCAAACCTAAATACCCCTTGTTGGAGTAAATCAACAAAACAACGCAGTTCTTCTATCTTAAAATTATCCTTCAGATTAGATGTTATTATTTCAGTTTTAATCAATTATATATCTTACCTTTACTATAGGAAATTTACCATTCCGGTTGGGTATTGTTAGGTACTAAATTTTATTAGGTATCTAGGTACTTATCCTACCTATATTGTTACATAATATTAAAGCCCTTCAGGTTACGTATTGTTACAACTTTGATTAATGCTGCACTGAATACAGGTAAATACTTGTACACTGGGGTTAAATGGCCATTTACGAAGGTACTGCATTTAGTTATGTTTATTGATTATGTAATGTATTTATGGCCAATTTTATCACAGTCTAATTTGAGTTAACTGATAGATTCTTATTATTAAAAGTCATTGACCAACATTTATTATTATTTTTCAAAGGTCATTAAATAAATAATTCAAATTTTGGTGCTTATCAGCTGTTTGCTGCCATTTACAATAAACAATTATAAATAACTATTTTGGGCAAATAAAAATCATGCACCGGAGTGAATTTTAAAGCGCTTTCATTTCATTTTATTTTATGCATATTTAGGTTTTTGCAGTACTTCCAATTAGGATTGAGTGTTTCCTGTTTTTAGTTCATAATCGGTAGCTTCGTTTGACTGTAGGGTATAGTAAAACAGGTGGCGCCTTTTTGATGTTTACCCACTCCACTCTCCGCTGTGTGAGTTAGTCGGACACCCTAAAAACGAAGCTCCAGTTGCTCGATTTTGGTTATTGGAGTACCTCAGCCACCTTTTTGTGTATTAATGTATTGTTAGGGTTGCCCCTAGTTTGGAAACTTTAACATACTCAGGCAAGATCTCACACAACACATTTGAACCATTGTATAATAAACAGTTTTTGTAATAATTTTCAGCAACATTGATCGATTATTGAGGTTAGCTTAAAAAACGTCAGGGTCAGACCGCGTTCCCGCTTTCATTCAATTGACAATTTTATTATCTGTCACCCACAAGCGGCGCGCGCAGCACAGGTAAAATGAGAAAGGTCCATTTTTGTCTATTTACTGCTTCTACACCACCTTAAATTAATTTATATTCCGGCGTGTCATAATGACATTATTATAGACTTCATTTGTAGTGTCATAATGACATACTTTATTGGATTGAGTACTATAATGATTTCATTATAGTCCTGAGTACTATAATGATTTCATTATAGTACTGAGTACTATAATGAAAAAAAATATATAGGTATAGCATTCCTAGGTTTTTTCATACACGCTTCTAGACTTTTCAGGCATTAGGCCAGCAACTACATTATCAGCCAAATTTTCCATTTTTGGGGGTAATCCATCATGGAATTATTAATTTTTTAATGTTTGATGAACATTTCAGTGAATTCAACATTGACAATATGACAATACAAACAAACAATTCCGTTGTTACCAGTTGTCAAGCACATTACTGAAATTAGCCTTTTTCAATCATTTCCGATAAACTCAAATGCGACAGAAAAATGTATTGACTATAATCGCCGAAATATAAAATATTGTATGAAATTCGGATCATAAGCAATCATTATGGCACACGCCGAGTTATCAGACTCGGCTGACGCCTCGTCTGATAATATTCACGGCTAGTAGCATAATGATCGTCATTATGATCCTTATAACATAAATATCTATAATGGTACTCTGATATACGTCAGCAGTAGAGATATACCTAGGTTAATATAAAAAAATGCATAATAAATTTATGGAATTTTCAAGAAAAAATAAAAGGGATGGATATTTTCTACTAACGTTTAATTCTAATGTTAAAAAGGTACTGCCATTTTACAATTATATTTAAATCCTTTAAGGTACCTGCTTTCGGTACCGTCAATATAAAAAATGCATATTTTAGGAATCTAATAATAAACCAGTTTAAGGTCACTTCTTTTGTTGAACCTAATATCAAATATAATTAACTATTTCCAATCTAAATATATTACAATGTTAAAAATTAAAAATTGAACAACATAGAACCACTGACGATTTGGGACTTTTTATTACGTATTTTAATTAATTTAGATGTATCGTGTTTTTCTTATGTTTGTCCTGAAGCCTTTGTATGTAAGTATATTTGTTAAAAATAACTTTAAAGTGTTTTGTAAAGTGTTCCTTTTTTAAATTGTTTTTCTTAAATTAATTACATGTTAATGTAACATTGTTAATTTTAAGTTGGATAAACCAATTCGTCTCTAATTTGTTTTAATTTTACTTTTATTTAGTAATGATTTAAATCAATAAATTTATACTAATAGAAGTAGGTATGCATTTCTGTTTCTGCCGACCTTGTTTAGCTACTTTCCTTTGAAAAAAATAGTCCGTAACACGCCCAATTTATAATTGAAAATCCGTTAATTCTGCGTTTTTTTTCTCTCAAGAAATTACAGGAATTATTTTTAGCCACTCTTTTTACCTTTTTGACTTGCGAGACACGTGAAGTCGCCGTGACAAGATGCTAATTGGCTAGTGTGCCATAAAACTATGGAATCGCGGTTAGGCCTACTTTTAACTATATCGGCCAGATTATCATAAATTCTGGGGGCTGTTTGTGCCACATTAAAAAAAGCTATAAATGTTAGCTACTACTACTAACAATCAACCAAAATAAATTTTGTGTAATGCCCCGCCATCTGAGTGTCTGAAAAATCCTAAAAAGTTGTGATTATTGTCAATTCTCGATTGTAGCCTCTACACGGTTGTGTGTGCCACTTTGAAAACAACTATAAGTGTTAGCTATTACTCCTAGCAATCTACAAAAAAAAAAATGTGTAATGGCCCACCGTCGGAGTGTTTCAAAAAAACTAAAAACCCTGAAAAAGCCTTAATTTTTGTCAATACACGGTTGTGAAAGCCACTCTGGAAATAGCTATGTTAGCTACTACTCCTAGCAATCAACAGAAATTAGGTTTCGATTGTAGTCTACATACTTGAGTGTGCCACGAAAATACCTATACATGAGCCACTACCCCTATAGTCGGGCCACCGAAGAAATATAGCAATAAAACCGGGCGCTAAACCTTCGAGGGGTCTGACAGGCAATAGGCGAGCGGGTTTTCACCCACTTTATACCTTCTCATGATTAATCAAATTTAATAAAAGCATGAATTCATTTTATCAGTATGTGAGTATATGCATGAATGCGATTCCAATAAATTATTTTGGGTTAAAATTACAATGAAAATCTATATATATATATACCTAATTTCAAGTATTCTCTAATTCAGGTAACCTATATAGTTATTAACTCATTATGGAATATAAATTTTCTAGTTTCGAGAAGGTAGGTAGGTACTCAGTAATTTCTTGCTCAGGTAAAATGATGATTTTATATAATAATTATGGTGTACTCCAACTTTATTTTTTTTTTAAACTTCTAGAAATTGTTTTCTAAAACCTTTGACCCACCAAATGTTTTTCCTAAAAGGTTAAAATTTCATGATCGCCCAAAAGGCCACCAAATATTTTGTATACCTACCTGTTGCTGTTAACTTTGGTTTACATATTATAATTTTACATAAATTATCTTATAGGTAAGATGGGTACCTATTTTATTACTGAGGGATAAATAGAAAAAAAAAATTACAAAGGACCCCGCACACTTCTTATGGGATTTCTGACCGCGGTCAAATTTAACCAAATTTTAATATGTTATAGATCAGACCTTTCCGATCAATAACTATCATGGGCACAACTCAATCCTATGACTAGTTTTCAAGATACAGGGTGTTCAGTGTGTAAATGGAACATAAGGAATAACTCTGTTGTTATTAGAGTTGGAAGGATGGGGTTTTTGCGAACTTTGGCTACTTTTTTGTCAAACGAAAAATGGCACCAACAGAATTGTCATCGCTCTTTTGGTTTTTTCAGATGCAAGATGTTTTTGAAAAAGTTGCATTCTGGGACACCTCTTGTTTCTCGGTTCTCTCATAAGTGATCGAAAAGGTAACAACGGATTTTTATAGATATTCTTACTAGAAGCTCATTGGATAGCTCTACTTTTGCTGATTTCAAACCTAAAGTTCGATAGGTGTAACTCTAAATCTCTAAATTCTGGGCACAACCTGTTTCAAAATAACTCCGAGACGAACCATAGCCAGGGGGAGTTGCTTTCATCAATCGTCAATTCAAACATCTCATCACTAAATCCCAAGCAATATCAAACAGTGATATATTTGGTAATAAGCCTAAACAAAAGATACAGTGTAGCGTTGCTTGATATTCAATCAAAATCTTGGAAATTGATTGATTAATTAAAACACACTTTTTATGAGGGTGGCTTTATATTTAGGTATATGTTTATCTTACAAGTGTTGGTATTAAAAAGAGAGGCTTAAACTGGCGTTACATTTCTATTTATGTTCAAACACCAAGAATGCCAATAATAAATAACCAAATGTCCCTAGATTAATAACTATAAAATTTCCTAACAAAAGTATTGCTAGTTGCCTATAAGTAGTAACAAATATTAATTTATTTATAATAATAAATCCTTGACAATAGCTATACTTTACATCGCCCCTCATAAGTTATTTTTATGCAATGAAATCAAAATTAAATTTAAGAAACCTGTACCTGATGAATTATTATAGATACAAATCAAATACATTATAATTATGATCAATAGTAAACATTTTAATTTTATGGGTACCCTTAATATACAATATTTACAAATACCTACCTAAATATATATACAGAGAGCCTAAAAAACTTATTTACATATTATAACAATTTTTTGAAATAATCACTTATTTTTAACAGTACTTCTTAGAAAATAGGGTTCCCTAATAAAACAAGTTTTATTAATAGGTTGCTTCCCATTTACATCTACAGGTTCCTCTTTTATTCGAACATTAGGTTCACTAATTAATGGTGTGGTCTTTACAATAAGATGCTGCTGCGTACGTCTAAATATATTTCCAAAATCGTCTTTCACTAAATATGACCTAGGTTCTTTACATTTTTTTACAATAATACCATCTTCCCAATGATCCCCATTCTTAAACATAACCCTTTCATCTACTTTCCTACCTGCCAACTTTGTTGTGTTTTTGTCATGATAAAATTTTTGCTTTTTTCGTCTCTTTATTTTATTTTCTTGAAGTTTTCTTTTATTTAATAGCTCAGGATTAAGCATAGAGTTTACAGTGGGTAAGTTATCTTTTAAACGCCTATTAAACATCATTTGAGCTGGTGATAAACCTAAGTCGGGAATTGGAGTATTTCTATAATTTAGAAGAAAAAAGTCCAAATTGTTTAAATTACCGTTATTTTCATAAAAGCATTTTTTTAACATATTTTTGCAAATATTAACAGATTTCTCTGCTAAACCATTACTTTTTGGGTAGTTTGGGCTAGAAGTAGTTAAAGAGATGTTGTTTTCATTTAGAAACTGTTTAAAGACCACTGAATTGAATGGATTATTATCAGAAATAATTATGCAAGGAAACCCATGTATAGCAAAAACAGGTTTAAGTATTTTTACAATTTCTTCAGCTGTTTTATTTTTTATTCTTTTTAGCTCTATCCAATTTGAAAAATAGTCAATCACTGATAGAAACAAATAACTCTTAAACTCCAAAATGTCCATGGCAATTTTTTCCCATGGTCTTTGTGGCAATTTATGTTGTAATAATGGTAACTTTGGATTATTATTCCGAAATCTAAGGCATATTGTACAATTTAGAACAAAATTACTAATTTCATCACTTATGTTTGGCCAAAATATCGATTCTCTAGCTCTAGCCCTACATTTATTAATTCCAATATGACCTTCATGAAGTTTTTGTAACATAAGTTGTCTCAAACTTTTAGGAATTATTACCCTGTCACCGAAAAAAACTAAATCATTTTCAACTGATAATTCATTCTTTACTTGATGAAATTTTTTAAGATCAGCCGATAAATTTTTTAAACGTTTTGGCCAACTGTTGTGAATAAATTTTTTTAACAATGACAAATCTTGATCTTTTTTAGTTTCCATTAATAATTGTACTCTTTTTTGCTCACACATAGGAATTTTCTTGTTTATATCATGAACTATAATGTTATTTTTAGGATCATCTTGTACAGGTTGTTTTAAAGAAGCTCTTGAAAGCATGTCTGCAATAAACATTTGTTTACCAGGCAAATACGAAACTGTAAATTGATATTTTATCAATCTAAGCAACATTCTTTGTAATCTACTAGAGACCTTATTTATATCTTTTTTAAAAATGCTAACAAGAGGTTTGTGATCAGTGTGAACTTGTACATTTTCTTTACCATAAATATAAAAATTAAAGCGTTCTGCTGCAAATAAAATAGCCCCCATTTCTCTCTCTATGCAAGCCCACCTTTTTTCTGTGTCAGTTAGAGCCCGACTGGCAAAAGCTATTGGATGTCCATTCTGTAACAAACAGGCACCCATGCCTTCTGAACTTGCGTCACATTGTATAACTAAAGGTTGACTTACATCATAATGCTTTAAGCAAGGAGGAGAAGTTAATAATTTTTTTATTTCTTGTATTCTTTCGGAATGAACTTTTTCCCAATTCCATAATACATTAGTACAAGTTAAATTTCTTAAAGGTGCTGTGATCTGGGAGAGATTTGGAATAAATTTCCCCAAATACTTAACCAAGCCCAGAAATCTAAGTAGTTCTTTCTTATTTTTCGGGTTTTCTAATTTTAAAATTGCCTCTACCCTATCTTTATCCACTTCTATGCCCTTTTCAGATACTTTAAATCCTAGAATTCTAACTTCCTTTTTTTTAAATTGAAATTTATCTTTATTAAAAGTGATATTGTTTTTCTGAGCAGTTTCCAAAACTTGATTCAAGATTCTATCATGTTCTGCCTCAGTATTCCCAGATATTATTAAATCATCAATATAAACTTTGTTTCCTACTATACCTCCAAAAATTCTAGTGTTTCTCATCTGAAAGACTTCCGCCGCTGTGTTAATGCCAAAAGGTAATCTCAAGAATCTATATCTGCCTAAAGGAGTTGCAAATGTTGTGAGTTTTGAAGAATTTTCATCTAACTTGATTTGGTAGAAAGAATCCTTTAAATCTAGCACAGAGAAAAAGTTTTTATTTGTTAAATCACATAGGATTTCCTCTGCAGAAGGTATGGGATAATGTGCTCTTTTAATATAAGGGTTTAATTTTGAAGGGTCTAAGCAAATTCTTAGTTTCTTATTGGGTTTTTCTGTTACCACTATATTATTTACCCAATCTGTCGGTTCAGTTTGTTTGCAAATAACCCCTTCCTTTTCTAAATTTTTTAAACTTTTTTCAAATTCTGGCAATATTGCTTTTGGGATCCTTCTGGCAGGAAAAACACAGGGTTTAGCATCATCTTTCAGAGTAAATTTATAAGGTTCCCCTGGAAATGTTCCAAGTCCCTCAAAAACAGATTTATATCTTTCAATAGCCTCATACTTAGAAGAAAATGTTATATTTTCAACTGATTGTTGTAAATTATCAACTGTTTTAATTAAATTTAGTTTTAAACAAGATTCCAATCCCAAAATAGGTCTACCATCAACTTTTACAATCAAGAAATCTAATAATTGTTTCTTACCACGTATTATACATTTTAATTTTGTAGACCCTATGACATCAATCCTGGCTCCACCATAAGCTGTGAGATTTACATTTGCTGGGTCAATGGAACCTTGTGGTACTATCTTTTTAAAGACTTTGGCAGGTAGGACGTTGCATTGTGCTCCAGTATCCACCTTGAAAATTAAATTAGCATTATTTATGGAAATATTTTCTAAAAGTTCTTTATTATTTTGCTCTCTGTATATTTTATTTTCAGATTTTATAGATTGCACCCATAAACAATCAATAAAAAATTCATCATCCGATGAGGAACTATTTACACATTCTAAATTATTTATATACCTATGTTTTTTATCTTTTTTGTTGATTTTATTTTGGGAACAACAAGATTCGAAATGATTAGGTATTTTACAAATCCTACAAAAGTTTCCGAAAGCTGGACATTGTTTATATGCATGTTCTGTGTGACATTTTCGACATTTTTTAAAGTTACTTTTACTATTTTTAGGGAAGTTATTATAATGATTATAATTATTATAATTTTTTCTATTTTTCTGAAATTGGTTGTTTGGTTTAAATTTATTATTATTAAAAGAATTACTCATCTTTTTGTTTCCGTGAAATCCAACGACGTCTACTGCACTGGTGGAGGGCTGATTGTTCCCCATGTCTGCCATTTGCTTCTTGCTTTGTTCATGGAGTTTGCACTGTTCTTCTAGCTTCTTTAGGGTCAAGCCGTCGTTCTGGAGGAGTTTTTCTCGCAATCCTGAATCCTTAATGCCCATGATGATGCGGTCTCTCACCATGTTGTCCATTTCTTGGTATGCGCATGATGCTGCAAGGGTTTTCAATTCTGTGATGTAAGAGTTCATGGACTGGTCCGGTTTTTGAGCACACTGCAAAAATTTATACCTTTCATAAACTATGTTTTTCTTTGGCTCACAGTATTTTTCAAATTGCTTCTTTACGTCATCCAACTTCGCCTTCTCCAGTTTTATATTCATTGTGTTGAATATTTCTACGCCGTCGTCCCCAACCAAATTCAGGAAAATAGCCACTTTCACAGCTTCTGGGGCTTCAGCTTTTTCGATTGCAAGCAGGTATAGGTCGAATTTTTGAATCCAACATGACCAACTCTTGGCCACATTTCCATTGACGAAATCCATCTGTGGTGGTACTCTGAGGTAATCCATCGTCATCCAGTTTTCTACTGCACTTTTTCCAAATTTTCCAGTTGTACACCTGACACCATGTAGCGTTGCTTGATATTCAATCAAAATCTTGGAAATTGATTGATTAATTAAAACACACTTTTTATGAGGGTGGCTTTATATTTAGGTATATGTTTATCTTACAAGTGTTGGTATTAAAAAGAGAGGCTTAAACTGGCGTTACATTTCTATTTATGTTCAAACACCAAGAATGCCAATAATAAATAACCAAATGTCCCTAGATTAATAACTATAAAATTTCCTAACAAAAGTATTGCTAGTTGCCTATAAGTAGTAACAAATATTAATTTATTTATAATAATAAATCCTTGACAATAGCTATACTTTACAACAGTATTCAACTGATACACTGCTACGCACCTACAAGCACAGCGAGCAACATAGAAAAACTATTCGAAGACATTACACGGGCCAGAAACCTCGAAAACACTCAATATGTAATCATTACAGGGGACTTTAACGCCAAGGTAGGAAAGAAACAACCAGGTGATACATGCTACAAGGGAACTTTGGCCAGGAAGAACGGAACGAACAAAGAGAAATGCTCGTAAATTTCTTAATGAACGAAAAACTACTGTATGAACACCTTCTTCCAAAAATAAACTTAAAGGAAGTGGACGTAGTAAAACCCAGGTGGACTGTGGACTGGTGAAAAATTAAAATGACTCCATCCTCGCTAATAGGAACACTATTTGCAAAGATGTCACAGTGCTAAACAGGTGTGACACAGGAAGCGACCATAGACTAGAGCGTGCCAAGATACAAATAAACATCAACAGAGAAAGGAGAAGACTAGTCACCAGACATATTGTCCGTCGATTTAAATCTGATACTCGGACGGAATGTGAGCTGGTGGCTCCCTACATTAGAACGCCAATGGTTATGTCACACCTGTTTTGCCGTATGAAACACCCCCTCGCTCCTCATACGGAAAGTGTCAGTTGAAAATCGATGAACAATACATTCCCATTCCCTACAAGAGATGCCCTGCAACTCAATCAGGAAACCTATCAAAAAGAACTGGAGAAGACGCCAAGACTACCAACACTCCAGGGTAAAGACATAGATCAGCCACAAAGAAAACATGCAGTAGGATAAGACAGAGATCAGATACCAAATTAAAACCAGAGATGATAGAACTAATAAGAAAAAGAAGAAAAACTGACAGAGACTTCCCAGAATATAATACCCTAAATAAGACAACGAAAAAAGAAATAAGTAAAGACCTAAGAGAAAACAAAACAAACAAAATCCTAGAAACTATAGAGAAAAATACAGGCATGAGAGCTCTAAGATCGAACCAAGAGAGGGGAAAACAGAAAATTGTGAAAAAAAAAGCAATCAAGGAATCCTAATCACAGACAAACCGGAAATTAGAAGGGAAATACAAATAATCTACGAACAGCTCTACCAAACAACTATACCAAGCCGAAATGGACCACCTAAACACATTACAAACGTAGGCTCAGAAGACATGCCGGAAATATCACTATCAGAAATTAAATACGCACTCCAACCACTGATCTAAAAAATAAATGGATAAACAATCGTACGGCTCGAAAAAACGGCAAGAGTCCGGGAGAAGATCGAATAATACCGGAAATGCTAAAGATGGATGGAAAAACACTAACAGAGACAATAAAAATGCTGTTAAACAAATGTCTGATAGAGGGAAAAATCCCGGAACCATGGATAAATGCCGAATTCGTGATAATAATATACCAAAAAGGGGATCGTTCAAATATGGAAAACTACAGACCCATAAGCCTGCTATCACACCTATATGAACTTTTCACTAGAATTATCAACAATCAACTGACTGCGAAGTTAGATTCTTACCAACCGGTAGAACAAGCAGGCTTTCGAAGGGGCTTTAGCACTACAGACATCTGCAAACAATTGAAGCAGTCATCGAGAAAACAACGGAATATAACATACCCCTACATTTGGCGTTTGTGGACTACCAGTCTTTTTTAGCGGCAATGGAGGACGCAAGAATCGATTCGAGATACTCTACTTTTATTAAAAATATCTATGATAAGGCAACATTTCACGTAAAAATAGATGACGATCTTAAAACTGACAAAATATCACTTGGCAAAGGAGTACGACATACGACAGGGGGATATCATCTCTTCCAAGCTATTTACTCTAGCACTGAAGAATGTTTTTAAGCGGCTAGCTAAGCATGGGAAAATAAGGGCCTAAACATCGATGAAGTATACCTCAATCACTTCAGATTTGCAGATAATATAGTCTTGATGAACACCAATATTCAAGAACTGAACAACATGCTAAATAAGTCAAACGAACAATCCAAGAAAATAGGCCTAAAAATTAACCTAAACAAGACCAAAATAATAAGCAAATTATCCAAACATGAATGTAACATCACCATAGACAACGTTACCATAGAAAATGTAGAACATTACATATACTTAGGACATAAAATCAAGCTGAGCAAAGAAAACCAAACGGCGGAAATCAAACGCAGGATCTATTTAGCATGGGTGGCATTCGGAAACATGAACTTTATTTTCAAAGATAAAAGGTACCCATGAAACTAAAGAGGAAAGCCTACGACAGCTGTATTCTGCCGGTTCTCACCTACGGCTTAGAAACTATGGCAATAACCCGAAGAGTAGCTGAGCAACTAAGAGTCGCACAGAGATTTGTAATGATGCTGGGAATCACCTTAAGGGATAAAATACGAAATGAACAGATAGGTGATAGAACCAAAGTGAATGATGTTGTGAAAAGGGTAGCAGGCCAGAAGTGGCAATGGATCAGACGTGTGGCGAGACAGGACCAAGATAGATGGACCCAGAAAACGGCACTCTAGGGAACAAGAGGAACAACAAGAAATTGACAATTTCAGAACGGTAGCAGGGGAAAAATGGATGAGATAAGCGAGGGATCGCGGGACATGGAAAAACCTGGAAGAGGCCCATATCCGACAATGGATGGACACGGGCTGACGAAGAAGGTCTAAGGGTGTATCTCTATCACGTCTGTTTTTGTCATAATGTGTCAGAAAAGAACTTTGCATTTGCGAGGAAAATGAAAAAGGTCTCTTCCTAACACATTGTTTCTTATGACAAAAACAGCTCAAAATATTTTTGCTGGAAAACTGTTAGAGACAAACCTGTCGAATTTTGTATCATTGACATCAGCAAAAGCAGAGCTATCCAATGATTTTATAATACAAAGGGTGTCTCATTTGAAAACACTATGTTTGGTTGATAAATCAAAAACTATCACTTCTAGAGAAAAACTGACTACGCAACTGGCAACTACTGCAGGCTTCGTTAAAATATCTATAAGAATCCATTTTCACCTTTTCGATCACTTATGAGAGAACCCATATACAAGGGGTGTCCCAAAATGCAACTTTTTCAAAAACACCTTGTATCTTAAAAAACCAAAAGGACGGTGACAGTTCTGTTGGCGCCATCTCTTGTAGCCGAAGTTCGCGAAAACCGCATCCTTCCAACTCCAATAGCAACCGAGTAATTCCTTACGTACAACCAAAATAGGACACCCTGTACATGAACCTATCGTTCGAGCACAAGTATCCATTGGTATTTTACTTGATTTTGGTGCCTTGACCAAATTCTCACACGAATATGATTCGGCTGATTGAATAGAATGTCATAATGTATATCGGACATTCACACATTGAACACCCTGTATCTCAAAAACTAGTCATAGGATTAAGTTGTGCCCATGGTAGTTATTGATTAGCAAGGTCAGATCTATAACATACTAAAATTTGATGGAATTTGACCGCGGTCAGAAATCCCATAAGAAGTGTGCGGGGTCCTTTATGTGTATGCTGAGATTGAGAAACACTCGATTTTAAATAAAACAAATGTTATTGTTTATAATAATGAGTAATATATTTATAAGTATTTAACTATAATCACATAATTTGTTTATTTGGCATAGACAATTTGTTTAATATTGTCACGAAACGTCTCTGCTTCGCTGATTTTCTCTATTTCTTCCTCATTTTCATCAACATTACTCTCTGTTTCTGATTCCTCTAACATTTCTTCTAAAACTGGGGACTCCGCTGTCCACGAGTCGTAGTAGGGGAGTATCCTACTTACATGGACCGTGTCCTTTTTCTTCCCACCAATTTTTTCCACTTCATAATCGACTTCTCCTAATTTTCTTAAAACTTTGTATGGCCCAAACCATTTTAACAACAATTTTTCGCTGCGGCCTACTTTTCTTACCGGCACGAAAATTTTAACTTTATCCCCAATATCAAACTTTAATTCTCTATGTTTGCTATCGAATCGTTTCTTATCCTTTACTTGTCTTTTGTTTATATTTTCTGCTGCTATTGCCCTTATAGTCAGCGCTTTCTCCCTCAGGTGTAGTATATCCGTTTCCGAGTTATCATCAATCAACATTGCTTCCGACGGTAGAGTCGGTTCCCTGGCAAAAGTTACCATGAACGGGCTTAGCTGTGTGCTATCTTGAATCGCTGTGTTATAAGCGAAGGTGACGAACGGAACGTAACTACACCAGTCAGTCTGCTGTGTGTTACAGTACATTGCCAGCATATCGGCCATTGTCTTATTCAACCTTTCCGTAAGGCCGTTACACTGGGGATGGTACGCTGTAGTATATTGGTTTCTTACGCCCATTATCTTCCCAAGTTCTGTTACTAGCTCGGACTGGAAAACCTTTCCTCTATCACTCAACAGTGTTCTTGGGGCTCTGTATATCAATATAATTTTTTCCAAAATAAACTTCGCCACTGGGCCTGCCTTTCCATTTGGCAGTGCCGCCGTGATTGCGTAGCGTGACGCATAATCTGTCGCAACTATTATCATAGTTTTGTTATTTGAACTTCTCCTAAATGGACCGAGCAAGTCTATTGCCACTTTATCCATGACGCATCCCACTTTAATCGGCTGAAGGGGCCCAGGAGTTTTCCTTTAGGGCTGTCCCTTCCTTGCTTGGCAATCTACGCACCCTTTGACGTATTTTTCAATGTCTTTTAACATTCCATCCCAGAAAAATCGGTTCCGTATTTTGTCTATCGTTTTGCTGAGTCCTAGATGACCACAGGTTGGTGATGCGTGCAATTCCCATAGAATTTCTTCCCTCATTGCCTTCGATACTACCACCACCTTATCTAGTCCTTTATGCGTTTTATTCACTTTGTACAATAAATCATCTTCGATTCTGAAATTTTTTGCTCTTCTTCTGGTTCCAATATTAATATCCGGCTTGTCTGGGTTTTTCACTGCCTTTATAATTTCATTTAAGTCCGGGTCTCTTTTCTGCATTGTTCTCATTTCTACTGTTCTTGTCGCAAATGTTGGCAGTTCTTCTTGTTCTTCGTTTTTGTTTGGGTCAATTTGTAGGACTGGGTTTCGGGACATGCAGTCGGCATCTTTATGGTTTGAACCTTTCTTGTACTCCACCGAATAATCGAATTCTGCCAGTTTTAATGCCCATCTGGCCAACCTTCTGTTGCTCTCTTTTATGGTGTCCATCCAGCATAGTGCGTGGTGGTCTGTTATAATTCTTACTGGTCGACCATAAATCAAGTGTTTTAAATAGCTTAGGGACCATACTACGCCTAGTAGTTCTAGTTCGCTTATTGAGTAATTTTTTTCACTATTTGATAGGCTTCTGCTTATATAAGCTATGGGGTGTGCTTCTCCCTTATCGTCTTCTTGTAATAGTATTGCCCTAATCCCACATGTTGATGCATCCGTATGTAAAATAGTGTCTTTATTTGGATTGTAATGCTGTAGTACTGGTGCGGAAACAAGATTTTCTTTCAGTGTGTTAAAAGCCTCTTCTTCTTTGATACCCCATTTGTATTTTATGTTCTTTTTTGTTATCTCATGTAACGGCCTTGCTATCTTGGCGAAGTTGCAAATGAATTTTCTGTAGAAATTGCACAATCCCAAGAAGCTCTGTACGTCCTTAATCTTTTTTGGGGTAGGGAAGTTTTTTATGCACACAACCTTTTCTTCATATGGCCGAATCCCTTTTTCGCTGACGTTGAAACCTAAAATTTTGATTTCCTTTCGTAAGTACTCGCATTTGCTGGGTTTCAGAGTTAAGTTTGCTTGCCGCAATCGTTCAAAGACTTTCCTTAGTTTGGTTATGTGTTCCTCTAGCGTTTTTGAGAAGATTATTATGTCGTCCAGGTAGATCAGAACTTCCTTCCATTTCAAGTCCCAAAAGACTTGATCTGCGAGTTCCTGGAACGTTGCTGGGGCATTGCAGAGTCCAAAACTAAGAACGTTGAATTCATAGGTACCGTGTCCCTGTGCGATGAATGCTGAGTATTGTTTGGACCCTTCTTCTAGCGGTACCTGCCAGTAGCCTGAAAACATGTCCAAAGTGCTAAAGTATGCCGCGTCTCCTAGGTATGACAGGATGTCGTCAATTTGTGGTAGTGGGTAGGTTGACTTTTTTGTCACAGCATTTATTTTCCGGTAGTCTACACAAAATCTGGTTTTTCCATCCTTTTTCTTTACTAGGACCACAGGACTGGCCCATGGCGAGTGACAGGGTCTAATTACTTGGCTGTCCAGCATTTCCTTGATTTGTTCATCGATAATCTGTCTTTCTTTTTGTGGACGGCTTTTTATTGGCTGTGCATCTCCAATTTCTATCTTATGTGCCGTCAGGTTTGTTCTTCCCATGTGTTTAGTTGATTTTGCAAAAACGTCACTATATTCCAACAGGAGATCCTCTAATGCCTGTTTAGTTCGTTCGTTCCTAATGTTCTCTAGTTTGTGGTCTTCTATTGTCACTTCCTCGGGTTCATCTATTATTTCTCGTTGAGTATTTAGGTGGTACAAAGGGGTTTCGTTTTTCAGCTCTTCTAAAAATACTAATGTGTTTCCTGCGTATATAGTCACTGTATTTCTAGTTTTTGACTGTATTTTCAGGGCGAGGCTGTCTCCATCTGTGTAGATATGTGTTTTTAGTACTAGGTGCTTTTTTGCCAGCCAGTCTAATTTGTATTTGCATTGGTACCCTATTGTTTCTTTTATCTCATCAATTTTGCCCATGATCTCTAGTTCGATTGTTTCTATTTGGTTTCCGGTTACGGTGTGGTCTTTCTTTGTTCCTATTTTATGCGTTTTATTGCCAGTGTCGGTGGTTATTTGCATTAGCTGCCCAATTTCTTCTTCGGGACTTTCTATTGTCTTGTGTTGTTTGGCTACCTGTTGGTTTTGGATGTGAATCTCGATTCTTGAGTCCTTGAAAACATGATACAGCATTTGTTCAAATCTTCCCCATTCTTTTTCCAACCCCCATCCTTTTCTTGGAATAACCAAGGTTGTATGGGACCTCAATTTACTAGTTTTCTTTAGTGCTAACAGACATCTGTACATGTTCCTTGGCGTAGGTTTCTTTTTCATCGTTTCCCTCGTAAATAGGAAAATTGTTGATTTTTTTCTGTGGCTTATTTCTTTCAGTTGTCCGATGGTTCCCTGTACTCTTTTTGTTGGGAGCGTGCGCCTGTATTTTTTGTAAATGCATCTCTTTGTTTTGTAGTTTTGGGTTACTCCGTTACCAAAACTGCGTTATTTGGTAGGTGGTTTATGTCTCTATGTTCTTTTTTCAGGAATCTGCTTATGTCTTTCTTTGTTATGTGTATGTGGTCTTTGATAAACTTGTTGAATTCTTGTTCATTTTCCTGTGAGTATCTTGGCCCAGTGCTCGACTCTCTTGTGGTTATAAGGCTTGACAAGCTAACTTTTTGCTTGTAGCCCTGGTATAGTGGTATGTTGTATTTATTATTCAATATCAGTAGTTTTCGTTGTAGGTCTATGGTGGCCTTATTCTCTGTCAAAAATTCCATCCCCAAGATCATCGGTTGGTCTGTTGCTTGACTTTTGCTCTTAATACGCCTTTCCACTTTGAGCTCCCTGTAATTTCCATTGGAGTTGTCATTTTTCCCAATACTGGTATTCGATGTCCTCCTGCGGCTACTAATATCGTGTTATTGTCCGTCTATTTTTCCTGTTATCAATTGTGTTGGTATGACGTTATTTTGGGCTCCCGTGTCGACTATAGCCGAGAAATTCCTATTATTTATTGTAACTGTGATGCATAAGATTCCTATTCTAGATGAATCCCCTAGGGCTAGGATGGCTGGGGTCTCTATTTTTGCCATCCCCTTTCGTTTGGGTGCTGTTTTTGGCTTCTGCAGGTGGCTGCGAAATGTCTTTGTTTCCCCCAGTTTCAACATACCGGGCTATTACCATAATTTCGGGGCTTATAATTTCTATTTCTCTGTGGTTGACTTCTGCAACTTGCCGCAGCGTGCCCGATGTTTCCGCAGTTATCACATTTCATGTTGTTCCTATTTGACCGATCCTGATATTGTCTGCTTCTGCATACGGCCGCCATGTGTCCCTTTTTTCCGCAATAATAACACACTACCTGATTCCTGTCATTTTGGGGTGCTTGGTTGCCTGCTCTTGGCGTTCCGTCTCTTTGACTCTGTGGGTCCTTTTCTCCTCCTAACTCTTTCCTTGGCGCTTTATCTATGGTCCCAGCAATTTCTTTTAATTTTTCGAGTGTGTCTGGTGGGCCATTCGGCGGATTCGTGAGCCAGTAATAGTGGTAGAAGTTTTCTTCAGTCAACCCTTTGCTGAAAATGGTTACAAATTCTTCTATATCGATGGCATTCTTGTAGTCGTGGTAGAGAACCCTTAATTCGTACAGATAGTCACGGACTGTTTCTTTCGAGTCTTGTTTGCGTTCTTCCACTTTCCTTTTTAGTGCCGTCTGGTAGTTGGCGTCTTCAAACTCTTTAGAAAAATCCCTTACAATGTCATTCCATTTGCTATCTTGATTGTTTTGTTTGTATTCTTGGAAGCAAATGTTAGCAGCGCCATCTAAAAATGTTTCTAAGTACGTTATTTTTAATGTGTCATCCCATCCGTTTGCTATTGCTGTTCTCTCGTAGCTCCTTAGAAATTCGGCCGCACTGCCCCTGCAAGGGTGGAAAGTTGTAGGGCTTATAAATTGAGGAATCGTCGCCTTTCTACCAGTGGCGATTGCGTCTTGGTTTGTGGTATTCGCCATAGCTGTTTGTGTTTTCCGATTTCGTGTTGCTTTGTCCTGCTTTGCTACTATCACAGTTTCTTCTAGATTCTCTTCTTCCGAGACTTCTGCACTTTGATGTTTCAAGTAGTTACTTATTCCCGTTCCTAAAATGTCTGAAAAATCCAATCTTGGCTTCTCTCTTTGCTGAAATATTTCGTCTGCAATCTGAGTGCTTTCGGCGTTTGGACTATGTTCGTCTTCGCTCGACGTGGACCTCAAGAAGTAATTTCCTTTTCTCATCAGTTCGATATTTTCCTGACTTGATGGCGAACTTCACAGAAATAGACTATCTGCGTCGTTTTCTGTCGATTTGGAAACACTGTATTAAGTGGGTCCCCAGTTTATTGCTTGCAACGCATATCGATGTTTTTGTTTTATCGCCTGGCTATTTTAAATTTCGCAAGGAATGTTTAATTTTGATTGTAATTAATTTTTTATTAAAGATTATGGCTAAGTATTTTTTTGTTTTATTTATTTCTGGTGTTCTAGGAAAGGGTGAAAGGAAGGTTATTGGGGTTTTTCCTCCTCTTCTGTCCCTGCTAGAGGCCTTCTTGGCCTTGTGTCTTCCCGGGTGGTCCTGGTATCGACTCTTCGGCTAGGTCGTCAAGGGGGTCCAGGAAAGAGGCGCCTCCACCAAATGTCACGAAACGTCTCTGCTTCGCTGTGTAGCTCGACTATTCACCCTGAAAAGCAGAATGGGAAGGGAGGAGTAACAGGGAAACACCAGAACAGTTTTAAATAGCTAATATATATTGTTACAGGACGGAGATTACGGAAACATGAATATTTAGTTATTACCACATCATCGTCATCTGGGACCAGATAACGTCCCTTCGGGTGGTGAGGCTCAAAAAAGGGCGGACAGTCAAACGTCGGGTATACCCCTGCAAGGCTAAACAACCAAACCAGCCCTACAGGAAAATCTAGAAAGCCTTTTCACTGTAGGTCAAAGCCTGGGTCGTCAGAGAGTATCTGCCCTGATAGAGATACGATAGCGTATTAACTTTATCAGTTTAGATAGTTCCCCAACTTTGAGTCGTCTCTAAACACCTACTGATTGCAGCGAAGCGCTGAGACACGACTAATTTGCCATGGTGTGGCCCGGGCTTTTATATCCAATATTTGCTGACTATGATTAGGATAATTTGTGTTTTCTTGCTTAGTTGCAGTTATTTGTTATAACCCGTGGTTCAGTGTTTTGAATTTGGTTATAGCCCGTGGTCCCATGTAGGGTTGACAATATTAAAAGAGCGATTTGGATAAAATGTACCTAATTTAATAACAAATGCAATTTATTAGGAAAAAAGCTAAACATGAAAACGCGGATGCGGAGAAATTATTCCTAGTCGGATGACGATGATGATGATTCATCACCATCAAAGTTAACAATCAGGGGCTCTATTCTGGTTTCCATCATAGCATCCATAGTCCACATACTTGTCTCCACTTTCAGCACATGCCCAACAGCATTTTTCCAATTTTCAGGACTAACGTTGTAGACTGCTTCATTAAAAAAAAATTTAACATCTGCAATTTTGAAGGTTGTATTTTTTCGGGCCACTTCTCCTTTAATTTGTGCCCATATCAACTCAATAGGATTTAATTCGCAGTGGTACGGAGGTAATCTTTCGACTGTTCTATTGCAAGCTCTGGCCATTTCATCAATTACGTATTGGTTCTTGTGAAAACTTTCGTTTACGAGCGTTAATATTTCTGCCTTCACCATATCCTCTTCAAAGCCTATATTTTTCCTAGTTAGCCAGGATTGTATATCAGCTTTTTTCGTAGATGATGTCGGTTTCTTATCAATTATTCTAGAATGGTAAGATGCATTGTCCATCACTATGACACAATTTTCTTCCAAGCGAGGTAAAATATTTTCAAACTATTGCTCGAAGACTTGGGAATTCATTTCCTCGTGATAGTCTCCAGTTTTCTTTGACTGAAAGAGGAGCAAGCCGTTCTCAACAAATCCATCGTTTGAACCAATATGTAATATAATGAATCTTTGTCCTTTACCTGTGGGATTCTTCAGTCCTGTAGATAGTCCATTTACGAAAGCTTGCCTCGCCGTAGTGACAGTTTCGTCGCTCCATACTTTTGGAGTGACATGGCCAGCATTAATCCAGGTTTCGTCCAGATAATAAATCTTTTTTCCACTCGCTCTTACTGCTCGGATATTCCGTAAATAGCGTCGCCTCCAGCTCACAATTTCATTTTTTTCTTTTAGCATGCTATTTCGACTTCTTCTACCATACCGAAAACCAAGTTCACGGAGCAACTTTTTAAACGAGCTTTTCTTGAAATTAGGGATGTCCTCTCGCTCTTGAATAGCTGCTAATATTGCCTTTACACTAGGAGACTCGTTCTTGATAAAAAATGAATGAATAAATCTCCGAACTGAATTTTTTGTTTCCACATCTACAGTGTGCGCCATAAAGTTGGGTACATATGGGAAAATTCTTAATTATTCCTTTTTTCAAAAAACTTTTTTTGGGGATCGTTAGGGCATGTTCGATAACCAAAAAATCGATTATGACACATGTCATGTTATTTTTCTGATGACCTGAAAATGTGCAAAAAGGGACGTGGGTACAGTTATACCGACACGACCGGACAGTTTTTTCTAATTTATGACCTTCAAGTATGTATTTCGCAAAACAATCGATTCGTTTGATATCAAACTTATGTATTTTAGTTGAATTAAGCTATTTTTGAAATAAAATTAATATTTTCGATTTTCCATTAAATGGAATGGGTAAAATAAGTAGTTTTATTTTTTATTCTCTGATTTGCTTCAAAATCGGCAAGTGGAGTTCTTTTTGGATTCTGAACAACTTTTTCCTATAAAATTTTTTGATATCTTGCCAAATTTACCCGTTTTTCGACATCAGCAACAACTTTTTTCAAAATTCCCGCTAAACCGATAATCACATGACATGTGTCATAATCGATTTTTTGGTTATCGAACATGCCTAAACGATCCCCAAAAAAAAAAAAACTTTGAAAAAAGGAATAATTGAGAATTTTCCCATATGTACCCAACTTTATGGCGCACACTGTATATTGTCCAAAACAGATTTTTTTCTTTTGTAAGCTTTGGCTGGCTTCAGTTCATGCTCGTTTTTGTGTTCCCGAAGAACGTTGTAAAGGCTGGCTACTCCAATACCCATGGCCTCTGCTGTGAAATTCACTTTCTCAGTTTTTGTACAATCTGCATGATTTTGGTCACAAGTTTTGAAGGTATTTAGGATTGTCTCCTTTTCAGACACTGACAAATGTCTTTTCCTCCGTCTTCTTGGTGGAGATAAATTTCCATCATTAGGATCCAAAAAAACAAATTGAATCGCAAAAAAAAATCTAAAATAGCACAATTCGAATCACAGCACAATGTCACAGACGAACAACATCAACTAAATGCGCTCCACTAAGAAATTATCTGTTATTTAGAGGGTTGTGGGATAATTTATGGGCGTCGGTTAACAGGTAATCGTTTTACAACTATATTTCTTCGGTGGCCCGACTATAGCAATTCACAAAAATTAATTTTGCGTAATGTCCCGCCGTCCGAGAGCCTTGAAAAAATTTACAACCCTGAAAAAGCCTTAATTTTCGTCAATTTTAGATTGTACTATATGTTAACTACTCGTAGCAATCCACAAAAATTAATTTTTTCTCCAAACGTCAAAAAAACGTCACTTTGTCAACACCTGTCAAGATGTTAGAAATTTAATTTCTATGCTGCTAAGCAACCGCAGCGACAGTACAAGTACTTTTAGTGCCGCTGGAGCGGCGGCAAAACCCCTTTTAGTGCCGCTCGTACTTTTACTGCCGCTCAACTATTCAGTTACCCCCGAGCTTACCCCATAGCGTATTGCATACAGAGTAGAAGCACTTTTTAAAGATTTTACTCCTAATACAACAATATACTATTATTTGCAAACGTCATATAACAGTAATTTTTGTGATCATTTTGATAAGGTATAAGAGTCACTTCAATGACTTTCAGCTTGAGCGGCGTACAACATTTATACGCCGTTAATAGGCCAGGGCAAAAATAGGAGAAGTTTTTGCAATCAAGCTGATTTTTTCACAGATGATAGTACCCATCAATAGTACTTCCGAATTAAAGATCAGGGCTTCGAGAGAGATCGTAACTTTCCTATTTATTAACCGATTTTCGTCAAGTGAAAAAAATCCTTTTGTTTTTGATGTATTCATAACTCTGGAGTGATCTAGAAGGAGTATGAATTTGAACAAGTTGCAAGAAGTCACTACAGTCTATATAGTATTTTATAAATAAAGATTCTATCAAAATTAATTCTCCTCCATCCTGTTGGTAAACAAAATAACAAACAATAGTGAGGTAAGGCTATGATGTGTATTTTATGTTATTATTTCTTGACTCAAAAGTAAATTATTTGTGATTTAACTTATCTTCCCATAGTTGAATTCTCACATTTAAATGGACTTCACAAAGGTTAGCAGGGCTTTTTAATAAAATATCTTCAGGCGTCTCATAGCTGTAAGCCAACTTTTTTTCTTTTAGTAGGTAGGTAGTTTAATAAATGTGTTTTCCAGAGTGGAAAATATACTTTTACAACCTGGTGCGATTTTCCCGTATTGGTTCTTTTTCCTTTTGTCTTCACAGAGGTCTGATCTTTAGTTTGAACCAGATGGCGGATATCGGTTTCAAATTCTTGTGCATAAACATTCCCACCGTAGTTTTGTTGTGAAGTTGGCAGCAGAGTCTTCATTACGTCGAAGGCACGGCTACACAAGGATGCCATAGAGCTGGTAACCATGTCATTAGAAATCCACATTGTTGTGAAAGTGCAGCAGGCTGGTCGTATTCTCTTTTTTTCTGATTTTTTTCCCTTCTTTTGTGTTCTATCTTCAGCTTTCTCTTCTTGTCATTCTTCACGTTTTCAAGCTTCCTGTTCTTGTTTCCTTTTTTTTTTTTTCACGCAGTCCAGCAACATTTGAATGCTTACCTTAGAACGCTGTGTCTTTCTCTTGAAACTTGATTCGAAATATAAAGTGGCGAAGTCAAAATTCTCGTACCTCTATTAGAAAACTAGACAAGGACCTTGTCTAGTTTTCTAATAGAACACCATTGAATGTTCTAGAAAAATTACTCTCTGGACTTATTTTCCGATATCAAAACGAGTCATAAGTTCACTGTTTCAGTCTGACGCTAATTGGCTCAGACTGATCCACTAGTTATTTAACCAATCATTACACCAATAAGCTCAAACCAATACACCAAATGTATCGCTCATTTTCCCACTCCTCACACCAAATTGTCACGAATTATGTGGGTCCAACAACTTAACGTTAATTTTATTTTAAATTATATGATTATTATCAGTTATTTAACGTTTCTAATGCTTCAAATTATTGCAGACTATTTTTCAGGTGCTAAAATAATGAAGAACCTCATCTCTACACTGTTAGCGCTTTCATCTTATTATTGCACTGCATTTGGGCGATGCCAAGTAGAAACTGAAAATGCACAACGGTATCGACAGAATTGTGATTATGATTATTGTGAAAATGCATTCGAAAAGGTTGCAGTAAGACAGGATATCTCATGTTATGATACAAGTATTTCTATGGTTCAGGAGACAGTTTCTGCGGACCTAAAAACAACCATAATTATAACCGATTCATCAATTGAAATTTTAGCACCTAACAGCCAATACAAATGGGAACAGTTGGAGGAATTCCGAATGCTGAAAACAAACACTAGTGAAATAATTCCAGGTTTTTTTAATAGCTTCAATAATTTACTAGAACTGCAGATTGTCAAAAATAATGTCAAACAACTTACAAGTGGAGTTTTTAGTCCTTTGTTTGCGCTTAAGCATTTAAATTTATCAGAAAACGTAATTGAAACTGTAGCACCACATAGCTTTTCTGGTTTGTCAAATTTAGAGATATTAGATTTAAGCAAAAACAGAATTTCAGTTTTACCTCCAAATATATTCGAGTATCAAATAGTATTATCTCATGTGGATATTTCTAAAAATAATCTCAGTAACATTGGAAATATATTCAGCTCAGATAAAATAAGTTTTTTAAATGTATCACATAATTATTTAATTGATATAAATATATCACAATTCCATGTTTTAACAATACTCGATTGTTCTTTTAATATGATCGAAAATGTTGTTGCAAATGGCACGTCTGATTATTCTGTAATTGAGCAAATTTATCTTTCATATAATAAAATAAGTAAACTTCCAAAAATAGAAAACATTCGATATCTCAACATAAGTCATAATTCTATACACAGCATTGATACAGATGTTCTAGGTGATAAAATTATAAGTCTTGATATAAGTCATAACCATATATGCAACGTAACCACGGGAGCTTTTCAGAAGTCAATCAATTTACAATATCTTTATTTTGATCATAATAATTTAACATCTTTGTCAATTGACATTTTCTATAATTTACTCCAACTTGAATATTTAGATTTATCTTCTAATCAAATAAAACAAATTCCTTTTGGCTGTTTTAATGATTTAGGAAATTTAACTTACTTAGATTTGTCTGATAACAATATGAATCTACAGTTCCATACTTTCTCGACTTTAAAGTCATTAAACACATTGAAATTTCAAAATAATAAAGTCGTTTCTTTTGATTTAAACACAATATTATTGCATTTCAAAAAACTAAAATATATTACGTTAAATGACAACTCTTGGAATTGTAGTGGATTAGCCTCGGTAATACAACAGCTTCAATTGAATAATATTAGCTTTATGCGTGGCCAAAATACCAACGTTAGCAATATTTTAGGTATATCTTGTACAGATGATACGTTTCTGAAAGAAGATATAATTTCAATTAAAAGAACTAACGAGAAATCTAATAATAAGGAAATCGTATATTCTGTACCAGCAGAAAGTATTGATAATATCATGAAAAATACAAAATTTTTCAAATATTTACAAACTATTGCTGAATATGTTTCCAAAAATATATCGAACGATCTTAATGTTTTTGGAGGTAAAAATGTTAAAAATACAACTTTTTTCAAACTAATGAATAATTTCGCAACAAACACTTCAAATTCAATAAGAGATATAGCATTAAATGTTAGTAATTTTACTAAGAATATGAATGAGAGTTCAAGTAATTCAGCAAATAAACTTGAAGCTAATTTAGTAAGATTTTATAATGGAAATGAAAGAGCTGCCAACGAAACACAAAAATTAATGTACAAACAAAACGATATTTTAGAGCAAATATTAGCAAAAAATGCATCTAATATTAATTTATCTACTAAACAAAATGAAATTTTGAGTAACATAAATCGACTATTATTGTTGAATTTGAAATCCACACCGGTTGCTGAAATTAAGCCGGTAGAATCGAGTGCTGCCCTAATAGGCGAACCTCATGACGTTGATACATATAAAGCATTTAATTATTTGTATTTAATTATAAATAATATTTTGTTAGTAATTATAGTTTGTTGTATATTATTATTAGGTTATGGTATGTATTTTAAACTTAACTTAATGCCTGTTAATTCCAATCAAGAGCAGGTTCAGTTAATGTGAATTATTTTGTAACGTCTTTATTTTTATTTTTTGGAATGCTGGTTTTCTAAAAGATACCATTATACTATTACAAACTATTTATACTGGAAAATAAATTTTCTATCGAACTTCTAAGACAATAAAGAAATTTGTAAGTAAGTAAAATAGATTTTTATTTATTCAACTAAAATCGAATTGGAAAAAATAGGCGAAAGTAGAGTAGGTGAGTATTCTAAAAAAATAAATATTCAGTAGTTATATCCCTATAGTACAGCGGATTAGCTAACCTATTGTGCACTTTTTGATAAAGGCACTAAATTTGGTACAGAGGTAGACCGATGTGATATGAATAAATTGTGGAGCCATCGGCCAACTGCCCCCGGTGGCCGTGGCGGCGATGGTCCAAAATGGCCGCCAGTGGACACCCCGAATGACAACGGAAGTTGGATAAAGTTTGCTACTGCAGGTTTTAGTGAATGTTTATTGATGGTTTTCAATGAAAACATACCAGATAGTTTGTAAGTTATACAGGGTGGGGCACGAAAAACTTCCCACCTAGGTTTTCTCAGGTCGTGGGTGATTAATCTAAAATTGCTCGGACACGTCAATTTTTGTTTTTTGAGGGACACATTTTATTGGTATTTTCACTCTCTACCCGCAAAATTTCAAACGGAAAGGGGCTTCGAGTGATACAATGTACACTTGGTCAAACATAAAACTGGTACAGGCAATATATATTTTTCAAATTTGCCTAGTGTGAGTCAGGCTTAACAACAAAAAGTATCTTCTGAAAAACGTCAAAACTGAACAAAAGTAAATGCAACATATGTTCTTATGTTATAATTGGTTTAAATATGACACTGACTTGACTCTTGGTGTCATTGTTGAGGTGATAAAAAAAGGTCGATTCACACAATACAATACAAAAGGAAAATGGGTACCAGTTTTATGATTGGCCAAGTGTACTACTACTAACTAACTTTGACGAGCTGCCATTTCGGCAGGGACTATTTACCCTGCCGCAACCTTAAATTTCGAGGATATATTCTTAATAAAACTTTCCATAAAATGACGTATCACTCGACCAACCTATTTGAAATTTTGGGGGTTCCTGTCTCCTCCGCTTAGGAGTTGACCGGTAGGGGGGTAAAAATACCAATAAAATGGTCGAGCGATTTTTGATTATTCACCTAACATCTGAGAAAACCTGGGTGGGAAGTTTTTCGTGCCGCGCCCTGTAGATACAAAGTGTCCAACGACGTTTTACCCAGGTGATAACTTCGGAACGCGTCATCCAATATATAATTGAAATTTTGAGGATCTGATAGGTAACTTTTTGTGCCGCTTCTACTATTGTCATTTAATTTCACTTTCGCTTCAGTGGCGGCAACTTTAGAATCTTAAATGTAACTGATGGTCTTATATAATTTTTCGTTAGAAAATTAAATTACAAAATCGGCAATGCCATATTTGCTAAGGCTTTGTCAAAGAAAATGATGAACAATTACAAAGTGTACTCGATGACGCGTATAAAAAGGATGGGGCACGAAAAACGTCCCACCCAGGTTTTCTCAGGTGCTAGGTGATTAATCAAAAATAGCCCGACCATTTTATTGGTATTTTCACTCCTTACCTGTCAACCCCTACGCGTGGGTGAGAGGTACCTACCTCCAAAATTTCGAACAGAAAGGGGGGGTCGGGTGTTACGTAATTTGATAGACATTTTTATTGAAATTTGTATCCTCGAAATTGTAAGTTGCTACTATTTACCTTGCCAAAATTGCGGCTTGTGAAAGTTAGGAAATAGTACATTCTATCACTGGAATTTTGCGAGTACCTGACACCCCCCGTTAGGGGTTGGCAGGTAGAGGATGGAAATATCAATAAAATATGTCCCGCAAAAAACAAAAAATAACGTATTCCAGCGATTTTTGATTAATCATCTGAAACCTGAGACGAGACCTGAGGAAACCTAGGTGGGAAGTTTTTTGTGTCCCACCCTGTATAACCTGAAAATCACCTGGCATGTTTCTGGCATGTTTTCATTCAAAACAATCAATAAACATTCACTAAAATCTTCAGTAGCAAACTTTATCTTACTTCCGTTGGTTTTCAGGGTGTCAACTGACGGCCATTTTTAAAAATCGCCGCCACGGCCGCCGGGGGACTGTTGGCCGATGGCTCCATATCCAAATTTGTTCATATTACATCGGTCTACCTCTGTGCCAAATTTGGTGCCTTTATCAAAAAGTGCACAATATGTTGAAATATCCTAGCTAAGCTGCCGCACTACGAGGACATTGATAATGTGTGAGATAGTTTAAGGGCGAAGGGCTGTTACCAACAACGTGCCTGAGAAATTTGGCATAAAATGATGAGGCATTCGACAATGTCCGAGGGATATTCCAAGGAAAGGAGGCTGTGTGCATGTGTCCAGATAAGGAATAGTTATTTACATTCCAAGCTGCGAAAGTGTACTTTAAGGTGCGAGGTGAATTCAAATAGCCGAGGCTATTCGAATACCTCCGAGCAACTAAAAGGGCTTTTGCAGCGTGTAATGTATTAAACTTTTCATTCTTCCCCTTGTGATATCTTGGGGGTTAAGGCTAAATGAGAGTCCGAACACTTTCGTATAATACTGCTTTATTTCGCGTCGGTTAGGGACAGAGCACATAGATTACACAATACTTGTTTATTAGGTTATTTCCATGCTACCAAAGCGCCAGAGACGTCTGTACGTCCGCTATTTATATGCGACACTTGACAAGGCAATGTTGCCGCGTTGCCACACTCCCCCACTCCTAAATTCTTGCACAACCCTTGTGAGCGAAGGCTTCTTTAAAAGCTTACAGTGCGGTTTTAAAATGTGCTTCTTCAGGAGTGAAGTGGCGTTTAAACCCACATTATGTAATGCAGGCATTTATGCATGACTTAAACTACATACATAGTAATTCTGGTATTTGTACCTAGGTGACAACAAACCCCCTAGCTCTGGATGCTTGTTAGGTTAGTGACGTTTACATTTTGTAATGTACCTCTGAGCATTCTGGAGTCTCGAGCCTGCCCTCACCCTGAGATACTTTCTACATTCTACTTGAACAGAGAAAGAAAAATAAATGAAAATAAATGGAATACAGAAAAGAAGGAATTGTGCCCTAACCAACAAGATTGAACACTGCTACACATAAAATATAAAATTATACATACATAAGATAAAATAAACATGAAGTACACAATATGTGCTTGTCAAATTACTTACAAACCTAACAGTAATGCTTATTGCATTCTAAGTCCATTCAGTCTTTATTGAGTATATTCAGACAGGTATGATGGTGTTCTCAGCTGCCTTTTTGGCCTTAAATCTGGCATTTTACTACTGGATTGTCCAGTTTCGTCAATCAAGACCCTACTATGACCAGAGGTGCTTGGAACATCATCACTTACTGCCTCAAAAGTTTTAGCTATTAAAACAGATGACTGCTGAGAGTTTGACACCACTGCATTTAGAAAATTTTCGTCAGAGTCAGAGGCGGTACTATGAAAGCTGGTGCTGCTGAGCTCATGATCGTCCTGACTGTACGTCGCCCACACTGGACTCTTCAACTTGAGGCAGAGATGTTGGGATATTGATAAAATAGGGAGAGTTATTAAAGCTGACTTTTTTGTTCATATCTTTTTTTGAGACAGAGACTGGGGCTTCATTAGGATTCTGAAAATCTGCAATAGAGTTTGAGTTTTTGGTGTCCAGCTCCACTGGCTTTCCTGAAGGCAAGTATTTATGAATTTGGTTGCTATGACGAAGCCACAGTTGTCCTGTCGACAACCTGCACATGTAGGTGTTTTTTCCAATTTTCTTGGATATCCTTGCTTGAGACCACTTTCTTCCCCGACTACCTGTGTAATCTACGATAAAAACTTTTTCACCATTTTCAAAATGTCTAGTATTTCCACCGTGATACTTTATTTGGCGATGCTGTGCGATCTTCGCTTGATTTAATCCTACTTTTTCTGAGTTTTCTCGGTCTTTGTATGGTAATTCTTCAATTTGGGATAGTCTTGTCCTGGCTTCTCTGCCATACATCAAGTAATGTGGTGTTTTGTTTGTTGAGGAGTGTGGTGTTGTCCTATAGGACATCAGGAATCTGGAAATGAGGGTTTCCAGAGGTAGTTGTTTATTTCTCGGGTCTTGCGACGCTGTCTTAACCTTGCTCTTAAAGGTTCTCACTGCATTCTCTGCTGCTCCGTTACTCCTAGGATTATTCGTTGGAGAGGTAAGATGTTTAATTCCGTTTTTGGCAAAAAATTTCTTTAAGCTGGCAGACACAAACATGCTGCCGTTATCGCTTACTACTGTTTCCGGCAATCCAAATCTGGCGAAAGTCTTGCGCAGCTTTGACTCAGTCTCAAAAGCTGAAGTGTTTTTCATGAGGAAGACCTCTACCCATTTGCTGTAAGCATCTATAAGGATTAGAAAGTCCTTGCTCTTCAATGACAGAAAGTCTATGTTAATTCGTTCGAACGGTTTTGAGGCCAATGGCCATGGAGTCAAGCCTGATTTGGGCGGATTGTCCTTGTTTAGGATGCATATTTGACATGACTTTGCCAAATTTTCTATGTCTGAATCGATGCCGGGCCAGTATACATATGATCTTGCCAGGGCCTTCATCCTCGACATTCCCCAGTGAGATGTGTGAATTTCAGAAAGAATCTTTTTTCTCAGGGTCTCCGGCACAATTATTCGGTGAGAAAGTAGGAGTATTCCGTTTTCCAGCGAAATTTCGTCCCGTCTGTTGTAGTATGGCCTCACACTTTCACTGATTTTGCCACTCCAACCATTTTCGATGCAGGCTTTCACACTCTCCAGGTCAGCATCAAGTAGAGTTTGTTGCTTGATTTCTTTGTTGTTTATTGGCCAATCCTCCTGGCACTCTGTGAAGTTCACGAACAACATCTCTGATTCTTTTCCTCTCTCTGCGTCTGGTGGTGGTGCTCTGCTAAAGTAATCTGCAACAAAATTTTGATCCCCTTTTATATACTGGATCTCGTAGTCAAACATGGACAAAAATGCTGCCCATCTTTGCAGCCTGTTCGCCGACATCTGTGGGATTCCCCTGTGTTCGCCAAAAAGTGCTAAGGGTCGGTGATCAGTTTTCAAAATAAAGTGGTGCCCCGAAAGGTATTGATACAACTTGCTGACACCCCAGTATATGGCCAAGGCCTCTTTTTGGGTAGTGCAGTAAAGCTTCTCTGGGTCCGAAAGAGTCCGGGAGACGCAGGTGATCATTCTTTCCCTGCCATCAATTAGGTGCGAGAGCACTGCTGAAATGCCCACGTTTGATGCATCAGTGCTTAGGATGATGGGCAATTTTGGATCAAAGTGAACCAAAACCTCTTCGGAAGCTATAATTTCCTTGATTTCCCTGAATGCAGTTTCACAGCTATCGGTCCATTTGAATTGATGGTCTTTTTTTAGCAAATTGTATATGGGGCTTAATATTGTTGATATTCTTGGTACAAATTTAGAATAATATGACACCATTCCTACAAAACTTCGAACTTCTGTCAAATTTTCTGGCTGTTTAGCCTTCAGAACACTTCTAATTTTTGACTCACATTTCTTTATTCCCTCCTTGCTCACACGGAACCCCAAGTACTCCACTTCCTTCTGGAAGAAAAAACACTTTTCTCTTTTTAATGTGAAACCAGCATCTTGGAGTTTTTGAGAAACTTCCTCCTAGTTTCTCAGATGCTCTTCAGCAGTTTTCCCAGACACGATGATGTCGTCGAGAAAAGGTATTGTTCCATTGACACCCTGAAGAAGCTGGTCCATTATTCGCTGAAAAATGCTAGTTGCTGTTTTAATGCCAAAGGGCAAGCGTTTGAAAGCAAACAATCCCTTTGGGGTGTTTATAGACAAAATTTTTGAACTCCTCTCATCAACCACAATCTGGTTGTAAGCAGATCTTATGTCTATTTTTGAAAAAAACTACCCTTTATTTAATTTTGCCAAAATCTCTTCGATTCGTGGCAACGGATATTTATTATCTTCTAAGTATTTATTAATTGTGATCTTATAGTCACCACAAAGTCGCAACGTGCCGTTCTCTTTCAGAACTGGAACCAAAGCACTAGCCCATTCACTATTCTCGATAGGTTCAATGACGTCCTCAGCAATCATGGTTTCTAGCTCTTTTGCCACTGCCCCCTGAAAAGCCAATGGAATAGGACGAGCTTTACAAAACACAGGTTTTGCCCCAGGACTCAACTCTAAAGAAACTTTTGAATATTTATAATGACCAATTTTGTCACTAAACAACAAGGGAAATTTATCAACAAGGCTCTTTACTTTATCCTTTGCATCAAGGTCAATGTTTAACAAAGTAAACTTAATTTTAAATTTATTTAAAAAATCTCTACCTAATAGATTGGGTCCTCCATTGCGGACAACGTACAATTTCAAGTCCCGCCCCTGTCCTCGGAGTTCTGCGGAGACAGTGAAGTACCCTTTTGGTCTAAAGGTTTCACCATTATATCCTCTCAGAAGTACACCGTCTTTGTTTAATCTATATTCAGAAAAAAAAATTGTATAAGTATCAAAACCACAAGCAGATATGGCTGAGCCACTATCGATTAAAAGTGAAAATATTTTGTTATTAATTTTTAATTCAACCAAAAATTCACTTGAGTGTGGACCTCCAAGTGAAGAAACATTGTAAATTTCGGAGAAATAATTATTTTCCACCACAGCAGAGTCAGCTACCTCAGAGGAGTCATCAGAAAAGCTACTATCTAAATAATCAACAAAATTTACGTTCCTACCTTGGGATTTTCCTTGTTTACAATATTTCGCAGTATGCCCTGTTCGTTTACATAACTGGCACCTAATATTTTTAAGATAACATTCACCCTTGTGATTTTTTTTGCAAAATGAGCAATTTAAATTATTGTTTTGATATTTATTAAAAGAATATTTACTAGTACCTCGATTATGACTTGGCTGTCTTGATGATTGTTGACGTCTGTCACCATCAGCTGACGGTCTTCTTCTTTTCGGTGGCGATTGGTACCTGTCCAAGGTTCTTGACGTAGAGTAGTTCGAAGCAGGTCGCGTTTGCGGCCGGTGTTGCCACCTGTCGGGAGGTCTGTCATCGTTGGAGGAGGAGCCAAAGTTTTGACGGAACATCTGGTTTCCATTTCTTGGCGGGAATTTCGAACTCGAACTGACGTATTGCACATGGTGGAGCTTTTCAACTTTCTGGGCTAGGGAAACGAGTTCTTCTAAGGTCTTCTCGCCTTCAATTTCGCAGATTCTGTCGATGACCTTCCCGTCGGACAAACCAGTAACAAATTTATGGGTTAGAAAAGTTGTCAAATTGTTGTTAAACTCACATTTAGATGCTGCACTTCTTATCTTTGCGTACCATTCAGCTATCGATAGGTCTTCCTGTCGGAGTTTATCGAATGCGATTCTCTCCCGCCACACACTGAGCTTGACCGAGTACTGGCTGCTGAGAAGTCCTCTAAGTTCCTCAAAGGTTTTCGTCTTGGGAAGGCCAGGATAGCAAAGGTCCCTCAGGAGTTTGGGTTAGTTACGTTTCTGGGCCCACTGAGCTGAGAAAAACGGCGGTTTTGATCGCCTCTTCCACGATTTTGTTGGCTGCAAAATGCTGTTCCAAACGTTCTGCCTAGATTTGCCACTCATCCACGTCGGAATGGAATTCAAAAAAATTGGGCACTCCCGCCGTCGCCATTTTACTTTGCAAGTCACGTCGTTTTTAACTCAGATTTTAAGCCTTTTTTTTGACCCCGCGTTTCCAATTTTTCACCTCGTCGCCACTGTGATATCTTGGGGGTTAAGGCTAAATGAGAGTCCGAACACTTTCGTATAATACTGCTTTATTTCGCGTCGGTTAGGGACAGAGCACATAGATTACACAATACTTGTTTATTAGGTTATTTCCATGCTACCAAAGCGCCAGAGACGTCTGTACGTCCGCTATTTATATGCGACCCTTGACAAGGCAATGTTGCCGCGTTGCCACACCCCTTCAAAAATCGTGAATGGACATGCGAAAGTGAAACATGCTAGTAGCGAAAGTGGAAGTAACTACTAGCATGACTTAAATAACCGGAATGCCAACGTCTATTTTTAAAAAATATTACTTTTTACGAAAATTACATAGATCAATAATTAAAAAGCATAGAGCGAAAGCTTCAGACTGACTGAGGCGAAGCGGCGTGGAAACTAGTTTCGTATCTTCTTTCTTGCTGAATGTGCAGAACGTTGACTTGGATTTTACGTGGTATATAGGGGTAGATGGTCACATAATTCAAGTATACATTATGATACTCTGTGTGTTTGTTTTTTTTTTTTTTTTCATTGAAAAGGGTTCCTTAGTGAAAATCAAATGATTTCTGTTTATTGTTACATTGTTAGTAAAAATGTATACAGTGAGATCATAAAGTCCCGCATAAATTCGTTATTCACTATTTCACTATCTGACAAGCTTTTTAATGACAAATATGATAATAAAGTGCATTTTAATATAAGGGAAACTTTCAAATTCGTTGAGGTCAATGATGAGTAAATCGAAAGTGTGATTTCTAAAAAAAAAAGTAATGCGAGGGGCTCTGATGGGATAGATTTAAAGATGATTTCTCTGGTAGTTCCATATCTTACAAAGTATAGTACTTTTATAATAAACTTTTCCCTTAGAACATCAAAATTTCCAACTCAATGGAAGAATGCCAACATCATCCCAGCGGCAAAAAATAATAATCCGACAGATATATCTCACTTCCGCCCCGTCAGTATTTTACCGACACTATCCAAGATACTAGAAAAAGTAATGAATGAGCAAATGGGACAGTTTATTATGGGAAACCGTATTTTGCTCACTACCCAGTCAGGTTTTAGAGCCGAACATAGTACCGTACCACAACAGCGTTACTAGATGTTTGTGACAATATTTTAAGGGCGCAGGATCAGGATAAGATGACTGCTTTGGTCTTATTGGACTATAGTAAGGCATTTGACACGTTGGACCACTCAAAACTTGTCTCCAAACTTAAATATTCTGGTCTTCAGGGCATTGCACTGGAATTAATAAAGAATTACCTTTTAGGAAGAAGACAGAAAGTTTTGATGGGGTCACATTTGTCAGAGTATTTGGACGTTGAGAGAGGTGTACCACAAGGTAGCATGTTGGGCCCTATGTTGAAAGAAAGAAAGAAAGAAAACATGCTTTATTGTCCAAGTTACAATAAACTTATTGACAAAGCTATAACTTAATTCTAAATCCTTAAAAATAAGTGCATGGGTTGATCTATAAATAAAGAAAGCTTGGTAAGTTAACCGAAACATTAAAAGTAAGGTACATGAAACAAGTTATTACAACAAAAGTATTATCCAATATTACTATGTGGTAGTGTGAGATTGTAAATTTTTTGGCCATTTCAACGTTAGGAACAATTAACATTATTATCACAAAAATAAGCAATGCACAGAGCCATAAAAAAATAAAATAAAGAACGCACTACAACAGACATCAAATACTACAAAAATATCGACACAAACAGAGTAATCCTAAAAATTTGGTGTAGGTACCTAAATTAGGAATTTTGAAGGCAGCAAAGAAAAGTACAAAAGTAACTGATCAGAATAGGTCTGGTTGAGTAAAAAAGAGAATCATAATGAAAAGGGCTACCTACTTAGGTGTTTTTTTTTTTTATAAGGACACATTAAAGTACTCATCAGTTGAATAAAATGCCTGCAACAGCAGTGCATCTTTAACTGTTTTTCTGAACTTTGAGAGGTCAGAGATTTGCTTTAAAAAAGGAAGATGATTGTAAATTTTAATGCTATCATAGATAATGGATTTTTTAACGAGAGTTGAATGAGGAATCGGAAGAGGTATATTAGTATTTTGTCGAGTAGGACGATTGGCTTGATGTGCAGGAAATATGAAAATATTTTTGTGGATTAGACTTACCGTCTCCAGGATAAATAAGCAAGGTAAGGTAAATATTTTATGAGTAATGAAAAGAGGCCTGCAATGGGATCTAAGAGGAGCCTTGGCCATAAAACGGATGGCGCGTTTTTGAAGTTTGAAGAATGAATCAGCAAGATAATGACTGCAACAACCCCAGAATGGTAATCCGTAGGAAAGATGGGAATGGATTACAGCATAGTATGTTGTTCTTGCTACAGGTGTACCTAGGTTTTCAGAAACTGTCCTGATGCAATAACACCCAGATGCTAATTTTTTGTTGAGAGATATTATGTGATTTTGAAACTTTAGGTCAGCATCTATGTGTAGGCCAAGAAATTTGGTAGACAAAGTACTCTTGATGGAAAAGTGGTCAAATGCTATATCATCTATGTTACACCGGAATCCAAGTACCTGAGTTTTGTTAAAGTTGAATAGTAGACCGTTCGCATCACACCACTGTTCAATTAATCTAACGTCTCTAGATATAATCTCGATTAGATCATCTGTGTCTTTTTTGTGCCAGGTAATTGTGGCATCGTCGGCAAAAGCAGCAATAACTCCGGATATATCAAGGTGCAAAAGATCATTGATATAAATAAGGAACAAAATTGGACCTAAAACTGAGCCTTGTGGTACACCAAAGTCAATAGATTGTTTAGAGGAACTCTTGCTGTTGGCTGAGACACTCTGTGTTCTGTTAGTTAGAAACGAGCGAAACCATCTCAAGATATTTCCCGCAAAACCATACACCTCTAACTTCTGCAGCAGTATCCCGTGACTAACACAGTCAAATGCCTTTGAGAAGTCACAGAACACTGCCGCAGTAGCTTCCCCATCATTATAGTGTTTGAAAAGTTGCTGAATTATTCGAAGCATAGCATCATGCGTGTTTTTCTTTGGTAAAAAGCCAAATTGTGCGGTGTTAAAAATATTGTGCTCTGTCAAGAAGTCCATCATACATTTTTTGACCAGTTTCTCGATAACTTTAGAGATTGTTGATAGTAATGATATTGGCCAATGATTTGATGGATTCTTAGTATCACCTTCTTTGTGTATCGGAACAACTAGAGCTTCCTTAAGGCTAGATGGAAAAGTACCCTCCGAAAAAGATGTATTTATAGCACTAGCTATGACTTTTAAGGCTTGATCTGGCAATTCTTTTAGTATTTTTGAAGATATACCATCAGATCCTGCCGCGTTTTGGTTTTTAATTGATCGAATCACGGTTTTAAGTTCATTGATATTTGTTGGTATAAGTTCAAATGTTTCAGGAACACGCACACTATTTAGATATCGCAGGGGATCGATGTCTGTTTTTATAGTTTGTGTTAAATTAGATGCAATAGAGCAGTAGAAATTATTTAAAACTTCTGGTTCGATATCAATTTGGTTAGGTTTGGAAGTGTTTTCCCCAGCTAGTTCACGAACTATGCGCCATGTCTCTTTCGGTTTATTTGGCGAGTTATTTAAACGATTCGAGTAAAATAAGGATTTTGCTTCACGAATTATTTTTCTATAATTTTGACGATAGGTTAAAAAGCAGTTGTTTATAAATAAACTGTTATTAAAGTGTTTACATAACATATTGAGAGATCTTAAATTTGCAGCTGATATTTTGATGCCTTGGGTCACCCAGTTTTTTTGTTGTCTTTTTTTTCGTAGAGATCGCAATGGAAAACAATTATTTATAATTTTACTTATATTGGAATGTAATGTCTGAAGTGGGTCTTCGACGGAGAGCACTGGTTCCCAGGAAGTGCTGTTACAAATTTGTCGAAAACGATTAAAATTATTTTTGCTAAAGACTCTACCAAGGCGTTTGGGTGGTCTATTTGACTTTATCTGTAGGAACAGTGTGGCGACAACTGCCTGATGGTCAGATATAGCTAGATCCTCTACTTTACATTCAATATTGCAGTCAAAATTAGAACACACATAGTCAATTATAGTGGATGTAATCTGCGATATTCTTGTTGGGGTTTTGACGTGCATTTGAAGGTTAAATGATTCCAACAAGTTAATCAGCAAAATGGTGGACTGGGCTTCTAGGTCGCCAAAATCTATGTTGAGATCTCCTGCAATTATTAGTTTTGCATTAACAGGTAAGTTGCACAGCAGCGTTTCAAAGTTTTCGAGAAAAGTTGTAATATTTGAAGAAGGAGAGCGATATATGCATAGGATGTATATATTTACGGAATGTGAATGAAGTATTGAGAACTCAAAAGATTTTTCAGAAATCAAAAAGTTGTATCGGTCACAGTTTTTAAAATCTGTGAATGAATAAAAGTCTGAGCTGACAAGGATGGTTGTGCCGCCATGTATGAAGTCAGTGCGACAGAATTTAGATAAGGTGGTGTAGTTAGGAATAGAGAAAGATTCGTTAGTGTTAAGCCAATGTTCGGTAAGAAGGACAAAGTGAGGGAAATGCAGATTTTCAAGATAAACTGATAGTTCATTTACTTTATTGCGTACTGACTGAATGTTTAAACGTAAGAGAGATACAAAATTCGTTTTTACTGGGGAGGGTCTTTTGTTTGACAGCAAGTTTTCTCTAAAAAAGAAAGTGACGAGTTCAGGCTAAAACGATCAGCGTGACTGGTGTTGCACGTACTATTTACTGCCTTACTATTTGTGTTGCAACTACCATACAACCATACAACTCGTCAAACAAACTGACTGATTGTAAGGTATTATCTAGTTCCTCAAAACCTCTTGTTCTTTCTAGTGCCTGAGGAGATCTGTGAGGTAGGGAACCATGTGTTGGAGATTTGTTTTTTTGTGTGTATGACGTTGTATCTTGTGTTACGTTTTTAGAGTTGATATTCTGTAAATTGTTTAGCTGAATCGTTTCAGCAATCATCGCACCAATCATCCAGTTCCGCACCTTACAGCCCTTATCAATATTAATATTTATGTAGCCAAAAAAGTTCTTGGAATATTTGTCAAGAGTGTCAATAATTTTACATAAGTTGGTATTAAAATGACTTACGTAGTCGCTGTTTACGGTTCTATGAGTTATGGGACAGGCCAAAATTATAAAATTAGTGTGTGAACAGCGATTTATTATACTGTGTATTTGATGAAATTTTGGACGTTTATTGTTTAAAAAATCGTTTGAACCACCCACAACGACCACGCAATCATTCTCTCCAAAACCCTGAGTCAATGTGTCCAGTCCAAGCAAGATGTTGTCATAATGTGCCCCAGGTTTTATAATAGACTCTACCTTAATGTTTGTAAAATCCAAATGTTTTTTTATATTTTGATCTAAATTTCCTCCCTGTTGGTCTGAAATAATAAGAAGTTTTTTAATATTTTGGTTTGATTGAGTTCTGTTGGGCACAATATGGCAACTACTGCTGATGTGTTGATTTCGCTGATTAAAACCTGCAATTTCCTCCCTCAGATCCGTTATTGAAGCTTGAAGTTCGGCATTCAGTCTTTCCAAATTTCTTATTCTATCAGTCAGTTTTTGGTTTTGTAGGAGTATTTCGTCAATTTCATCTTTTTTACCTTGAAGTTCATCTTGATATTTTTTGTTGGCTTTTTCAATGTCCTGTGAATTGTTTCCTGTTTCTGACAGTTTTAGTCGCAGATCCTCTATAGTTTTGAGAAGCTCGACTATTTTTCTGTTAAAATTTTCTTCCACTTCCTCTGCTTCCTCATTAAATCTTTGAGAGCCTCTCTCTAATCTCTTGATATGATTATCTTTGTGTTTTAGATCATTTTGGAGATCAGTTATTTCCATATTTAGCTTTTGGACAACGTCTTGATTGTCAATTTCCTTTTTTTCATGCATGATGTCCTTTTGCAGAATTTCATGTTTGAGTTTTTCTACTAGGTTTGCTAATAAGGCGATTTCTTCGTTTTTTCCCAATAATTTTGTTTCAAGCGGCTCTAGAGTAACTTGGTTGTTTTTTCCTTGTTCAAAGACTTCACAGCAAGTTTTGGAGCATATGATTTTGTGTTGCCCAAGTTTTTGGAAGACATTTCTTTCCGAGCAACTTTTATGGAAAACGTTAGCGCAAACAATGCAAAACAGGTTTTTTATTTCTTTAGTGGTTTTATTTTTACAGCATTTGAAATCCATCTCAAATTATAGAAGAAAACAATGCAATAATTTCCCTGATCGCTCCTCTTTCAATTCAATTTGTTTAGCGAATATAACTTTTTTCTCCACACAGTAATAAACAGTAGTGAGCAAAAAAATTTCTGGGCACCCGCCAGGTACTGCTATCAGTGTTAACGTTTTTTGTGGAAGAATTCAATTTGCACAATACAAATAATCAAATTTCTACTCACAGTTTTGTAATTCGGTAAATGAAAACTTAATCACGGGCATGCTTGTATATCAGGGCACTTTTTTGCAAAAAATCCGAATTTAATACTTAGTTTTAAAGTTACCAAAGTTGTTATTTTAACGGAGCACTTTTTATATGTCGTGTCAGGTACGGTACATCAGAATCAAAAAGTTGTTTTCTTTATGCACATGTGACTTCTATACTTATCTAAAAGAATGTTCATCTCATCAATATGCAGATGATTTTCAAATTTATTACTCTTTCCATCACACGGACGCATTTAGGGCTGCAGAGGCTATTAATGCTGGCCTTGCTATAATCTCAGAAGTGTCTACCCTTCACCCTCCGTTAGGCGAGCGGTATTTTGTACCGAGTTTAGTCGCGCGGTCTACATATGTAGACCATTTTTTCTTTGTCATTATATGATACCTCATGACAGAAATCATTAAAAAATGGTAAATATGTATTTATCCATATCTATATTTTAGTGTAAAATGTATTTTACATCGATATTTTTTTATAATTTTTTGCTAATGGATAAAAACCTTATAACAACCAAAAATATGATTTTTTATACATTTATCAGCTTGTGGCCAGTTTGAAACAACAAAAAAAGTCTTAGTGGGTTAGAATTTCACAAAATGTGGTCAAAAGAAGTCAATAAATAAATGTGCAAAAATACAGATTTTTTTCATTCTTTCAAACAGGTAGTGCACTTTTTGCACGTATCTGCCCTATGCTTCCACCCGACAAAAACAGTAACGCAAATGGGCGCGCGGTCTACAATCGTAGACCAGAGTGTAATCGACAGCTACTCTTGTTCGCGCATGCGCAACCAACACCTTTTTGAATCTATGGTCGTTGAAATATGTGTGGTCTACAATCGTAGACCGCGCGCCTAACGTAGGGTTCACAAGTTAATGGTGTCAAGTATAAACTTATGATTTTTGGTTCATCTTCATTAAATAATTTTGAGATAAAAAAATAATAATGCGGTGTTAACGCCCTCTAGCTGTGAAAAGAATTTAAGGATTTTTTTGGAAACTCAACTAAAATTTGAGGCACATGTATCCAGCTTATTGCAAAGATTATATTACAAATTGAAAATTTTATACATGTACAAAAATATACTAACAGAAGTTAAGTTGAGACTCACAGATTCATTGATATTATCTTTACTTTCATACGGTCACTTAATATATTGGCCAGCCCTTACACAGAGGGAAAAATACAGTCTTCAAAGGCTTCAAAATGTATGTCCTAAATTTTGTCTTAATGCTAGGAAATTTGATCATGTGACTCCATTATATCAAAACTCTAAATGGCTTAGACTGGATGAGAGATTCTTTGTTCACATGGCAACGCTTGTCTATAAAATTGTAGAAAACGGTCTACACGAGTATCTTCATGAGGGGTTAATTTTAAATTCTAGCATACACGGTCGATCAACACGCAATAGCCCAAGTTTTGCCGTTCCTAAACATCGGACAACTAAATTTCAGAGTTCATTTAGTTATAGCGCTGTAAAAGTATATAATGCGCTGCCTGCCGGTGTTAAATTCTCTCTCCTCTTTGGCCGGCTTCAGAAAAGCCGTCAAACTGTTTACTTTAAATCGAAAAAATTAATTTTGTTTACCGTCATTCGACTGATTTATTTTGCTTTATTCTTTTTCTATTTTATTTTATTTTTTTTGTGTGGATTGTACCTATTTCTCGTAAACTTCAGTCTTAAGTATATGTACAGTGTGATTTTTTAAGTGTGCAACATATGGGAATTTTTTTTAGTAATAGCACAACCCAAATTGGTGCATGTCTGATAATCATATTAGGTACACTTATGCGCGTATGACATCTGTGTATTTTTCCGTGTATTTATTCATGTAGTTCAGGGTGACAACCAAAAAACTTCAAACGCAACATAAATCAGCATTATGAAAAACGAAATAATGTTGGCACCCTGAACTACATGAATAAATACACGGAAAAATACACAGATGTAATACGGGCATTAGAATGGTTGCAAGTAAAACAGCATACAGGGTAGCTCAAACAATATCAAAGCTGGAACTGTAAAGTACCCTTATTCTAGAAAATTCAGCAAAATGTTACTGAGAAAAGTTGTTTGGAATTAAAAGTTATGCCTAAATACCAAAACATAGCCTCCTAAGATTTTTTTAATTTTTTTTCGAAAAAAATCTATAATTTCTATATTTTTTTTATTTTTATTTCCGCCCTTAATACTTTCAAAAATTAATTACAATCAAATCAATTTTACGTAACTTTGTTCAAATTCAAGCATTTTTGTAAAATTAACTTAGATTTTTAATTTTTTCTGGAATCACAAAATTCATATTTGTTGCAATGATATTCAACACAACTTTAAAATGTCGCATTTTTTTTTAACAAGTTAAAACATTACTAATCATTATAGCCATATTGAAAAAACTCTCCTTAAAGTGCAAAAGTTTTATTTTATTTAAGTAAATATTAGTAGAATTTTGATATTTTTTGAGCCACCCTGTATGCTGTTTGACTTGCAACCATTCTGAGTGCACTTAATATGATTATTAGACATGCACCAACTTTTGGCCTTGTTTGTATTTTGATTGTGCTATTACTAAAAAAAAATCCCATATGTTGCACACTTGAGTAATGACACTGTATAGTTCGAATATTATTGTTGTATCTATTCATCTACTTGGTTGGGTTAAAATAGTAATATAGATAGTTTTTAAGAACAAAGACGGTTGGATGGAGTAGCATGAGCTAGATCTCGCCGTCTGTTATCAATGTTTTGTAAACTATATTTTTGATGAAATAATAGTTATTTATTATACAAGACGGTAAAAAGATGCTTTACCTGTGAGTGGAAAATGTTGATTCACGAGCGACGAAGGAGCGAGTGGATTAATTCCACGAACAGGTAAAGCTTTTTTACCGTCGTGTGTAATATTCTATTTTATTCTTGAGCAACTTCTTATTTACCACAATTACTAAAATGTGCTAAAGTTTTACATAGATTATGACAAATTGACAAAGTACCTAACAAACTGACACATTTCTGGTGTTGTCAATCATGCAATATAACCACAAAACAACAGATTTCTGTCAAAAACACTAAAATTATTATAAAAGATTTGAACAAGTGGGTAAAATTGATATATGAGTGGGTAAAATTGACGTATGAGTGGGTAAAATTGACAAATGAGTGGGTAAAAATTGTCCGATTTCACCACTTCAAATAAAGTTGTACTTTAACAACGAGTTTTGAGTCGATTAAATGATAGTTTACCATTCGCGATAGAATAAAAGGCATTTATTATTATTATTATTTTGAAAACGGTAGAATTTTTGAAAAATCGCTGAGATACGTCAATTTTGGTTTTTTGTTCGAAATTTTTCGATAAATTTTTTATCATACTCAAAAATAGCTTCGCTGGTATCAACTTTATTTTTTTAAATAGTACATCCTGTATATTATGACATTTCTGGATTCTACGAAACATTCTAGACACATTTAATGTGCAATGTCATATACCTATCTTCAACTGTGTATACTTAAACTATACCATGTATGATGTGCCATTTAAACTGATAATTTGAAATAAAAGATGCTTCCACATTTTTCAAACACATTACATTTTTTGTAGGTTACTTAAAAAAATTGGGAATATGATGAGGAAGTATTATATCAGTAAAAATATAAAAAAAAAAAAATGTTCTGGCTCATCGACTTATCTGTTAATTCCCATGCTAACTTTTGAAGGAATTAGGCTAGGAACTTCAAATTTGGTATGTACATGGATTGCTACCCATAAGAACCGTTTGGTTTGCTTTTGAGTAAAATCGATTCAGAGGGTGGGGGAAAGGAATTGGAAAAATATTGAGATTTCAATGTTATAATCCATTGACATGAATGATTATATACGGGGGTTCGAAACAAAACAGATTGAAACCTTAACTCTAGATAGTGTGAGTAAATGCAAATGGGAACTAGATAAAGAGAAGCTCTCAAGTTTCAAGATCATCCACCAAAATATACGTAGTATTAATAAAAACTTTGATGAATTCTTGACTTTGTTGCATGAAGTCGAAACCCCCTTTGATTGCATTGTACTTTCTGAAACATGGACACTAACTAACACTGACATATACAAAATAAACGGATATAACTTATTGTATAGTCAAGGCGACATAAATAAAAACGATGGTGTAGTGGTATTTATCAAAAATTCATTTAATTATTCGTATAAAGTGATCAATATGGGTCCAGTAAAAGTGTTGCAGATTATTATACATTTCTTTAACAGAAGGATTCACCTGACGGCTGTGTACAGACCACCATCCACATGTGCAAATACTTTTATCCATGACTTATCAGATTACTTATAGTCCAGGAGGTGGCGCCAAAAACATGCAAGAGTTTTCGCAAGGCGGATATTTTCAAAATAGGTCGTACTTTAGTGCTAGAATGCTAGTGTACAGTCAGCGCTCACAGTTCCGGGACAGCTGGCTCTGGGACGCGGGCAAAGTTGTAATTTTAAGAAGCATCTAAACTGTTTTCTCAAAGCTCAAAATTTATAGAAATTTTGCACATTATCTGTTTGAAGGTCACAGATAACGTATGTAAATCGTCAGACGTCTAGTTCGTTGCAAAAAGGGGGTCAGACGTCCTCAAAGTTCTTATTTTATGGCATTTTCTTGGGTGTCCTGTCAAAATATATTTTTGCAGGTATTTGACAAATATATTTGAAGAAAATGCCATAAAATAAGAACTTTGAGGACGTCTGATCCCCTTTTTGCAACGAACTAGACGTCTGACGATTTACATACGTTATCTGTGACCTTCAAACAGATAATGTGCAAAATTTCTATAAATTTTGAGCTTTGAGAAAACAGTTTAGATGCTTCTTAAAATTACAACTTTGCCCGCGTCCCAGAGCCAGCTGTCCCGGAACTGTGAGCGCTGACTGTACACTAGCATTCTAGCACTAAAGTACGACCTATTTTGAAAATATCCGCCTTGCGAAAACTCTTGCATGTTTTTGACGCCAGCTCCCCAACTATTAAGGCAATGTGAGAGTGGCTTTGATGTTTATATATTTCTCGGGGACATTAACATAAATTTGTTATCCGACAATGAATTGACCAACGACTACTTAAATGCATTTTACGAGTATGGTTTTGTATCTGCGATAAATAACAAAACAAGAGTATCAGGTATGTCAGAAACTTGCATTGATCATATTTTTTTAAAGACTAAAGCATCCTTCCAACCCAAACATAAACCAATAATACTGGAAAATGACATAACTGATCACTATTTGCAAATATTGCAGATCATTAGCCCAATTAAACCAAAAAATACTACTCATACTGAATCATCCCATAAAGCATACCTAAACTACGCTAAACTTAACAATATGCTTGAAGACGAAAACTGGAATCTCGTATACAGGGTGAATCTGAAAGTGAGGGTTTTTTTTTAACAGGATATATATCTCGCCAAAATAAGTTGTTTGGCAAAAAATTGTTTACATGAAAAATTTAAGATAACGGAAGTACAGGTATTTTAGGGTTATGTGCATTAAAAATCTAATTTCAATAATCTAAGATTTAGGGTGGGTATTTTAAAGCTACTCTGAGAGTTAACTTAAAGTTAACTTCTGGAATAACATGTAATTCAAAAAGTTAACTTCAAGTTAACTGTCAAAGCAGTTTTATAATACCCGCCCTTAGAGAAAATATGATAAAAATTATCAGTAGTAATAGCCCAAGGACATTGATAATTGTCCGAAAAAATTTTATAAAAGATTTCGAAAGCTTGTTGCTAGAAAACAGACCGACGCGCTAGCGGAGGTCTGTTTTCTATAAGCAACAAGCTTGAGAAAGTTGTTATAAAATTTTTGAGCATTCATCAATCTTCGAGGGTTATTCCGATAGAAATTTTTTTGACAGCAATGTCCGTGACAATGTCAGAGTGAAAACAATCCATGGGTTATTTTCAGTATAATTTTGACATGATTGGGTGATTTGTGTCACATGACAAGAAATACCAAAATTTAAGTGGCTGTTAGAACTGTTAGAAAATTTTCACAAAAATTGTTCAAAATTATTCCCATTTGTCTGTTGCTTCATTTCCCTCCTGAATTTTGTCTGTTTCACTTTAAAACGAAAATTGATGGGTTGAAAATGAATTTTTTTCTGATGGAATAATGCAACTGTGAGAACCTATTATGGAATAAGACTCATTATGCTGGACTAATAATGGCTTTTTTGCGGCTTTTTTTTGAGAAAATGTAAACAAAGTGATTTATAGTGGAAGTCTCCTCTAACCTCAAAATAGCTGTACCTCCGTTATCTTAAATTTTTTATATAAACAATTTTCTGCCAAACAACTTATTTTGATGAGATATACATCCTGTTAAAAAAAAAGCCTCACTTTCGGATTCACCCTGTATAATGAAGATAATGCAAATAAATGCGCAAACTCATTCATTGACATAATAAATAGCTACTTGGAACAGAGCACCACTTACATTAGGCTCAAAAATAAAACAGCAAAAAAAACTCCATGGATTACTGGAGGGCTACTTAAGTCAATCCAAACAAAAAACAAGTTATTTAAAATACAGAAACAGCACCAATCGCAAGAAAATGTTAATAGGTACAAACTTTATAGAAATAAATTAACTTCTCTAATAAAATCCACCAAATATAACTTCTATAAGGCAAAAATCTCGAGATTTAAAGAAAATTCCAAAGCAATTTGGTCCCTTGTAAAAGAAATCTCAGCCGAAAGCACAAAAAACGAAATAACCGAAATTTATACAAAGAATGGACAGAAGTCAAATGATAGCAAAGAAATATCAGATAGTTTTGTCAACTTTTTTACCACAGTGGGAAAATCCTTATCTGATAAAATAAAACCATGCACTCACAATAATAATTTATTCAGGCAACAAAATGGTTATTGTAATAATAATACATTATTTTTGCGTCCTACTGATGAACATGAAATTACTCAAAAAATAAATGAACTTAAAAGTGGGAAAGCACCTGGCTACGACAATATTAGTAATGACACTCTTAAAAGATTTTCGAATTCCATAGCTGGACCCCTAGCCTCCGTAATAAACAAATCATTCACAAATGGGGTTTTTCCGGAAATATTCAAAAAAACCATAATTAGACCTATTTTTAAAAATCGAGACTAGCTCGATGTTAGTAATTATCGACCAATCTCTCTTATAAGTGGATTTTCTAAGGTCTTTGAAAAAATTTTAAACGATCGTATCATAAACTTTCTTGATAAACATAATATCCTTTCAAAAAAACAATACGGCTTTAGAAAAAATATATCGACCGAAGATGCAATGATAGATCTTACAACTCATATTTACAAAGCACTAGATAAAAATGAACCATCTCTAGCCGTTTTTATAGACCTATCAAAAGCATTTGATACGGTAGATCACAAACAACTTCTGGCAACTTTGGAATGTATTGGATTTAGGGGAATTCCATTGAATCTAATGAAGGATTATCTCTCGAATAGGACTCAGCGTGTAAAAATAAATAATACCTTTAGTGAGGAACGAGTAATAGAGTATGGCGTGCCACAAGGCACGGTCCTCGGACCAGTATTATTTAATGTATATCTCAACCAGCTATTTGGATTAAACATTGATGGAGAAATAATCAGCTTCGCTGATGATACAGTTATTTTATTTAGGGGAAAATCCTGGACTGAGCTAAAGCTCACAGCAGAGAAAGAACTTTCTAAAGTATTTCATTTTTTCAACCACAGGCTGCTAACTGTTAACATTGACAAGACATATTTCATCCCATTCACTTCCTACAAATCAAATCTGCCACATTATGAAACCCTCACTATTTCTAGTGATTGCTTATACCCCAAATTATGTATTAAATTACAATCAAATGGTAAGTATCTTGGCGTAATTATTGACACGCATCTTAAGTGGGATAAACATATTTTATATGTAATGAAAAAAATTAGATCTTTATTTACTAAATTCAAACTTTTGAAAATGATCTTTCCACTCCACTATCTGAAAATGTTTTATTACGGGTTGGCTGACCCACATCTTAAATATGGAATTTTGGCGTGGGGAGGCGTAACAAATAATTTTATGCAGATGATTGAGAAATCTCAAAAATGGCTATTAAAAATAATACTGGGGAAAAGCATTCTCTATCCAACTAACTTATTGTTCGCAGAGGCAAACATTCTTGATATCAGGCAGCAATTCTGCTTGTCAATTTTAGTTAAACAGCATAACCAGAAATCGCATTATCAATTGCACGAATAGTTAGACTGACTCCTATTGACCACTGTTATGAAACACGACATAGGGACAATAACTCTCGCATTCCTAAAGCATTGAAAACAATTACTCAAAGAAGCTTTTTTTTTCTGGGCCCCCGTATATACAATGTTATACCAAATGAAATAAAGTTATTGAATTCAAAAAACTTATTTAAAAAAAAGATAAAGGACTGGCTGACACATATTGGTAGAGTGCAAGCACATAGATTGGTTGACATGAAGAATGTATACTATGAATAATATTAACTAGTAAAAATTCGATTTAATTTATGCAAATACGCAAAGCTCATGGTTGCAATCTTCTGCTATGCTAGCCTATAAACGCACTTCTTGTACCATATACTAAATAGGTAAATGTTTATATACCACCGCAGTATACCTATTAGCTATGTTCTTCTCACATTCTCGCCCTTAAACTTTTGAACAAATACAGCCACAAGAGTGGCAAACGTTTCAGAAAATTTTCATACATTTACCATACATTTACTCGCTGTCTATTAGTTATTAATTTATTAGTTATTAGGTTAGATATAGATTCATGCACTAATTATATTTAAAATATAGGATTTCTATTATTATGTTCGCTAACTTTTATCGAATTCCTATTTTTATTTTCGTTTTGCTGCACGATTATGATTGTGATTTTACTTGGGTGCGCACAAGATCTGAAGATCTTTAGACGCATAACCCCAAATATATCTACATAATATCGAGTGCCTATCTAGATTAATATTCTTTCTTTTGTTAATTGTAATATGTAACTCAATTACGTAATATATTTATTTATTATTATTATTATTGAACATTCTAATAAAAATAATATTTGCGCCTAGCTCTAGCAAACCACGCACTAAATCTGTAAAAGTAAAAGTTTTAAGGCCCACTTCCTATACCATTTCACTCCTTTCCGGAGAGTGCAAACATATGAGGCCATTTGATCGGAAAAGTATATTTTGCTTTTTCCCTTATTATGGGTCATAATTGCCAGCGGTTTCTCAGTTGCTTTTTTTGATTGGGACTTTTTTTGGCTTGTGTTTGATTACTTCCACTACTGGCTGATGGCAGATTTGGAGTTGGTATTGCATTGCTTGTATCTGTTGATGGTCCTGGAGTAGCTACATTGGCTTGACTGGTCGAATCTCTTTGTTTTTTGGGTTTTGATGTGGTCACAGGAACCATAATGGTGGACGTGTTGTGCTCAATAGTCTCACATCTCTTGTATCTTTCCACATAAGAAACACAATGCCATTCTGATGTTCTTTGGATATCATTTCACCTCTTTTCAGTTTTGCTTGAGTAACTTCCCTTGGTATTCATTTCCTTCCTTTTCTTAGGGTACCAACGACATGGGTTTCTTTCTCCAACATACTTTTTGCCAATGCGTAACTTGTGTGAAAGTTGTCGATATACAAGGTTCTTCCTTGATTTAGGAGTTCCTTAGCCAATAAAAGGCATACGTTTTGAGCAAGGCCTGTTTCGCGAACACCTGACGCTGATTTGCCAGAATAGATAATTATAGACCAGGTATAGCCAGCTACGGAGCATAACTTGAAAAGTCTGATACTCTAGCGATGAGCTTTATTTGGGATATATTGTCTGAATACAAGTCGGCCTCTCCAGGGTACAAGTGTTTCGTCGATAACAATATCATCACCAGGGCAAAATAAGGCTTGGTACTTTTTCTGAAGGAGATCTATCAAAATTTGAATTTTCCCAAGACGGTCTCCTTGAGCAATTTTTTTGAAAATTGGTCCTATGATGAACGTTTACGTTAAAATTAACATAAACCTGTTATGTTATGCTAACAGGGAATAGATAACATATAAAATAACAGTGGATGTTATATCGGTATGATTGACGAAATCGATAACAGAAAATGTTAAGCTGGCTGTTAGGAATGGAAGAAAGTATTTGTACCTAGCTTCACTTTCACTTTGGTTTCAAAAGTGACGTTTTTCTTGAAATAACAATAACAAACAATTAAATTACATTTTTTTGCAGCTCATTTTACATTTTATTCAATTTATTGGGGCGAAAAGATTATCTAAAATAACTGTAAAACAGTGTGGGGACATTTCCAAATCATATTAATGCCCTGGGTGTTTTCTCGCGTTCACTTTTTTGAAACTGGTTCAAAACAGGTTTGAAATAGTGTATATTCTCGCCATAAACCCATGACGTCACACAAAATTGGTTCAAACTGTTCCGAAATACAATCCAATCCATATTTTTGAACCATTTTCTCGCGCCGAGAAGTTATGAGGTCATTGGGAAACTGTTTCAAACTATTTTTCAAAACTTCGAGACGCAAGAAAATCCCTCTGATGAGTGGACATCATTTGTACACGAAAATAAAAGCACTACTAGAACCATTGCCTTATATAAAATGAAAAACAGCTCCAACTACCTACTAAGAATTCAGAATAAACTTTTAGAATTTAGACCTTCAGTTCAACTGGAATGGATGAAATCCTTGGTCTTTGAGGAATATTGCCTTATTTTTGCAATTATAAACTGCACCGATTCTTTTAGAACTTTTGGAAGTCTAGTATATTTAGTAATAAAACCTTATCAGGAGTTTCAATTGACCTCTGGTATGCCTTCTTTGAGTGTCCAATTCAGTCCTCAAATAGTGAATTAATATTAAAGTTTTGTACCTCATAATTATGATTAACATAAAATAGCAATGAATCCTATAACCTATAGGTACCTCCTAGTTTGATAATTGATTCTCTTCTTGTATTATGTAAATTAATTACCCCGTCATTCAAAATAGGATCTCCAAACAAATAAAAAAACATTGGTAACATGAACGTTAAGCACTTAACGGCATGTTATTCGGGGCTGTTGAGGAGATATGTTAAATTAGAACATAACAGGTGGAAAATAACAGTAATCTGTTATGAAAAACTTTCCGTCATACGAACTTGCATCGTTACTGTTCAAACTCGGCCTAACATGTACGTTACGGATAACGTAAACGTTCAATCATAGGACCCAATGAATCTTTAATAAAAGTAGTTGATAACGGTTTCGCGACATCACTGTAGATGGAATTTCAGTATTATATCGTCGCTGTCAGTATGAAGGGGCCTATCTCAATATTTGGCGAAAATGAGTTATTTCCGTAAAAATACCTAAAAGAACTATATCTATGTTGTGACGAACTGGCATATCTCTATGATACACCGTATGGCCATTATTCAATTTTAGCCGCGTGGCACATCTCATTTTAGACATAAAAATATTTTTGCGTACAGGTCAATGTTGAGATTGGCGGTGGTTGAGACGTAACGTCTAGTAACGCGGTTTTCCGGCCCAATCTCAACACATGCCTTTACGTTCTAATACTCTTGCAATCATATTTAAGTTAGGCCCACATACCTAACAATATTTATACTTAATCAATCATTTTAAAATAGTTTAATTAACAGTAAGGTAGGTAAAAAGTTTTAACAATAGTAATATTAGTTAACTAAAAATATATTTGAACCATGATTAGCGAACAGAGTTAAATTTTGCACATTTTAAAATGTAATGTAATAAAAATATTGCAGCACCGCATTTTTCAACCCCAGGCGGCACCACCAGAGCGACTGACCTTGTCCAGACTTGTCTCAGAGTTTTGTGATGTGTTTTCTTATGCTAGGTTAAATTATAAGTTTTGATGTGGAATATAGACAGCTTAATTAAATTGTGAATCATCAGATTTTTTTTTTTATTATTGAGGTAAGTAGTAATTTGGCTAATTTAATACGCGTGTGAAACTAAGGACGTATGTTTTTAGATTTTGCATTTCATGATGGAAGTTCTTGTGGAGTGGGACGATAAAACAATTAACTGTGTGGATACTGGTAGCCTGAAAACTGTTAAAAAAAAGTAAATTTAAAGTGGGGGAACGAGTAAAAATGTTCTTTGAATATAAATGGTACTATGGCAAAATTATAGCTATTGAAGAGTCACTAACTACAGAAGATTCTTATGATTCGTCGGATAACGAATCTTTATTTAAAAAAAAAATTATCGACGAAATTTTCTGGATGAAGCTGATCATAAGCCATTGCAATGAAGCATTGCAGAAGCTAGTAGGAATATGACAATGGAATCAAATTTAGAAGAGGCCGAGACAAACAACTGTGAGTTTGAGGATCCTTATGATGGCAGTGACATCGAGGATCTGACACACAAGCAAACTTGTGAGGTACCTCGATGCCAGGGAGAAGTATTTAGCGCTTGCGTTTGATGTCAAATATTTACTTATGTGGACCACTTTCAAAAAGATGAACCAAACTGTGATTGGCATCAGTTAAATAATAGCGAAAGTAGTGACGATGAGTAAATCATAAGTTTAAAAGTACCAAAAAGGAAACCGCAACGTAAGAAGAAAAAACCGTTTAGTTGAAGGAGCGCCAAAAGAACATTTTGCAGTAAAGGTGCCAAGAGTAAACAGGAAAAAAACTGCGAAAGCTTTGCGAAATAGTGGCAAAGAGTGTATTTCTGTTGACACTAAAAAGTTAGTAGCGAAGCGTTCTTTAGGACCAATTTTTAATAAAGCCTGGTGTGGAAAGGGTGGTCGAAAATGTGCTTCATTCAGTGAAGAACAGAGGCATGAAATATTTGAAAACGTCCAGAATCTCGGCGAATTAAAGTTGAAGCGAGAATTTATTATGCGGTTTGTAGAACGAAGATTTAAACAAAGTGGTAAGAACGTGAGTGACAAATCAAGTCGGCATGTCTACACTAACTTCTTTTACCTATCTTTACTTGGTGAAAAACTTCAAGTATAGTCCAACACATACCATTTTAAAGTCACGTGATTTTTCTCTATCCTTGTTGAATACATCTCAAACAGCGGTGATAGTAAAATTGACAAAAAAATTGCTGTCTAATTGTTGTTCATAAAATTCTTACCTGAAATAGAATCCGTCACTGTCACCAATTAGTTTGTCAAAGTTATTTTAAAAAATGATACAACGAACAAACACAGCTAATAATTTTGACTATATTAACCTTTTTCCAACTCAAAAAGATGCAAATAGAAAACGGGTACCCAATTCAAGTTCAGAATGTCTTACAAGGGGCAGCAGAAGCGACAAAAGTGAGTCTCGCAACAATTGCAAGTATTAAAATTCTCAACTGATTGGTCAATACTACTTCAGAAACGCGTTTGTGAAATGCTAGTGGGAACATATCTTAAAATTCAATAGTAATTAACCACAAGTAGCTTTTTGTAGGTGATATCAACGACATAATCAACGAACATACGTTTTTTGCCACCAATATCACGTGACTTTAAAATGGTATTTGTCGGACTTCACTTATGCCGTAAAATTTTTGCTAATACACTTTAGTTGGGGAGCTGGTGTCAAAAACATGCAAGAGTTTTCGCAAGGCGGATATTTTCAAAATAGGTCGTACTTTAGTGCTAGAATGCTAGTGTACAGTCAGCACTCACAGTTCCGGGACAGCTGGCTCTGGGACGCGGGCAAAGTTGTAATTTTAAGAAGCATCTAAACTGTTTTCTCAAAGCTCAAAATTTATAGAAATTTTGCACATTATCTGTTTGAAGGTCACAGATAACGTATGTAAATCGTCAGACGTCTAGTTCGTTGCAAAAAGGGGGTCAGACGTCCTCAAAGTTTCTATTTTATGGCATTTTTTTCGGTGTCCTGTCAAAATATATTTTTGCAGGTATTTGACAAATATATTTGAAGAAAATGCCATAAAATAAAAACTTTGAGGATGTCTGACCCCCTTTTTGCAACGAACTAGACGTCTGACGATTTACATACGTTATCTGTGACCTTCAAACAGATAATGTGCAAAATTTCTATAAATTTTGAGCTTTGAGAAAACAGTTTAGATGCTTCTGAAAATTACAACTTTGCCCGCGTCCCAGAGCCAGCTGTCCCGGAACTGTGAGTGCTGACTGTACACTAGCATTCTAGCACTAAAGTACGACCTATTTTGAAAATATCCGCCTTGCGAAAACTCTTGCATGTTTTTGGCGCCACCTCCTGGACTACTTGGAATTAGTGATAAGACGATGCGTACCTCACTTGAAAAAATTCAAGAGTCTGTAGTATAAGTGGGAGAAAAACGCGGTGATCGTACTCAAGCTGCCGCCGAGAAAGATAAAATTCTCATAGAAAATATTGTTAAACACATTAACAGATTTCCACGTATAGAATCCCATTACTGTCGTGCAAATATTACAAGCGAATTCTTAAACTCCGATTTGTCAATAACTAGAATCTACCAAATGTATATTGATGATTTAGAACCCAATGCAAGTAAGCCATGTTTTTCACTATACAGATTGGTTTTTAGAAGCATGAATCTATCATTCCATAAGCTAAAAAAGGATATGTGTGGTTTATGTCGAATTCAGAATGATGGCACACAAGAAAAAAAATTAAAAATTAAAGACGTTTACGAAAAACACATTTTTGTCATACGCTCCCAAAAATAGCCATTTTACGGACTCATTTGAGTCCGTAAAATGCCCATTTTTCGGCCTAGTCCCTAAAAGTTGTCATGGCAACCTTTATGGACTATTCCAAAATTTGTTAGGTCTAAATTCGAAAAAATAAAACCGTTACCAATATTTGATTGTTTTATCTATACTAACAATATCAAAAGCTTACAAATCTAATAATAATTGGTCGGATGGAAAGTTATTTAGATAAATGAAAATGGAATGAACAATTTTTTGCATGTTGAAAGCTGGTATCAGTAAACGAAATGACTCCTTTTCCATTGTCAGGTAAATCTACTTTCTCATGAGGTGGAGCAAATGCGAAAGATGTACTTGGAGATATATCCGTGGAAGTAGTCACGATTTTCTTTTCCCCCATAAGCATTTTGCAAACTTTCTTTTTTTTTTTCAATAGATTCTTCTATGTAACCTTCCGCCACTGTGGACGACCTAAATAATTATTGTTGTTTAGATCAAGATCGGAAAATATTAATATTTTTACCTCCAACCTCCTAGGCGTTTCAGCGATGTGAAATCCACATCTGCATCTGCAGCAAGAGTAGCAGCACTACGTCGGAAACAATGACCTGTATATTCGTTTGAGTTCGGCAGCTTTAAAAATGCTGCTACAAGCGAAGGCATCTTTCCGAATGAGTGAATGCCAACGCGTTGCACCGTGCATTTTCCTTTGCGATAAGAGATGAAGACGTAATTATGTGGTACATTTTTTGGTCGAAGACGAGCATATTTTCCATATAACTCAACTGGATTGACCACGTTTCCTTCGCCAACCACCGGAAACACTCTTTTTATATTAGTCTTTGTATCAGCTAGAGTTACTAGAAGGCAGTTGTCGTCTTTTTGTATGATGTCTTGCACTCGTAGAGAGTGGAATTCTTCTCTTCTATACGCTCCACAAAGGCCGATAACAAGAGCAACCTGATAATAAAATGGAATAAGAAACCATCCACATATCACCGCAAACTAACCTTAGTGAATAAATAAGCTTCATCACTAGCCGTAGCCAAAAATTGATCGATCTCTTCTCTGGACAATACCTTAGACTTTTTAGGCTCATAACCAACTGAATTCCTCTTCAAAAAAGCAATAACCCTTGGAATTTTTTTTATCTGAATATTTTCTTTAACGCTTAATACTGCTTTCAGCATGGAATATTTTGACCAAACTGTCGATGGTTTGGAAGCTTGTGACTGTAATTTAAGAAAGTATTTCAATTTATAAGCCTCAAAGTACATTTTGAGTAGATAATTAGATAAGTATTTAGTTTTTGAAATATTTACTTACTTTTTCGTGTAAATAATTCAGTAAAACATCTTCATTCACAACGAGTACTGCATGTTTGTGCTTCCATTCGACAAAAACATCATACTCCTTTTGATAAATTGCACGAGACTTCACTGGCAGTAAATCGAGCACTATTTCCTTGGCCTTATCAGGGATAAATGCAGGATTTTGGGACATTTTAAAATTTATTTTTGAATGAGAATGGAGAATAGTTTGACAAAATTATCAAATAAACTTGTTGCTATGATACTACGACATCAATTTTTTTTATGCCAACATGATGCCAACCCTGCTAAATTTTTCAAAACAATTATCATAGAAAAGTTACATTCCAACGAACTGTCAAAAATGGCGTTTGTCAAAAGTTAGTCAGGACAAACAAATGTGAATTGCGCAAAAATAGTGGTAAAATGGCTGCATTTTGTTGTGTAGTGAAATGTAGCAGTAGAGGAGGACGCGGCTCCGTTAAATTTCATAGAATACCATCGGAATTAAATCGAAAAAATCCTGAGAAACTTGAAGTGACACTTGTGCCACACAATAAAATTATGTGCCCTGACTGATTTTCTTTTTGTTGGAATGCCCTGTTGTAAAATAGCGTATGACAAAAAATAGTGTTTGTCACACGTACCTAAACGAAGTTTCTCAGGACGAATCATTGCTGTTTCCGGACGAGGCGTTAGCCGAGTCCGGAATAGCAGATGAGTAGGTACTTGTGACAAAAATAACTATTTAGAAGAAACCGCAGTATGAAATATGAAAGGAAAATGTAAGGCCGAGGCTCAGAACAACTCAATGATTTTTAGTGGATGCTTTGATCTACAGCAAGTGATTAATCTGCCTATTTGCAGTGATGGTGCAGTGTTCTACAGAAGAAGATTAAGCGTTTTCAATTTGACGGTTTATAATCTAGCCAGTACAGATTGTTTTTGTTTCACCTGGCATGAAGAAGCAAGTGGTCGCGGAGCTTCTGAAATTGCAACTGTTGCATTTGAAGTTCCAAAAAACTACGACCAAGAAAATAAAATTAAATCTACCAACCTGTTCGCTGATGGCTGCGGAGGGCACAATAAAAACTCTATAATGGCCGCTGCTCTTTTTCACGTAGTATTAAATAGTAAAAATTTAAATGAGGTTTCTCGTCGCTTCTTCTCTCCTAATCATGGCCAAAATGAACGAGACTCGGCGCCTACTGCCATAGGTCTTGCAGTTAAGAAAGCTGGGCTGGGACTCTGTAACGAATAGAGATATTTTCTCTATCTCTATTGAAGTCCCCTCTCTATTGATTTCGAGAGGACAGAAGAAGACAGCAAGAGTCATAGCGATGGGGATAACGATCTCTATCCGTTACAGAGCCCTGGCGACTTGTTTACACCGAGCCAACTAGTGTCTGTATTTCACCAAGCCAGGCAAAAAAAGCCTCACATAGTTAAAATTTTGACGATTTTAATGATTTTAAAAAATTTAGCGAGGATTACAGATTTAAAACAATCAAAACCGACGATGATGGCATTCATTTCAAATGGACCAACATCATTGAGTTTTTAGTAAAAAATGATAGTCCAAATAATTTATTTATTAAAACGAGTCATTTGGACAATCAGTATCGATCCATAAACTTTAAACGAAAAACTGGAGGTACTATACCTCTTTCAAAGTTAAGCAAAGAACCCAAGCCAATATCTTTGCTAAAATACAACGACCTGATGGCACTATGCACTGGTATCAAACCTGTCATTAGATGTCCTGAAGATGTTTTGTTTTATAGTTCTTTGCCACACATGTCATCTGAGTAACGCAATGTTAATTTAGCAATAGAGTTGTATTTTATTTTTTTGTCGAACATGGGTGTAAAATTTTGTTTCATTTTTTTCTTATGTCGTTTTAAGTTTGAAATAATGTATAATAATGTTGTTTCTAAATAAAAATACGTGTTCAAGAAAATCTGATTTTTTTTCCACAGAAATATAGTTGTTTTATTTTTAACAAAAATGCATATCTGTTTTGTCAAACAGCGAAACATTTGTTTCTGTTATTACGAACGGGCCTATCTTCTTAATAATTTATTTACAGAAAAAGTCCAATCTTTTCTTTCAAAAATGATATGTCTCAATGTTCTAAGTATACCTTTGTGTTATATATGTATACAGTGAGGGGCAAGCTACTAGGTATATAGGATGTAACCTGACGAAGTTGCAGGCGTCCGCATGTCAGAAAATGACAAATCGATTGAGTGCTAACCTGGCCGCAACCAGGCAAAAAGTTTCTAGGGTTGTTATTAATTTTCAAAAATACGGTTGCGTTTCTCTCCGAAACCCTGAACGAAATGACGTCCAGGAAAATAATGAGGATCAAGAAGCCAAATAAATTATGTTGTTGGTTGTTGGCATTAGTTAACGAAACTCTAACTATTTCGACTTGTGCGCTTGCGCACGAGATTGACTCAAGTACAAGGGCCGTTTTCGATTCGGTTCTGACTGGTTGTTTCGGATATGATAGAAGTTAATTGACAGCTTTTGAATTTGGTGTGTCAAGAAAAACAACATATTTTAAGGTTATAAAAGCAAACTGAAATTCAAACCAAAATTCGAACCAACTCGCGAAGCTGGTTCGAATTTAGACGGAACAAGTGATGCCTGTCACGTCACCGGTTTGCAATCGAAAACGGTTGATTCTAATTTGGTTGGCCTCGAAACGGACCAAAGCGAATCGAAAACACACAAGGACGGTGGGGAAGCCAGAGAAAAAAAATAAGTATCGTTCATACAAAGTACGAAACTCCCAGAAAATTGATCCGAGGACAATATGAAGCGTATGGAGTTTTGTGAAACTGTCATTAATAAGACAAATGAGAATGAAGATTTTCTTAGGGCCAAATTATGGACTGACTGGTAAACGTCTGGTTGTTACCTATCAGGTACTTTCTATGCACTAGAGGATAGAAAGTACCTGCTAGGTAACAACCAGACACCAGTTGGTCCATAATTTGGCCCCTAGAAAAATTGTCTTCACAGATAAGTCGACATTTCAACTGCATAGTCAACATAATCCTAGTCACACCCGTTATTGGTCTAAGGAGAATTTACACAGGTATTTTGAACTTAGAGCCCAGCGTCCTCAGAAGGTAACTTTCTGGAGCGGTTTGTATGATGGAGAACATTTTAGTATTATTGTTTCGGTTTGCAAAAAATTATCTGAACGCTTAAAATTAATTATAAGTACCTAAGTGAAGCTCGACGATACATCTAAAAGCACGGTCCAGATGCTACCTGCTACGTTTTGGTGGCATAACGTTTTGCCTGCATAGTTCAACACGTGATCAGTAATCAGTAACGTAGCGTCTGGACCGGGCTTAAGTCTGTAAAATCACGTACTGATGTGAACCGTGATTTGTGAACAAACTCAACGAACGTCAAAGTCGTTAAAAATACGACAGCGGACCGACAGCGACAGGTATCAAACGGCCGCGGACGATCGTTAATTCGTCAAGTTGGATCCTATATACCTAGTAGCCTGCCCCTTACTGTATATGAAAATCAAGTTCTGATAATGAATTATATCCAGTGCTACAGACAAAATGAACAGTAGAGTTTTCTTCAAAACGCTCTCCTGAAAAGTTGTTAAATCAGAGATTGGCCACTTCGTAATGACAGCGACGATATGCCCTGTTTTGCCCAATAATCTTGTAGATTGCTTATTCTTACAAGACTCATCCATAGTGTTAATCCCAAAAACTTTTTTATTTCATTCTTATCCGTATCAGTTCACTTGTTTAGTCGTGCATATTTCTTGTTTTTTTTTTTTTCTGTTCCACGCTTTGTTGGGCAAATCTGTTGGTCTCAGTAACTGTGCGAGTGAGAATCTCGTCGTCTAGAAGTTCCAAATACAAGTCCAGTGGGGAGATCTCAGGATTTATATCTTTTTGTATTCCATGGAGGACCAGTGAAATCAAAGTATTTTTGTTTGCCTGTATGCTCATTCTATATCGCTTCTGTCACTTCATCATCTATGTTATCAGCATCTTCTTCATGTATCAGATCGCTCATGACCCTACTAACATCTTCTTCGATTCCTTCATATTCGCTCTTATTTTCTTCATCTTGCGTATCCTCATCTTCATCTAATGTATTTCTTTTTGCAAATTCAAGTTTTTGGTTTACTTTCTTCAAACTTGGGTCCAATTCAGGATCGTCGGATGAATCATCGATGGGATCTTTAGACTTTATTGATTCAATATCGCTCAAATGATTGCGTAATATTGTAGTTCACGGTCAGTCAAGGCTTTTCTTTTGTTGCTCATCTTACTGGTTCATGCACTTACTTGTCAACTGTAAATAAAAGAACCTTGTAATCTCGGTCTTGGACTTTGCCATGAAAGATTTATTTCCGGGAAATGAACCTTTCTTAGCTATCAAAACCGAGCAACAACCTTTTTTTTTCCACTGTTCCTGATTGAATCTCTGCAGATATCTGCAAAAAAATACAAAATAGGTACAGAGATTTTTTCAGTGTGACCAATATACAGGTGACGTGGCCTCCTCTGTGAAAAATGCATGTAAGTTTCCCTGGGGGCCGCTTCACCTATATAATGGTGACACTGAAAACCCTTATTTTTCCCTGAAAAATTAGAAAAAACATATTTTTTTTTCATCATAATATCTCATAATTTTGCTAAAACTATGCATAATTTTTTTTAAAAAATTGGTTCCCTGGGAAGTTTTCCCTATATTGCCTTGGCACGCAATGTGTTTTAAACAAATAATCAGTTTAAATAAATATATTCTATTTACAACTGGAATGCGGGCCTAAAGAAATCGAGTTCATTATAAAATAAATAATTATGTACAATGTTCTAACTTATCCTGTTGGAGCAGAATGCTTTCAAATATTTTATGTAATTCTGTTTCTTTTATCTACAGCAAAATTGTTTGCTATGTCTTGTACATGAAATACATTAGCATTGTTTTCTTCAACTCCATTGTATTCCTGCCAGACATCCCCATTGACACGACAGAACACAGTAAGCAGCAATGTCTTAAACTGCTTTCTCTACTGTTTTAACATTTATGTAGTTTAAAACTCTCCACCGAGATTTTAGAATTGAAAATGTATGTTCGATAACAATACATGTCTTGATATGCAAATAATTAAATATTTTTTGCACTGGTGTAAGGTTTCCATTATCTTTAAAATTAAAAAGGATGATAGGATAAATATTAAGTTTACATGCTGGATTAAACGCCATTTTTTCAAACTAATATTAAGAAGGTGTGTATATATTTCACATACCTATATGGGGTCATCATTTAATCAAGCAATGGATAAGCTGTGTCCTCCACTAGGTGATGCTCTAGTATAGGAAAATATTTATTTCTTTCTATGTTACTGGATACTTTCCTGAAAATTTCACAGTTATGAAACACCTATAGAACAAATAATTAAGTTAAATTGCTTTTAGTACATACATTAAAAATATAAAAATGATTTTTACCCGACTATCATGAACTGAACCTGGCCAGTCCACTGGTACATTGGTAAACATTTTGTCAGCAGTGCATATACCTTGAAGTTTATGTTAGCTACATTTATTGCACCTACCACTCCTGCAAAACATACATATGTCATTAGAACCAATGCTTTTCCTAGTACCTACTTACCTGGTATATTACCTCTTTGATAAAACCCATTCGCAACAATCTCTATTTCACTATGATTTGACCAGACAATGTAAGTATGCTGTAAGCCAATTATTTAATTCAAGAGAAGATTGTTACTTTTGTAAATGGCTGACAAAGGAGTGTTAAATTTATCAGAAACTGATAAAAGTGTCTCGCCTTTACCTAACCACCATAACAGCATCATCAATCGTTTTTCTGCAGGTATGGGTATGCCACCTCCTCCGATTTTAGACATATTTACACCTCTGTGAATATTAATTTTTTCATTTAATTTTTGGAATTCATTTCAACTCAACCTAAACAGTTGAAATAAGTCATATTCTAGATAGTTTGGCAGCCACATTTCACAATATCCCTCGGGCCGTGTGCTTAACAACCTTGTGAAGTATAAATTAAAATATGTTTTGTTCCTCTGCATCTGCATTTTAGCTTATTCAAAGCAAAATAACTAAGCAGATCATTGAGATTCTAATAATAATTTCTATTATACTGTGCTCCATTTGAAAATAGGTTTGATTTCAGGTAAACACTGCATAGAAACCTAGTAACTATTATCAGTAAGCCATTGGAATGGAATAGCGTCACAGAGAAAATGCACCAGGAAATTTAAAAACAATATTGTTGTATCCATAGTTATATTATAGTTGGGCCACCGAACAGAGATAGTAATAAAACCGAGCATTCAACCTCCGAGAATCCTGACAGGCAATAGACGAGAGGATTTATACCCAATTTATACCTTCTTATAATAAATAAAATTTATTAAATGCATGAATTCATATTTTATGAGGGAATATGCATAAAGGGTTTCACTTAACATTCAAATTCTAATTACATACTAAATTATTTTGAGTTAAAATAAAAAAATGAAAGACAAATAACATCAGTTTCAAATGCGCTCCACTATGAAAATGTCTGCTTTTAAGAGGGTGTTGGGATAATTTATGGGGGTTAATTACCAGGTAATCGTTTTATTACTATCTCTGTTCGGTGGCCCGACTATAGTGTATCACTACCAGGGAGCACGACTGAATATTTTTAAAACATAAACAGAGTGAAATTGAAATGAAAAGTGAGGTTAGAGTTGTAACGCTCTTCTGTTGGAACAAAAGAATGCTCATAATTGTGCTCCACTATGCTCAGTGGTTCTTTAGCTTGAGGTAGGAGGTAGTCCTTGGTGTTGGTACAGTAAAGAGAGGGCGTCACTAGTTTGTATAAAATTATTTTGATTATCAATCTGAAAAGGTAAAATAAATCTAATACCTATCTGACATTTAACCACTTCAATAAAAACACATGAAGGTGATTATTGTCAGTATCCAATTAAAAAAAAAAAAATGAGCAGCTTTCCGGAAGCAATACTTAATTTAAATAGGTATACAAAAAGATTGAAATTCAAAACAATTAAGTAGATACCTACGATGAGACTTACCTAAGTGTAAATGTTGGAGTCAAAATAATATTAACTTTTAATTTTTGACTCAAAGTCAATCAAATCAATAAAAAACAAATTAATCAATGCGGAAAGGTAATAAATAATTCCTAGGCAGTTATAAATATCAAAAACCTGCTAGGTAAAATCAAGGGGTCACATATTCCGGAAGAGCTCTACCTTCTCACCTTTAAAGTTCAAAATAGGTAACCATAAAACTTAAATTGGACTACCTAAAGATTTTACATCAGTTTACCTTGTAAAACTACAACATTATTGATTTGAAATTACAAGTTAAATTAATCTTCTAAAGGTTAAAGAATTCACAATAATATTATATCGATCAGTACCTACTCGATATTACGGAAATAAATTTATAATAATAATAATAATGCATACTTATTGGATAATAAATTTTGATAGAGAAAACGATAATAAAAGCCAATATTTGACTCTAATAAGAATTAATTAATTAAATCAATAATTCTATTTAAACAGTAGTTAGCTATCCTAGTCGGAAATTGAATTAATAAAGATATTAATTAGCGGATGAAGCTAAACGATAGGGGGTGGAAAAGAAAAGGTAAAAATAAGTTAGATAGTTAAGATGGCACGTTTAAGACACCCATAGGTAAGTAGTTATAGAAGCCTGGACGGAATCCTTGTAAAGCCTCGGAAGTTTTCATAAATTTGAGATCTGGAAATACCAAACTAACTGGAGACAACCAAATAATGGTTGGGGATCAACTTCTTACAGGACACAATTTTCCTTGTAAAGGGGGCCCAGATTTGCTCTGAGTTTCCAGGACAGCGTGGTCTCAGATTTGTCAATTTCCACTTGGAGAAGTGCGGGCACGGATTTTTCGTCTTGCTGAAGGTGCCTGAATGAATTGAGGAAATATAAGAACTCATTCATCAGAGAGAAAAAGGAATTTACATACCTGAACGGCCGATAGTAACTTCACTTTCCAAAATCTTCACGAAAATCAACAATCAATTTATTCTCCAGGAAACTTTCTAGTAGACACGATCAAGCACTCTTCTGGCTAGTTAATTTTCAAGAATGTGGCTTCGATGGCCAAAAACAAAGATAAAGTTTTAAGATTTTTAAAATTCTCAAAATCTGGACGACCTGTTTCGGTCTCAAGACAAACGAGAAAAAGGGCCAGTCAAAAGTACCCAAATTGGTTCTCTCTTTTCTTTCTTTGTCTGTCAAGCTTGTCAAAATCATAAAAATTACAGCGCTACAGGTTTCTTGAAAATAACAGAATTCTCGATATTAAGTTAGGAAAACTAGTCAGAAGAATCATATATGTTGCTAGGTGTACGAAATAGTAATTTTAAATGAATCCAAAATATATAAAAATTATTAAGAACAATAAATATATTTTTGTGACAGTTCAAATGTCACAAAGTTTAGGTTGTTGTATGATCCAGTAGAGAGTTCAAAATGGTTTCAAAAAATCAATTTTCTCGCGCCGAGATATTATGACGTCATGGTGACATTACTTGAACCAGTTATGAAAAATGTTTTGAAACATTTGAGACGCGAGAAAACGTCTCTTGTATCGGTATTAGCGAAAACTTCGGAGTGGGCGACATCTATTAACAATTCCGTGAATTTCAATTAAGGGTCAAAGGCAATGCCCATATTATTATAGGTGGGTACGGGATGACTGTTCTATAAACTCTAAGTCCAATAAACACTCCCGATGCGTTCGGGTATTGTTATTTCGCGAATATCACTTTCAAGAATGGTCAAATGCAAATGCAAATGCCTCCAAAGGTTTTGGTAAAAGAGAAAATTAAGTTTAAAATCCCTATGAAGACTTGATGCTCATAATCCAAGGCTAAGATAATAAAAATCCTAATAACTTGGACTTGCTTGGCGGGGCACTGAGGCCGTGAACTGCCAAGTTTATTATTATCGAAAAAAAGTTTGATGTCATGAGAATATTCGAGTATAACAGCATATTATCCAAAACAGCCTAAGGTGGGACAGAAGGATTGACAATCAACAAATGGTTTTTTGAAGATTTATCAAACATAAAGTTATGCCCTCTAAAAATATTTCTTTAGATGATGAAAAAAACGGGAATAAATATTACCACAGACAGAATATTTCTCATTGTTTATCCAAATTGGCAGAAGGCATATAGGTTCAAAAACGCACTATAAGGAAAATATATATAACACCATATCTAAGTGGGCCAAAACTTCAGTATAAAGAATTGGAATTGACACTAGAAAACATAAAATAACAAATTATTCTCATCGATCGCTCGCTGTGTCTGCCCTGGTTAAAGATGTTGTTGGAAACCAAGGGTTGATTAAGCTTACCAGAGATGCAAACACGAATTCGCTAAAATAATTAAAATTCATCGAAAACCTCAGAACAACCGATGAAGCATGCTTTGCAGCTACCGCGTCTCAATTGCGCCAGGTTAACCAAACTCAAAACCAGAATTCGATTAAATAAAATGGACGAGCTACTATTAATTTTACTAACTGCACATTTAGTTCAAATTTTAAATTAATAATAATCCTTTTTTATTTGAATAATACATTGTTTCTACTTAAAGATTGAGGTTTGGCTTGTTCTTCTCGTGGAATAGTCTTGTCAAATTTCATCAGAGAAACAAATTTTTAGGCAAAATATGTATGTCTTTTTTTTGTTCATGTTTGTTCCTTTTTGTCAATTTAGTTCATGACATTTTACAAAACCAATCGCCCGTTGGCTCGTGGTTTTGTCGTATGTGCCAAAATATCTTTTAAAAATTAAATAAGTTTATTAAGTAACTTTTCAGAATTTTCCAGAAATACGTCTTTCAGAATTTTTAAATGAAATATTTTCATTATCCTATTTTTCATTCCAAGAGCTAAGATAATTTTTTTGTTTCAGGATGATAAGAAAATTAATTCATATACCTCCTTGAAGAAAATGGTTTAACATACTATACTACAATCTAGCAAAATTTTATTAGCTCTGTTTCTTATTAATTTGGTATCTAGAAATAGAACGCTGTTATTTTTTAATTTTCTTCTCTAAATTGAATATTTAAATTATAATTATTGAAAACACTATTGATTTCTTGTTTAAAGGAAATCGAACAAATTATGTCATCTACATATTTAAATAAAAATGGTAATTCATTCGAAAAATTTAAACATCTTTTTAGACTTTTCAATCTGGCTCGGAAGAAAACGAAAAAACGAGAACAGTGTGCTTTCTCTGGATAAGTTTATACGTATTCGGGCCGAAATGGAAATTGAAATACAAGACTCATCTAACACTTTCTTCTCTTTCGATAGCAATAAATTCTAGTCTAGTTTGAATACAATCAGGAATTCCTCCAGAATAGCAAACAAAAGGCCTTATAATGACGGTCAATTAGGTGATCCGACAGAAATTGTTGGTGGTTTCGCGGATTGTGGATTACCTACTTCAGACATACGATAGTCGACATACTCGAGTTGCTCGACTTCCACTCACACAGTTTTTGACAGACTGCGGAGTTGTTGGAACGAGCATATAATGATAGTTATTATTCACGAGAATGATAATTCAAACACGAGCCGAAAATGAGTGTTGGAATAGGGTCCTTGCACATTTTTTAATATCACTTTTAATTGAATCTATATGAAGCAAAATATATAGGTACCCTATTTTTCTTTTTTCATAAAAATCTGTAGTTTTTGAGATATACACAAATAGATTCAAACACGCACCAAAAAGCCAAAATCTCAAACATTTACAAGTGTACATATGCGGTCTTGCCTTATCAATTTTAAAATTTCTAGAACAACTCAAAAAATTGGTATTTTTCTACTGAATAAGTTAACCTCTAAAAATATGACAGTTTTGTTTTTATTTATTTGCTTGCTTGTTGCTTGTCTTGTGACATATGTTTTATTGATGCTGGAGCTGCTAGCACCTGGTATTGTGAAAAAAATGAGTACATATCGAGGATGTTTAGTATCTCACTGTTAAAATAATTCAAATAAACCACCTGAAAAAGTTCTTTTGAGAGAGAAAGTTTCGGAAACGCTGATTCGATTTTTCATCAATCACGTTTATTGAAGAAATATGAAAGACAGAAAGCTGGTGATCGGGTTGATCGGATCAGCGTTTCCGAAAAGACGCAATGTAGGATCTAACAGAATTGCGTAAGTTCTAATATTTGGATATACGCCTTTTAGTCAGATCCTATATGCAATTTCTGTGTACTTACGCCTTTAGCTGATTTAATGTATAGAGAAAAGTAATACCTTTGAGCATACGCCCTCTTGTCAAATCATACATACAACTCTAAGAAATCACTCGGCGACCCTAACTCCAATACGGAATAATTGACCGTTACGCCCCTTTGTCAGATCAGCGACGATATGTACAGATTCACTAAGATTCACAATATGACACGTATGACAAGAAATAGTGTTTGTTACACGTACCTAAAGAAGTTTTTCAGGAAAATAAAACTGGGTGATAAATGGACTTAGGCGGTAAAGTGACATTCTAGGCTAAAAAAAGAAATGTACGGGCGAGCCTCAGCGAGCACAAACACTTCTTGAAGCCTGTTACCGGCATGGTTCTTCATTTTTCTTCCGACACCACTAAGGTAACTGTAGCTAATAGCATGAATTTCTAAGTTCCTCGATTCGATTTGATTTAAATCAAATTCAAGTTCAAACTTTCATAACGTCCCCGCCCAGACACACTCGTCTATCAACTGTTTGCAGAAATCTATATTCGATGGTAATTTTACATTCAAAATTTAGTTCATGAATAACTTCCGATACTAGAATTTTATTAGGTATATAATAAATGAAACGAACACAGCTTTTTCTGAAATGAAATTTAATCAAAATCGCAAAAACATTCTAAACACTATCTGTAATGTATTTTGCAATATTTATTTTTTGAGAAAATTACCTACTTTATTTTAATGCAAGAAATCAGCATTGTAGGTCGCTTAAAGATAACCATTAGCTTTCTCAGCTATCGTATGAGCTAATGCAATTATTACACACACTCACGAATGTGATTTGTACTGATATCGAATTGTCTTCCACGAACAGCAAATGTTCATTCCTAATACTTTTTTTTGAAAGTCATTTGAACATAAGCTGCGTACTCCTACATATTTACAAGTTACACTGATTGTATTTGCTTGAACGTTATCAGGAAAGTATTTACTGATTCCCACCACTCCAAACTTCTGATACCTTTAGGAATACACATTCCGCGAGACAGTTAACTGCTTAGACCAGTATGTCCTTATTTTTACTAGAGGTACGCCATTTACCGATGAGCATAACGTTAGCAACTTTTTGTCCAAACGTCTCCTTAGGAGCAACGGGAACCAACGGATCATTGTCGTTTGCTGGTACATCATAAATCGGCGTTTCTTGCTTGTAATCTGCCTCTATTATTATTTCTAGGGCTAAAAATGTTCCAATAAATAAATTTTTTTTACGAGTGTGCGCAAAGTAGCTACTTTGCGCACTCATTTGCGTGCGCAAAGTAGCACTTCCCGCAAACTGTGCGGGAATATTTTTCAATATAGTTAATAGGTAATTTAAGTATACACAGGTAGTTATAGGATCTTGTTTTTGATGCCAATAAAAAGTAAAACAAAAATGTATAGTTATTTCATTTGTAGAAAAAAAATATTCTTCCTAACACGTGCTCGAAGCAGTTTTTCCGCACTTAAAGCTTATCTGAACGATAACTTTGCGCATTGATTATGAAAACTACTATTTTCAACATGATTTAGAGACTTTTCAAGGATCTATTTAGAAACTGACAGAACATACCTTTTCGCAAATCCACTTGTTCCATATCCTGATTACTAATTATCTTTAGTCTTTTCCTAAATTTGGTTGCAATTTTCTTTCTTTTGTAATCAGCTTCGATTTCCTGCTTAGTCCTTGGCACTCGTATTTTTATGCAGCAGCAAAAAAGAACCACTTAAAAAACAAAAAATATTATTAAAATTTCAAATTCAAATTTTTAATGAACTTTTTGTGTTCATTGAATATGTTTTTGGATTACAAACGCATTCTGAAATTGTAAAGGTCGATAATGTATATTCAAAAGTAATTAAAAGGAGAAGGAAAGAAGAGGGGTGAGTTATGTGGGTGGGTGTCAGTCCCATAATGAGAAAGTGGTAACTCTGTTTCTAGGGCGGCCGACTAACTCTCAAAGTGGAGAGTGATGTGGGCAAAAAAATGTTAAAGAAAGCGCCACCTGTTTTAGGGCCCTGCGGTTGAACAGAGTCCCTCATGTATCGAAAACAGGAAATCTCCAATGCCAAATGGTACTGTAGCTACCTTAAACCTGCTAACGAGAAAATAAAAATAAAATCGTTCCTAAATTCAAGTCAAATAATGAGCTATAATATTATCGACTTCTCATTTTGTCACAAAATAAGATATCATGAAGAGTTAAGACGGCATTGATACTCAACATTAACTGAACAGGCAGGCGATTTGGTTTTTCTCAAATTTCATAGGTTTCAGGCGAGATTAATCCTGAAAAAGCACGTGAGTCTTGGTGACTGAAAGCGCCAAGTTGTTCAGTTAGACTGCCATGGCAATAACTCCATGAAATTTGGATTTTTTCTAAATGCTTTATTTGGCTTCTTGATGCCAAACAAAGCCTTAGTTTTTTTTTCTGATTCTGGTTTTGTATTGGTATGAATCACTCAAAATTGGGGAAATTGTGCATAATCTTGCAATTTTACCACTTTCGCTGCAGTTTGGGTACAGAAATGGTAGTTGAAATCTTTGAATGCACATAAATTATATTAGGTATAGCATTTATCGATAGAAATGAAAATTACAAAATTGGCAATGCCATAGGTAGGTACTTGTCAAGGCTTTGTTAAGGAAAATGATAACAAATGGAACTAAAAAATGTTCACATTTATATGCATTTTCTGTGAGTTTGGGGATACCTGTCCATTCGTAAATCTACTTTAACAAAGACGCAACAAAAATATTGTCGACTTCAGGGCCGTATCTGAGGGGGCCCCCACAAATAATAAAATTCAAAAAATTTCGTTTAAAAACACTTATTAAATACTTATTTATTTTTTAAAATTTTTATTATTAGTGTAACCATTTTGTTTTCATAATTGTCAAACTCCCTCTCCCCCATCAAAATCTTGGTCTAGATACGGCCCTGGTCGACTTTGCAGTTTAATTTTTTCCCAAAAAATGCCATGAGTAGGTACTATAGGTAGCATATAATATGTTACATTTTTTAAAATTTCGAAGTTGCCATGGAATAGAAGCCGCACAAAAAGTAACCTAGATCCCCTAGATGCTAATTAATTACCTATATAATCTTTCCATGAATAAAAAAACTACCCGCCCAACAAACACATTTCTTACGGCCCAGCATCGTACGAATGCCGCTTTTCCGGATAACAGGCATCTGCCCAACTTAATGAAAAATGTACTGGTCCAGATCATATATAACCGCCCGGCCGACAGTATAACGCTGGGTATACCTCCTCAAATTTTATGGTCCTTTACAGTATATTTGATGGATTTTCATCAGAAGGCCATAACTTTATACATGGTTGTAATGTTATATACCGGAATGCTAGTAAATAATTCCAAAAATTTTACTTTTTCTGCAACTTGGTATGACATAACAATTTTTTTCTATTTTGGTGTCATATCGAAGTCTTTTCGACACTAAAAGTAGTTTCGAAAAGAAACTCTTTGTGTCACTCCTTTTTTACTTATCGAAGGTTGGTAACACTGGCTGACTGATGGCCATCGAACTGTCATTCGCGCTAAAAAATAATAGAAGATTTCTATATTTGGCATGTAGTGTTACCAATCTAAACATATGAAATCAGGAAATATGAGAATAATAATTTCCAAGAAAAGTTTTTTTTTTTTTAAATTAAACCAAAATAGAAAAAATAGTATAAAATATTCGCACTCGCCCTTTAGAAAACTCGCCTCCGGCTCGTTTTCTAATATAGGGCTCGTGCGATAAAATGACGTCTTATGAAACTTGTATTTTAATTTACTATTTTCTGCTGTTCGTTTTTCTTGGTAGTAGGAATCGAAGCCTTTCTGTTTTATCGAAAAAAATCATAGACATATTATATAAGTTACATTCCTCCTAAATCTTTGAAAATGACTAGGAAATAAAAATGCATTTCTATAAAAATATCTAAAATAGTTAATATTTAGGTAATACAATACAATATTATAGGAAAAAGTCAACATTTCATTAGCTTATAGAAATAAATGAATAAATTCTTTGGAAGAAATACAAAATAAACTTAAATTCTAAAACATTAACTTGGAAAATAGAAATAAAAAAAAATCCATCATTTCCATCTGAAAAGAAGAATAACAATATTTTTCAATTTACCTACATGCGTTATTTTAATTACAAGTATACTCGCCAAGTTGTCTCCGTTGCCGGAAAATTTGGCCTAAAATCTATTTGACAAATGATTTTTTGCGCGACAACACAAACAACACAATAACTTATTTCCATAATTATTGAGAAATTACCCAAAGCACAAGACCAAGAACAAAATCAAAATACAAAAACGAAGCCACAAACATACGTCGCCAACGAGGTAATGGCCGTCAATGCCGTTCAGGTTTAACAATTCACTACACATGAAGAACGCGTGCGCGATGCGAAATTTTTAAGAAGGCTGGGAAAGATATATTGACAAACTGCCGGTCCAGTGATATAGCACCAGTTGTATAATTTGAAAGATTGCAGTAAGGAAAGTACCAAATCCTACCTTCAACAACAATATCCATTTGAAGTCGAATATCACGCTTAATTAACGCCTTATACATTATCTCTTCCCGATAAGTTTTCATAAGGAAGCTCATCTTTCAATTTTAATTATCGAAATAGATACTCTGACTTGACAAATAAAATGGCGACTTCACTAGCATTCACTAATGGACACTGGATCACAAATGTTTAAACTTTAAACAGAAATGGATGGCATGGTAACCATGAACAATTACGGGTGAAAGAACTGCAATATACAGCTTTCCTTTGGGCAGTAGCATTTTCAAACAGTCTTTAACTAATTATTCATCAATTCAGAAGCAAATTAAAATAAGAAAAGTTGGATATTTTCCTTTGACTAGTGAATAAATATGTTTCGCTCAATGAACTTAGTAACTTGATTCGCACACCATTTTCTTATATATATATATATTTGTTTTCAAACAATTTAATGAAACCCGGCAGAGCAGAGTACTGTTTCTGCAGAAATCACAAACCAGTCAGAGCGAATTTCATTTGTTGAAAACAGTCAGAAAACTAATTTCAACCAATGAAATTAACTCTGACCGGTTTGTGATTTCTGCAGAAACAGACCTATTAGAAACAAACTCATTCACATACACAACCCAACTTTTTTTTTTTCGACAACATGAAACAACGATGCCACATTTATTTCAGTTTGCGCATTCAACCGACGTAACTATATTTTTTACAACTCGAGAACGGCTGGACCGATCTCTTTGAAATTTATACCGCGTAGTCTCTATATAAGGGGAACTTTTTATCCCGGAAAAATGATTAATATTCAACTAATAATTTTTTTTTTTAAACATAAAAATTCAAATTTTTGCATTCAACTGACGTAATTGTATTATCTATCTATCGTCGGGTTGATTACAGAACTTATAACTCGAGAACGGCTGGGCCGATTTTCATGATTTTTTGCATAAACATAATCTATCACAATGTAGGTACACCATTAGAGTCATTTTTTTTTTTAATCCGAATCGATAATAATTTTGAAAAATCATTTTTAGGCACCTGGGATCGATGAAAAGTGCATTTTTAATTGGAATCGCTTTAGGGCCAGTTTCTCAATAAAGTCACCTCCGGTTTAAGCATAATTCCAGGGTAAACATTGCAACTGGACACGTTTACCCTGGAGATAAAACCAACCCGGGGGTTACTCGCTAGTCGCTATTGAGAAACTGGCCCTTAGCAAGGTTGCCAGATTTTTTGCATCGGTATCAATATTTCCAAATTTTCCAATCAAATTATTATAATATTTTTTGACTATTTATTTTAATTATTAAAAAATGTCACCTAGGGCCTTAATAAAACTAAATATCTAGAAATAAAGCTTAAAAATAAACATCAAAGTTGTGGTGCCATCTAGTAATGAGCGGCGGAAGCTCAATAATAAATGCAGAAATCTAAAATTGTAGATTTCTGTCTTACCTTATCACGGCCGGGAGGCGTGGCATAAAAAGAGGCATCGCATAAAAAACTCCTATATAAAACAATGTATTTTTAAGCACTGAAAAACTCGCTGAAAACGAGATTTCCGGAAAATTTGACCAAGGTTGAAAACCCCTTAAATACCAACTGTCGAGAAAATTGTTAGAGCCGTTCTCAAGATAGCATGACTGAAAATACATATATACAATAAATTTTTACTCCTTTAAGATTAAAGAAATAAATTATTTTCATACATAAAATTAATCAAAACTCTACACCACTGACGGCCAAAACCGACAGATGGCGTACAATGTTACCTAAGTTCTAAGAGATGTGCTTTCTCTCTCACACTCACAAATCTTGTCAAATTAATAATAATCCGAACTATTACGGGTTTTATTAATGAAATATTTTGTCTGCTTAGTTGTAATGTCTTTGTTTGTGCTCAAGAAAATATGCGACTAGAATTATTTGTAACCAATGTCAGAAGTTATCGAAGAGAAGCTAAACCCGCCAAAAAACAACGAAAGCGCATTCATTTATTTATGAACCATGCTGGTAGTCCTGAAGAAGCTTTTTAAATTAGGCGTACTGGTTCCTAGAGGCTGAAGAGATAGTAATGTGGAATAGGCAATGAACCCTAGCTTTCAGTTTTCCAACAGCCCCCTTTTTAGCGACCGGCTGTAAATCACGTCGGCACACTTTCGAATGCAAAATCAGATGTGCCAGACACTGGCTGTGGTTTTTTCTAGCTATCTGGTTGCTGCATCACAACCCGAGCGAAAGGTTCCAGACGGAAAGGAGACATGAGATTTTCATGGCTTTGCGAGAATGATTGGGTTAGTTAGAATATCGATGCATAGTGCCTGAGCTTTACTTAAATTGGTTCCCTTTAGTAAGATTAGTACTGAAATTACCAGAGACAAGTTTTAGGTTGCATGAAATAGTACATTACGTAATTTCCGGGCGCCGGGCGGTAAATCATAGCATTTGAAATAAACACAAATTTGTTAATTTTTTTCTTGTTTATTTTTGTTTCCTAAAATCAAAGAATCATCAACTAATATATATTTTGTTATGAAGATTAATAAAAAAAATATTTCACAAAATTGTCCACTACCCTATGCTAAAAACGAAATAAGTCGTTTGCATCTCATTAAATATATCTGATTTCACTGTGCGGTTTAATTAATTATGACTTTTTTCTAGTTTTTTTTCAGTTGTTCTAGTGACTAAACGTATGTCACTTCTTGAACACACAAATAAAATTAGGTTAGGAATTTCCTATTTGTACATAAAATTGACGTATTAGCAATCGACGTTCCTTTTTGTTGGTAATTTTCTGTTTCATCTGATTCATGATAAATAAGGATGGAATTATTTTAAATGGGTATTGAAAATACTAGACCGGTGGCCCAGCGTCAAATCACCCCCCTCATCGGGAACAAAATTTTCATTTTGGGTACTCGAAACACTTTATCATTCGTAACCAAAAACCGCCCGTCTGCCAGCTATGGGTGGTAGCCCGCTCCCGTGACCGCCCCCCAAATAAGGGAATTTTGATCAAAAACTCCCCTTACGAGTACACAAATTAATTTTTTTGGGCATGTAGAGAATTAAATCAGAAACCTAAAAACACGTGGCAGACGCCTTCCAGTGGTAGCCTGTCCAGGGCAGACGCTTTCCAGTGGTAGCCTGTTCAGGGCAAACGACCTTAAAAGAAATATATACATATGACGTAAAACTCCCCTTACGAGTACATTTACAAAATTTTGTAGGCTTAAACACAGTGTTTCCACACTCTGGTGCGAAGTGGTGCAGCCAAACGAAAGCGCCTACACCGCTCCAACCTCACAAACGGAATGACTTTTCCAATATATGAAATTGACTTATGACTTTTGTATTACATTTTTTGACACACACAATTTTGTTGTAGTCAATCAGAACCTGTAAAATTAATTAAAATAAAAAAGGATTTAAATGTTATATTGTTCTTTTAAATCAATAAAAATTAATCAAAACTATAACCAATCATATTATGGTCCTTCGACACGGATGGAATCAGAAAAAACAGACCTACAATCACGACGCAGTTGGAATCAAGACGTTTTTGGTTAGGATTTGGAAGTCCCTAACCAAAAAACTGCAGCCTAGCGGACTTAAGGCCCATCCTCAATCAATTTGGTAGCGAAGTGGCACTTCGGCATGCAAGCTAGGAAAATGTTGTGTAACGTTGGCATCCTCAATTCAATTCCGTGCTGGCATGCACGCCGACTCCGAAGTGCAAGCTTGCAAGCTGCAAGCTTTTTCGATTCGTGCCGACTTATGTCATGCGCAGTACGGTGAAAAATAATTTAGGTTATCCTTGCGTTAGGTATTTTGCTCAAAGAGCAGAGCGTGCAGAGCGGAGCCGTAATCACGTGACCAGCGAGCGCATAGAGCAGTTAACCGCTGTATCAGAGGGCTCGAAATTTTATTAAACGAACGTGATTGAGCCTGCATTGAGTACACTTTTTAAATTAACGAACGTTAAATGCATGCTCAGAGAACTCAGATCAAAATACCGAACGCACGGTATGTGACCGTACTACACGCACAGCAGACTGAAAATTGACAGCATTGAAGATGGGTATCAATTTCCCCGCACGCGTGCCAAAGTGCCGCTTCGCTACCAGATTGATTGAGGATGTAGCTTTAATGGAGCACTGAATCGACGGCGACGGCGTACCTACGGCTACGCATAACAGATAAGTCCTTTTTACCATTCCTATTGTCCTGCTTGTGCAGTTTGCATGCTTTTGCTTGTGTAATTTTTGGTTATTTACCTTTTTTATAAACATCAAACATGGATCTCGAACCAGTCGAACCTGGCGTAATTGAGTTGAGGCATTTGCAAGCTACCAAAGCAAATATTGTTGGTCAATTATCGAGATTCAAATCATTTGTAAATAGTTTGGGGGACATTAATGATCCTGGGATCATCCAGTTATCACAAAGAATTGTGTCAATTGACTGCTCCTTGGACAAATATCTTGATATGATTCGAATTCAAGCTTTGGAAGGCAGTGATGCCAAGAAAATTGCAAAAGATCAAAAGGAAGTAGCATTGTTCGAAAGTGATTATTACTCTTCAATGTCTTTAGCTCAAAAAATCTTGAAAAATTATGAAGCACAAAATCAAAGCCAGAATCAAAACAACGCGCCACACCAATCAAACAATAATGTAAAACTTCCATTAATCAATTTACCAAGCTTTAGCGGTTGTGCTGACAAATGGCTTCCATTTTGTGAAATTTTTGAGTCGCTTATTGATCAGAACGGACAAGTAAGCAAAGTTCAGAAGTTTCATTATTTAAAATCCTGTTTAACCGGTGATGCTGAGGTAGTGATTAGCTCTCTGGATATAACATCTGTTAATTACGACATAGCATGGCCATTGTTGAAGGAGAGATTTCAAAATGATCATTTATTAATTCATAACCATGTTCGTGCTTTGTTTGAGTTGCCTGCCTTGGAAAAGGAGAATGCATCCATGTTGAGACAGTTCATTGATGAGGTCAAGAAAAATATTAGAATATTAGAAAATTTTAAACAGCCTGTAGACAAATGGGACACTATTTTGATATATCTACTTACAAAAAAGATAGATCAGACTAGCAGGAGGGAATGAGACATCAAACATTGGTAAAAAAGTACTACCTACCACCGACAAATTTTCTAACTTTTTTAACCACCCTATGTCAATTGTTAGAAACGTTGTCAAACAAAGAGGACAGTAACATTGATCCTCCAAAACCCAATTTTTCGAACAAACAAAATAGATCCCGATCACTTTTTTCTGGGGCTTAAGAAACAAATAATAAAAATAAGTACCTTTACTGCAATGAAGTACATTTGATTTTTTATTGTTCAAGGTTTTTATCACTTCCAATAAAATCCAGGTTTAGTGAGATAAAAACGTTGAAACTCTGTTTCAATTGTTTCAGGTCAAATCATGCTTACAATGAATGTTTTGCACCAGGTTGTAAATACTGTGGTGACAAGCATAATTCATTGCTGCATGAAATAAAAACAAATAAAACACATATGTCAAATTCACAAAATCAATTACCAAATTACCAGTCAAGCAATCGTAATCAAGCATCATATTCAGCAAGCAATGAAGCATTATTTAGTTCAAACCCAGGAACTTTCAATCAATCATACCATTCACCAACCAATCAACAATATAACAATCAAGCAGATAATCAATCAATGATCCAAAGGGAACAATCAATCAATCACAATCAAGCTTTAAATTATCAATATGATCCTATTAAACATTCTCAGAACAATCAAGAGTTTTTTAATCAACCATTCAATCAGACACATACAAGATCAAATAATCAAATATTAAATCATAATCAACAACATTTTAGTCAAACAACAAACCCATCAAATCAAGTTCCAATCAATCAAACATACGAAAATGAATATTTCAATCAATCATCCAATCAAACTCGAACTAATCAAAGCAAACAGACACCTACATGTTCAAATGAACTTCTAGTCATAAATCCAAATATTTCTTCACTCACTACAAATAATAAACATTCAGAAATACTGTTGTCAACTGCAATAATTGATATTCTTGATAGATTTGGTAAACGGCATCAGGCTCGTGTGCTTTTGGATTCAGGTTCACAATCAAATTTCATGACACGCGACCTTTGTAAAAAATTGAAATTGAACACTCAAAAAATTAACGTTCCAATCAGCGGTATCAATAGGTATCAATACACATACATCTAGAATTGATTCAATGGCCAATGCCAAGATAAAATCGCGTTTTACCTCCTATCATTTAGATTCTAGTTTCCTGATATTAGACAAAATCATTGAAAATCTACCCACTTTTAGAATAAATCTCAATCAAGGAATTATTCCCCCTAACATAAAACTGGCTGATGAGACCTTCTACATTCCAGGTATAATTGACCTACTTGTAGGAGCCTCAGTATTTTACGATCTCATGTGTATAGGTCAAATAAAATTGGGAATTAATCAGCCAGTGATACAAAAAACAAAATTGACTGAAAACCAAGCTGAAAGTCCGAGAGTTTGTAATTTGGTAAAATTAAACCTAGAAGAACAATTAAAACGTTTTTGGGAATTAGAGAATGAAACCAAATTATCAAAAGAGGAAAAAGAATGTGAAGAGGAATTTCAAAAATCTCTAGAAAATAATGCAGATGGCAGATACATTGTGCCATTGCTTATTAAAAAGGGTATTGAAGATCTTGGAGACTCATACCAAACAGCTCTTAGGAGATTCAATTACCTTGAGAAAAAATTGACAAACAATGATGATTTAAAAAATCAGTATGTTACCTTTATGGAGGAGTATGAAACCCTTGGCCATATGTCTGGCATACCTGAAGATCAAATTCAGACAAACAACCCAGTCTATTAGTTACCACACCATGGTGTGATCAAAGAGACCAGTTCCACCACCAAGCTCAGAGTGATGTTTGATGGGCCTGCTAAGAGCACAACAGGCATTTCGTTAAATGATAGACCTAAGGTTGGGCCCACTATACAACCAGAATTGTTTGCCATTTTAATGCGTTTCCGGAAACACAACAAAGTCATCACCGGGGATGTAGAAAAAATGTATAGACAAGTACTAGTCAAAGACGAACACAGAGATCTCCAAAGAATTTTATGGCGTTCAGACCCTGCTCATAACCCTTTCATGGATATCTGGTGAACCATATCTTTGGAAAACATTTGTCGCCAACAGGGTATCTCAAATCCAAGAGCTGACCAAAATAAATCAATGGCATCATATTGACACTAAATATAACCCGGCAGACATAATATCCAGGGGGATTTCTCCAGAACAACTAATAAAGTCTTCGCTTTGGTGGACTGGACCAAATTGGCTATCAGAAAACAAAGCAAATTGGTCAATTTCGAAACTTACCATTACAGATAAAATTCCTGAAAGGAAGATTGTTTCTAACATATCAATTCAACAAGCACAAAATACCTTTTGTATTTTTTCTTTATATTTATCGTTATATTAATTACAACGCATAACAAATCTACTGTTGAGATTTGCACACAATTGTAAAAATAAATGTAATGTAAGAACTGCTAATTTGACAGTAGAATTATGCATTGAATTGTCTTATAAAACAATCTCAAGTTCAATCTTTTCCCGACGATGTCAATACCTTATCAAATGAAAAACACTTAGTTAAAGGCAATAGACTAAAATCCCTCAATCCGTTTCTTGACGATTCTGGCATACTGCGCGTTGGAGGTAGAATTAAACATTCCAATTTTGATTACTCTCAAAAACATCCCATGATTTTGTCAAACAAGTATAAATTAACAGAACTCATTATCAGACAGGAACACTATAGACTATTACATGCAGGCCCTCAAGCCCTGTTAGCTTCAATCCGTACAAAATATTGGCTATTGTCTGGTATAGCAACAATTAAAAATGTTCTTAAACGATGTATACTTTGTTTTCGGGTTAAGCCATCATCAATGAACCAACTCATGGGAGATTTACCAAGAGAGCGTATCACTCCTTCAAGGCCATTTCTGTATGTAGGACTAGATTATGCAGGTCCATTCAATGTTAAAATTAGCAACTTGAAAAACGCAACTATTATAAAGGTATATCTTTGCATTTTTGTTTGATTCAGTACCAAAGCGACCCACATTGAAATCGTAACTGATCTAACAACATTTATTCTTGACCAGAATGTACAGTTAGACATCATCAAATATCTTTGCTCAGAATCAATCAAATGGTGTTTTATACCAGCACGATCACCACACTTTGGTGGCATTTGGGAGGCAGTGGTAAAATCCCTCAAATTTCATTTACGTCGAGTTATAGGCATTTCTCTTTGGAAAACTTTCATACGTTAATTACACAGGTAGAAGCATGCCTAAACTCACGTCCCATGATACCATTGTCCTCAGATCCATCTGTCCTACAAGCACTCACCCCAGGCCACTTTCTTATTGGAAGTGTCCTCATGTCTATTCCTGAACCAAGTCTGTTCAATTTGCCAGAAAACCATCTAGATCACTATTAACAACTAACTCAAATATTACAGACTTTTTGGTCCCGATGGTCTACTGAGTATATTGGTCATTTACAACAACGCAACAAGTGGACAGCTCTCAATCAAATAGCCCTTCAACTTAACCAACTGGTACTATTGAAGGCCGAAAATCAGCCTCCTCTTCGATGGAAAATGGGGAGAATTGTTCAGTTGTTTCCTGGAAAGGACGACCTTGTCCGAGTAGTTGCAATGTTGCGCGTGAAAATTACCCTTAAACTGTTTGAATAGTAAATTTAAATTAATAAACCACAATAGGCCTAGGTACTGTAAGACACTCTTAAGGAATGCGGCCAGCGCAACAAAGTGCTCGCGGCTACTCAGTGGTGTGGGAGTAGGTTCAATAATAAAAGTTAGCTTAATAGGGCGCCACTGATTTATAAAATACAATCCGCGGACTTAAATCAGAAAGTCCCTGATCTCCAAAATTCCTATAAAAATGTACCTACCCAATGTACCTATCCTTCAAAATAAAACAATTTTACCTTGGTTTGGTTGATGTCAGTAGGGATAAAATAAGAGTCAAATCTAAAAACAATGATTAAAAATCTATTTAATAAAATGGGGGGTATATGTTCAAACCTGCAAAGGCCAATATAAGGCAATATGTAAAACACCAAAATATCTATTATTATTAATAGTAAATGTCAGAATAACCAAAATGTAGTCAGGACCAATGTGGCCTTATTCAAGACACTGCAATAACTTTAAGATTTACCAATAAAATGAATGTTTTGACTACCTTAGTTCCATGAGAGTAAAAGAGAACAAATAGTTATTAAAGATGTTAATAAGAGTAATTAAAACCTGTGCACGCTTATACCATGGTATACCGGGGCGGGTTTGTACAAAAATGTCACCTTAAATATAGTACATTAAAAATCATTGGTACTGTACACCCTTGTAATGATTAAGGCAGTAAAACAACCTTGGAAATATACCAATTAAGTATCAGAAATACCATCAATAATAATAATAAAATAATTTAAGAAATGTTATAAAATCAATGGGTACATCACCCCTTTTGGTCCTCCCTGCAGTCTAAACACCCATTTCTATAACTGTCTCCTGACAGCCTTACAACCTGCATAACAGACCCCATCAACTTCTATTGACTCCCTTCTTAACTTGTGATTCTCGGTCTCAACTCAGTGTTGTGGGTACTCTTGACACCTCAACTTCGAGACTAATAAACCGTCAGAGAGGAAAAACCCACTGGTAAAGATTCTGAAGGCCTCGCTAACAGCCTAACAAAAAAAAACCCTGAAAGAGTACAAAAGTCTTAGAACTCCTTCATACTTATAAAAAAATGAAAAATCCCAACCCTCAAATAATATATACTTAAATGATTGGAATTAAATGGCAAAATCCCCTGAAACCTGAAGTAGGTTATCTTAAACAAAAACCCCTTAATTAATAAGCCCATTAATGACCCTTAAACGATTAATGAGTCTGCACATGTCCTCGTGGAGGTCAAATTGCCCTTTTTTTATAGAATCCCAAATATTTACAAAAATACTGATAAGCTAATCTAGATATTGATAACGGAAAGGTAAATTTGAGAATAGTAAAAACGTTTAAAATTACCTGGTTACAATTTGGGCTAGTTGAACAAATGTGCTCTAGTGCTTCACACGACAAACCAACAAAATGGCGTAGATTTCGTTTCCAGAAAATTCTGTGTGGTTGGCTTACAAATACGGGTACGACCAAATCCAAAGCTTTCACCCCAAAACCAATTAAGCCAGCAACCACTAAATCCCAGCGTCTTCAAATCCCACAAAAAGGTGGATGTTCCCAAGGAACGTCGCCAAGAGGACCGCTGGTAAAATCTGCCAAGAACTTGTTGTTTGCTCAACGTGCGAATTTAAAAGAGAACGATCCCTTTTCAGCGATTTATTAGGTAGGCTTCAATATGAAAATTTTTCTAGAATTCCAGTTTTTTTTTTCTTTTTAAGATGTCCTCTGGTGCCAGATTTCCGATCTCAACCAGGAAGACGGAACACCCAGTTTGAATCGGAACACAATCAGCTTGAAACAGATCACTCCGAACCACAATGATGACCCACAAAACTCCAAGTTGTTATCAAATTCTCTCCCCTAACACCAATTAACACTAATTAATCACTTATACAAGTTATTAATCAGCATCTACTTAGTCTTCAGTCTAAAAACCATCAAAAAGACCGGTGAATGTTTAGGGATCACAGTTACAGTGACTCTATATTACCCACAGCGTTCAAAGCTGGGTTCGGGATGGCCGAGCAGAGCTGGAGTATAGTTGGAGTGGCGTTTTTGTCACGTGACCAAAGTGCTTTTAGAGTAGAATGATGACTCCGAACGGTCAGGGCGCACTTCGAGCTTCTTAACCTAACCTAACCTAACATTCAGCAACCACAATACGTTTCATTACTTTTCTAAGTTTCCTATTTGTTTTGTGATTCGTGAATACTGTTTGTGTGTAATTCAACTGCAATTAATGAACTTTGCTTGTTTGTTGCCCATATTCAATTTTGTTAGGGAAGTGTATTTATACGGAGATTCATCTGAGGAAGAAGATAATGAAGTTATTAAGATTGAAAATTTTTGCGAAATAACTGTTCCTCGCATGTCCGATCAGCAGTTCAAAATACATTTTAGAATGTGTCCTGATACGTTTGAAGATCTTTTAAGAAAAATCCACAATGCAAATGAGGGTGTAAGAACATATCGCAGATGTAAAACCCCTCTAGAAAAGGATGTTATGATTACCATATGGTATTTGGGAAATATTGAGAGCTTTAGGTGGGGTAGGAAATAAATCTCGGAATATACCCCTCCACTGTGACTCGTTGGTATATTATTGTGTCCAGCAATACAAAGATGAGTCGCAGTGCAGGGATAGCACAAAAAACTACCATTAAGTTAATTTCTTCACCTATCCCTATTACTTTTAGGTCTGTCGCAAACCGTTTTGGAGTGACAAAATCAACTTGCTGGGAAATTGTTACCCGTACTGGTAAATTATTGCTTAGAGTGAATGACCAGTTCAAAATTATCAGTTGGCCAAATAGGCAAAGACAGGCAGAGATTTCTAATGGCCTGAGTCAAAATGGTTTTAATGGTAAGTGCAATAAAAGTCAGATATAACTATTTTAACTTAAGTATATGAATGGAATTTTGAATGAATAATTTTTATTGCTTCCCCAACAAAATTAAAGGAATTTCCAACTTGGTTAGTATTATTCAAAAATTTAATATATAATATGAATTTTTATTCTAGGGATAATTGGCTGTATTGATGGATCCCACATTAGGATTACAGCTCCAAAAGAAAATTCTAATTCTTATGTAAATCGAAAAGGTTTCCATTCCTTGTTATTACAAGGAATCTGTGACCACAAACTATTGTTTGAAGATGTATATATAGGGGAACCTGGCTCGCTCCATGATTACACTTTGTTCAGGAAATCAGACCTTTATTCGGCTATACAAAGGCAGGAGTTACAATTTTTTAACGATACCCATTTAGTAGGAGACCTAGCCGATAAATTAGACTTTAACTTACTTGTTGGATTTAAGGATAATGGGCATTTAACCTTAAGACAAAAAAACTTCAATGTAGTTTTAAGTAAGATAAGGGTTAAAATAGAAAATGCACTCGCGTTACTGAAAGGACGTTTTCGAAAATTAAAATTTCTGGAAACTGTCCGGATGGACTTATCATGTTTAAATATAATGAGTTGCTGCATACTGCACAATATTTGTATTTTAAATGGCGATTCATTCGAGGATATTATTGATTTGGATGAAGTTAGGAGAGAAGAGGTTCTCAATAATCCAGAGAATGCAATTGAAATTGATATAGAGAATATCCCCAATCAGGCCATAATCAAGCGCAATAATATTGTAAATAGTTTACCAATAATTATACGAAGATAAACTGTAAATATAATTTCCAAAACATAACATTTCCTTTATCCTTCTAAATATTTAAACCTAGATGTAGTTTCATTTTTTTTTTTTCATTTTTCTAGCTTATGGACACTACTTTCACAAACATTTTGCTATACAGACTGGCAAAAAAGTAACGCATAATACCTGTAACTTTTTTATTATCTTTATATGAAAAGAGGTCCTTAAAAGCTACAGGTTGTATGCATTACTTTTTTGCCACTCTGTATATCTATACTCTTCTAACCAGTCTTGTATATTTTATTAAATAAAAAAATAATTGTTATTTATTTAATTTATTTGAAATAAACCTGGGGTTTTGCAGCAATAATGTTCAAGTTAGCCAATAATATTAATAAATAAACTTAACAATGTTTAAACTCAAAAAAAGCCTCTATTACATCCCACCCTCTACCTACATTTCATAAAAACAAGTTTATAACAAACTAACTCAAAATAAACTCTCCTTAAGACTATATTCACATACATTTGCTACAAAATCCAACATATCTATTCAAAATCTGATGCCCAAAGGTAAAGCTAAAATGTATCACCTTCCAGTGCTATTTGATAGGGAAAGGTGATAAATTTACCTATACCTTTGGACTTCGGATTTTGGATAGGATATACTCAAACTACAGATTAGACTCCCATTGTCAAATTGAAAGGATGAAAGATTCCCAAAGTGGTGCAACTACTTTGACTGGTGAAAAAAAAATGCAATGGAAGTTCGCATTTGAATATTATTTTTCAGGGAGCTTATCGATCATTTTTTCAAATAATTCATTAAATCTATCCAATCTCTGCATCTTGTCTCTGTGTCTTTTTTCAACTTCTGAATTTTTTCGCTTTCGTTTCTTTGAAAATTCGCTTTCAAAATTCTCTTTTCCACTTTCCTCATCAATTTCACTTTTGCTGTTGTCAATTTCGTTGTTTTCCTCTACATTAATTTGGTTTTTACTTTCATTTTGTTTGCTTTTCTCTAAAAAGCAAAAATAAACATTATGTGCATGTAATGGTTAAAAGAGTTGAAGAATCACGAGGAATAGGTCTTTTCGTAAATATTCTTACCTTCAGGATCGGGAACACGTAGTCCACGTAAGCTACTACAGGTAGCAACAGGTGTAATTTCAGGTTTCTTGAACATTATAGCATGCATTACATCAAAGAACTCCCAATACCTCTTTTTTTGTCCAGAGGTATTATTGCCCAATAAAATATTTTTATAAGTGCGGATTAGGGATTTCCACTTTGTCTCACAATGTTTTGCATTTAAAGTTTTGTGCAGATGCTTACAGCATTCTGCTACTTTGAGCCAAACATTTTTTTTGACTCCAGATGAAAATTGCTTGTCAAATTTTTGAACCGTGTCGATCAGATATAATGTATTTTCTGTGTTCCAAATCTTGGAATTTTCTTCATTGGTTTCAGTGATTGGGGTTTCAGCAGCACTTGAAGTTGAAGGTTCGTTTTCTTGCTGTTCACATGGCTTTTGCAGTGGATAGGCAATTCCAAATTCATTTGCTATGTTTACGGTAAATGGTATTGATGAAAGTCCCTGGGCTAAAAATAAGGAGGATTATTATTGAAATCAAAAGCTTTGAATATTATTGTCTCAAATATTGTAAAAGCATAGATAACAAAACAGAGAAATTACCTTATTAATTTAAAGGAAGTAAAAGTAGTAAAATAGTAGCAACAGCACCAGTGCTCAGTGCTTTTATTCTTTCAACTTTACTTAGGTAGGTAGGTACAAACTTTAATCGTAACGTTTTTATGAAGATGAAGCTTGAGGGGTAGGCCCTCCAGGTACACTTTCCTTTCCAATAACATTCAATTACATTCAAAATGCATTGAATAACAAAAACATAAATGGAATTGAATGTACCTACATATTTGAAATTAGGTATAGAAATTCTATAAGTGACCTAGTTGTCAATGAAGCCAAATATTATTAAAACTTAATATTTAAATTTACCTAATTATGGTTGAATAGATAATACTTGATAGTACTTACTAGCCTTATCACAGAGTAAAATATTGTTTTCTGCTGTAATTATTGGTCTTCCTTCTTCGTCAACTACAACCACATAGGTTTGTTCAGATATGTCCATGGCCATTCTTGCTACTTCCGATGCGTTTAAAAAACTTTCCAATAGCCTGGCTAATTACAAAAATAAGCGCTTCTGGTTCAAATAGTTCGAAATTTCAAAACATCCAAACTAGACAAGTGTAGTCGAAAAACGTATATAAAAAAATGGGGTTTCCTTTGGCCGGTTTGGGGTTAGATATCACGAAAACAAAAACACTGCGCATGCCCGCTCTGGCGCTTGCTATTGAAAAGGTGGTGCTTTCGGAGTCAGCTCTTTTGACTCCCACGCGTCCTAGCCGAACGCAAATGGAGTTACTCTTTTAGCATAAAATGACCATACCCGAACGCATCGGGAGTGTTTAGTGCACTTGGAGTTTATAGAACAGTCATCCCGAACCCACCTCAAGTACGCCGGCAACGGTGCTCCCGAAACGAATCAACAAGTGGCATATAACCCCACAATATTCCTGGAGGAAAACAAACTTTTGAAAATGGGAAAAGTAAAGGAAATAAGGGTGGAAAATCGATTTAGAGTGTGCTAAAGTGATTTGTGTTGTTGCAGAAATTTTAATAAAGGAAAATACGAGATCCGTAAGTGTTGACAATTGATATTTATTTGAAAGTAAACAAACCTTTTCACCGACATTTAGGGCCTTTTAGAAAACTTTCGAAAGCTAAATAAAGTGATTTCCTATCCTACCAGTAGGGCTTTATTATCCTGAAACTACCCTGTCCTCTAAATACAAAGAATTCCCTCATTATTACCTTGAAAAATATACCTTTAATCAACACCCAGATATTGTTTTGCATCCAACCAAAAGGCAAAAATCTAGCAAAATTCAATGAGCAACCTATCAATCACTGAAAAATATTAAACCTCAGGTATACAGCTCTATAAATATTCTCACAAATAACTGAATTAATTACTGAATTTATTCGAAATTCTCAATTACGTTAAGGCAAAATTTTAACGTAACATTTTCTCCCCTTTCGTCATCAAAAAAAAAAAAAATAAAAAAAAAAATAATGGTTCCTTACAACTACTTCTAACCTAACTATACACTTCATAACCGAACCAGTCTGTGGACAATGAACATCATCCCACCTATGCATCTGGTGACTCTTTCAGGTCCTTTATATGCCACACACCTTTCGAATTTCCAAACTCATCACGCAACTCATAAGTCCAAGGTGATAAACGCTTGTGAACAATAAAAGGCCCAAGATAATCTGGTGCTAGCTTTCGCGAATAAAATTTACTAGCATCGGACAAAGAATAATTCTTACGATAAACAAGTTGATTGGGTAAGTACTCAACATGACGACAACGAAGATTATAACGATCAACACTCTTTTTCCCAGCAGCTTCCAGACGACGCCTAATATCCTCAAACATCTGATCCATTACAGCCGTACGTTGCTGTACACTAACTTCAGAAGTCTGGTCTAACTGTGGAATATCCTTCTTATAATCATCGCCACGAAGAATCATACGCCGACCAAAATTTACAAAATAGGGGTTAAGTTGGGTGGTATCGTGAGTCGAAGTGCGAATGGCACAACCCACCTTATCCAGATTGACATCCCAATCTCTATGGTTGTCTGAGAGATACATACTCAACATGGTCTTAAGAGTTCTATTAGTCCGTTCAGTAGGATTTGCACGCGGATGATAATTGGCATTATACTTGAGACGGACTTTATAAGTCTCAGCTAATTTCTTGAAATGAGAGCTACGATATTGAGGACCATTATCACAAAGAATTGTGGAAGGAACTCCAAACAACAAAAACACATGATTTTCCATAAACCTTGTGACAGCCTCAGCAGTAGCACGACGAAGCGGATGAAGCAGAACAAACTTTGACAAATAATCTGTCACCACGAGCAGAAAACAATTACCACCTTTGGATCTTGGCAAAGGACCAATTAGGTCAGTAGACACTACTTCCCATGGCCTCCGAGGTTTTGAATGACTAACCATTTTTGCCTTAGGCAACCCAGTTTCAGATTTATGCTGGAGACAAACGACACAACGCCTAACAAACCTAGCTATGTCACTTCGCATTTTTGGCCAATAATATTTCTCAGCAGCACGTTTAAAAGTCTTATAAACACCTGTATGACCGCAAGTAGGAGGTTCATGAACACTAGCAATAACCCTTCCCCTGTCTTCCTTTGGGACCACTTCCTTCCAATTCTCGTCCTCTGGATTCAACTCAGGATACGGGCACTTAACATATTTCCACAACCTACCCTCATTTTCCCTCCATCCAGAAAACTTAAGAGGATTGGATTTGATCTTCCTCACCATACCAAGGTACCACTTATCGACAACAGAAGAAGGTTCATCAATCACAACGAGATCTAATTTAGGGACAGCTCTAGAAAGCATGTCAGGGACGATGTGTTCCTTGCCTTTCCGATGAATTAACGTGAAATCATATTGCTGGAGTTGGACTTGCCATCTTGCCAAACGACCTGTAGGCTGTTGCATATTCTGCAACCAAACTAATGAGTAGTGATCCGTGATCACTGAAAATTTGACAAGGTCCAAATAAGGACGAAACTTTTGAAGGGACCACACAACGGCGAGACATTCCCTCTCTGTCGTTGAAAAATTCTGTTCCTGTTTTGTCAGACTTCGACTTATGTAACTAATCACACGCTCTGTACCATCAGCATGAGGTTGAACCAAAACAGCCCCAATACCATACCCAGAACTATCACACTGCACAACAAAATCCAAGGAATAATCAGGCGCCGCCAACACAGGCGCACTAATCAAACACTCTTTAATACTCCTAAAAGCAGAGTCACAGTCTGGAGTCCAGTCAAACTTACGATTCTTCCTCAACAAACCAGTAATGGGAGCTATAACAGTCGAAAAATCCTTTATAAATCTACGGTACCACGAAAAAGTGCCTACTATCCTCCTAACCTCAGTAACACTAGTAGGAACAGGAACATCCAACATAGCTTTAACCTTATCAGGGTCGACATGTAATCCTTGGCTATCAACTACATAACCCAGATACTTTAAACTTGGTTTACAAAACTGACACTTCGCACGGCCCACAGTGAGATTGGCCTGACGCAACCTACGAAATACCTCCTCCAGGACCTTCAAGTGCGTCTCAAAATCGGGGTCACAATCACTATATCATCTAGATACACGAAAACATATGGCTCAAGATCAACTCCAAGGACATTATCAATGAGTCTTTGCCAAGTGGCAGGGGCATTATGTAACCCGAATGGAAGTCTTTTAAATTGGAACAGACCACGATTTGGAATTGTGAAAGCGGTGTAGGGACGAGAAGACTCAGCGACTGGTACCTGCCAATATGCTGACTTAATGTCCATAGTAGAACAAAACTTGCTTTGAGAGAGTTTATCGAGGGTGTCAGTAACCTGAGGAAGCGGATAACTGTCGCGTTCACACACAGCATTAATCTTCCTGTAATCCACACAAAGTCGGAACGAACCATCCTTCTTTTTAACCATCACGACTGGTGATGCCCACGGACTTTTCGACGGTTCCACAACCCCAAGCTTTATCATCTCATCCAATTCCCTATCGATGTGTTGCTGCATTATGGGAGAAACTCTGTACCAACGCTGCTTAATAGGCCTGGCCTTAGTAACAATAACATGTTCCACTTGGTCCGTACAACCCAATTTATCACCCATAAGCCTAAAACTGTCGTCCAACAACGCATTTAATCTACCCTCCTGGTCGTCTGTCAGAACGGTTTCATCAGCTACTTCCACAGAAGCAATTTCAGGCAGACTCGAAAAACACCACTCACCACACCGTAGATCTGGCACAACACCCATAGCCTTCCAGAAATCGGTACCCAAAATCAAAACATGCGGAAGTTCCGGCATAACTAAAGCCTTAATAAGACGAGTACGATCCCTTACTTTCATCGGTATCTCACAAGTACCAATACTGCGACACATTTGACCATTAGCCACACTGCAACTTGGCGACTGACTCTGGTCGAGACGAGGTGACAAAAACTTTAACAACTTCCAACCGGGACCACCAATAACAGTTCGAGATGCCCCTGAATCGAGAAGACCCAAAACTTCCCTTCCTAAAATATCTACACGCAAATAAGGTCTCTCATCATTCTGGGCATGCTCAAGGACATAATTCAGAATAGCTGTACAATCATTCGCGCTCGCTAAGTCATTATTCCGACTTAGGAGCGCCCGCCCGCGTTTCCCGACTTGCAATTAGGGCAAGTTCTGACGGTAAAACCATCCTTCTTACAACGGAAACAAAATTTCGGCCTGGGTAGAGAGCATCCTACAGCTCGATGACCAGGTTTCTTACACCTGAAACAAATAATTTCCTGCCTCACAGTCTCTCCATCCTCAGGACTCTTATCAGAAATATTCACAGTGGCTATACCAGCCGAAACATCAGGCACGTCATGAACATAGGCCAAATCAGGCTCAAGAAGATTGGCACGTCTAGAAGGTTGTGAATAGCGTTCAACAGATTCCCTTCTCTCTTCGAGTCGACGACACAGAGTACGCAATTGGTTAACAGATGAAACATCAACTAAAGCCAGCTGACCCTGGTAAAATGGAGCTAAATTACGAAGCAAAATTTTCAACTTAGCATCCTCCGAAACCGGACAAGTAAGCCTTTTAAAATAACCGGCCATAACGGCCAAATAGATACCTATACTCTCATCCTGACCCTGCGTCCTCCTACAAATCTCATCAAAAAGTTTTTCGTTATAATTACAGGGTTGGAATTCCTCACGCAATAAGTCTACAAATTCATCCCAAGTGGTGACGTCACTCCTGTAAGCCAAATAAAATTGGTATGCCTTACCAACAAAAAGATCAATACCTGAATCTAAAAGCACTGCCTTAGGGACCTGTCGAGCAACCCGAAGTTCCTCAGCTTTCTCAAGAAAAGCACTAAGAGACAAACCCTTTTTGTCCCCGGAAAACTGCAAATTCCATTTATTGGGGAGAACCATTCTATTAAGCGATGGAGAAGAAGTTCGATGAAGAACAGAAGAGTTGACAGCCCCTCCGATGTTAGCATGAAAACTTCCTTCTTCTTCATCCTCAGAACCACTGGTAGTAACACGACCTATACCAGAACCACCAGCCTGCGATTCCATAAGATAAAGACTAGGGGGAATACCCTTTTCCTGTTCGTATTTGAAAGCTGCATCCTCTAAACTTTTGACCAAAGTAAAAGACATGGCGACCCACTCTGACCTAGACTTTTGTTTTGCCAGATCTCCAGCAGTATCCATATGGTCCAAACGATTGAGAATGTGACTCAACTTAGTCTGTAACTTCAGAAACTCTCCACTCTTCCGATCACCTGAAAATTTACCTATAAGGGGAATAATCTCCTTAATTTTCCTATCGACCACAGCGGCGTCCTCCGCAAATGTAAAAGGATACTCAGGAAACCTGACACTATCACCACTCTTCTCTAATTGTCGAGCTATCACCAACCTATGTCGCATCTCATCACAATTGCCACCTGCGATACCCCTAATGGCAAGCTCGTAAACCAGCTCATCCTTGTCCAACCTATTTACATGCATTGTCCTCGACATGATGAAGCTGCTCCAAAACAAGAAAAAAATAAAATAAAAATCACCAGTACTAACTATGTTACAAGATTCCTAACGACCGACAAAATATTCAGAGACTGATCAATATCCAAGAACAACGAACAACAATATCCAAGATCAATCAAAATCACGCAATCAGTATGAATATCACAAACAGAAAAATAAAAACAACAAAAAAATAAACCAATGGTGATAATCGAACAAACCAACCAAATACTATACCTCAGTTCGATATCACTACCAGCTTTGTTCAACTTGTAAAAAAATAAATTTGTACTTAGTAAATTTAATAAATTGAGTGTTTTATGTAACCAAGGTTTTGTATTTAGAAATAATCTCCTCTGCCACTCAACCAAACCATTAAACCATTAATTATGACATTATTTAACTTTAAAAAAAAAAATTCAAAAAAATTCAAACAAAAAAAAAAATTCAAACAGGTTCAAAACAACCCTTAATAAAACCAAAAAAACAAATTAAATCGCCCCACGTTGGGCGCCAAAATGTTGCGCGTGAAAATTACCCTTAAACTGTTTGAATAGTAAATTTAAATTAATAAACCACAATAGGCCTAGGTACTGTAAGACACTCTTAAGGAATGCGGCCAGCGCAACAAAGTGCTCGCGGCTACTCAGTGGTGTGGGAGTAGGTTCAATAATAAAAGTTAGCTTAATAGGGCGCCACTGATTTATAAAATACAATCCGCGGACTTAAATCAGAAAGTCCCTGATCTCCAAAATTCCTATAAAAATGTACCTACCCAATGTACCTATCCTTCAAAATAAAACAATTTTACCTTGGTTTGGTTGATGTCAGTAGGGATAAAATAAGAGTCAAATCTAAAAACAATGATTAAAAATCTATTTAATAAAATGGGGGGTATATGTTCAAACCTGCAAAGGCCAATATAAGGCAATATGTAAAACACCAAAATATCTATTATTATTAATAGTAAATGTCAGAATAACCAAAATGTAGTCAGGACCAATGTGGCCTTATTCAAGACACTGCAATAACTTTAAGATTTACCAATAAAATGAATGTTTTGACTACCTTAGTTCCATGAGAGTAAAAGAGAACAAATAGTTATTAAAGATGTTAATAAGAGTAATTAAAACCTGTGCACGCTTATACCATGGTATACCGGGGCGGGTTTGTACAAAAATGTCACCTTAAATATAGTACATTAAAAATCATTGGTACTGTACACCCTTGTAATGATTAAGGCAGTAAAACAACCTTGGAAATATACCAATTAAGTATCAGAAATACCATCAATAATAATAATAAAATAATTTAAGAAATGTTATAAAATCAATGGGTACATCACCCCTTTTGGTCCTCCCTGCAGTCTAAACACCCATTTCTATAACTGTCTCCTGACAGCCTTACAACCTGCATAACAGACCCCATCAACTTCTATTGACTCCCTTCTTAAAAATGTGATTCTCGGTCTCAACTCAGTGTTGTGGGTACTCTTGACACCTCAACTTCGAGACTAATAAACCGTCAGAGAGGAAAACCCACTGGTAAAGATTCTGAAGGCCTCGCTAACAGCCTAACAAAAAAAAAAACCCTGAAAGAGTACAAAAGTCTTAGAACTCCTTCATACTTATAAAAAAATGAAAAATCCCAACCCTCAAATAATATATACTTAAATGATTGGAATTAAATGGCAAAATCCCCTGAAACCTGAAGTAGGTTATCTTAAACAAAAACCCCTTAATTAATAAGCCCATTAATGACCCTTAAACGATTAATGAGTCTGCACATGTCCTCGTGGAGGTCAAATTGCCCTTTTTTTATAGAATCCCAAATATTTACAAAAATACTGATAAGCTAATCTAGATATTGATAACGGAAAGGTAAATTTGAGAATAGTAAAAACGTTTAAAATTACCTGGTTACAATTTGGGCTAGTTGAACAAATGTGCTCTAGTGCTTCACACGACAAACCAACAAAATGGCGTAGATTTCGTTTCCAGAAAATTCTGTGTGGTTGGCTTACAAATACGGGTACTACCAAATCCAAAGCTTTCACCCCAAAACCAATTAAGCCAGCAACCACTAAATCCCAGCGTCTTCAAATCCCACAAAAAGGTGGATGTTCCCAAGGAACGTCGCCAAGAGGACCGCTGGTAAAATCTGCCAAGAACTTGTTGTTTGCTCAACGTGCGAATTTAAAAGAGAACGATCCCTTTTCAGCGATTTATTAGGTAGGCTTCAATATGAAAATTTTTCTAGAATTCCAGTTTTTTTTTTCTTTTTAAGATGTCCTCTGGTGCCAGATTTCCGATCTCAACCAGGAAGACGGAACACCCAGTTTGAATCGGAACACAATCAGCTTGAAACAGAACACTCCGAACCACAATGATGACCCACAAAACTCCAAGTTGTTATCAAATTCTCTCCCCTAACACCAATTAACACTAATTAATCACTTATACAAGTTATTAATCAGCATCTACTTAGTCTTCAGTCTAAAAACCATCAAAAAGACCGGTGAATGTTTAGGGATCACAGTTACAGTGACTCTATATTACCCACAGCGTTCAAGTACGCCGGCAACGGTGCTCCCGAAACGAATCAACAAGTGGCATATAACCCCACAATATTCCTGGAGGAAAACAAACTTTTGAAAATGGGAAAAGTAAAGGAAATAAGGGTGGAAAATCGATTTAGAGTGTGCTAAAGTGATTTGTGTTGTTGCAGAAATTTTAATAAAGGAAAATACGAGATCCGTAAGTGTTGACAATTGATATTTATTTGAAAGTAAACAAACCTTTTCACCGACATTTAGGGCCTTTTAGAAAACTTTCGAAAGCTAAATAAAGTGAATTCCTATCCTACCAGTAGGGCTTTATTATCCTGAAACTACCCTGTCCTCTAAATACAAAGAATTCCCTCATTATTACCTTGAAAAATATACCTTTAATCAACACCCAGATATTGTTTTGCATCCAACCAAAAGGCAAAAATCTAGCAAAATTCAATGAGCAACCTATCAATCACTGAAAAATATTAAACCTCAGGTATACAGCTCTATAAATATTCTCACAAATAACTGAATTAATTACTGAATTTATTCGAAATTCTCAATTACGTTAAGGCAAAATTTTAACGTAACAGCAATACGAACAGGCTCTGGCACTGCGAAACGAGCTATAACGAAAATCTGCGTACTACCGATTCCAGATCCCAACTCCACAACCTAATTGTTGAAACCAGGGGGCGGATTACGAACTCTCGATTCGAACCGAAACCGCCATGGATTTCGAACGTACTCCATGTAAATGCATCAGAATGCGTTCGGTTCGAATCGAGAGTTCGTAATCCGCCCCCAGGAGGTTTCAAGGTGGGCGGCATGTCTCCACACTCTGGTGCAAGGTGGTGCAGTCAAACGAAAGCGCCTACACCGCCCCAACCTCACAAACGGAATGACTTTTCAAATTTATAAAATTGACTTTTGACTTATGAATTTATTGACACACACGTTGTTGTATTTTGTTGTAATCAATCAGAACTTTGTAAAAATTAATTAAAATAAAAAAGGATTTAATGTTATATTGTTCTTTTTAAATCAATAAAAATTAATCAAAACTATAATCATTCAAAAAGTTTATAATCTTCAGGGCGTAATGACCTTATAAATGTCAGCAACAAAACTTCAATATTTAATGCAAGTAACCATTTAAAGGTAGAGGTGACAATAAACTTTTTTCTTCAATCCATTCCTCCAAAGTAATGTCATTGTCGGGATTCTGGTCGATAAATTTATCATATAACAGAATATAGAGTGTCGCAGCAATAGTTTCATGCATTCGACAAGCTTTCGTGATATGAGTTACCTAAAATACATACATCAATATGAGTTACATATATGCATCACAATAAATATCTGGAAATAAATTTAAGTTTTCGTTCAGCCGATCCTGCTGATATATTCCAGAATAAGCAGCAGCATTAATCCAACCACTTCCATCTAAAAGTTGACCCAGAACTCGAAGAAAACATTATTCTATATGAAGTGGCCCAAATAAAACAACGAAGTGCCACAAGTGTGATTTCGAACGCACTCCATGTAAATGCATCAGAATGCGTTCGAAATCCATGGCGGTTTCGGTTCGAATCGAGAGTTCGTAATCCGCCCCCAGGAGGTTTCAAGGTGGGCGGCATGTTTCCACACTCTGGTGCGAAGTGGTGCAGCCAAACGAAAGCGCCTACACCGCTCCAACCTCACAAACGGAATGACTTTTCAAATATATGAAATTGACTTATGACTTTTGTATTACCTACATTGTTTGACACACACAATTTTGTTGTAATCAATCAGAACCTGTAAAATTAATTAAAATAAAAAAGGATTTAAATGTTATATTGTTCTTTTAAATCAATAAAAATTAATGAAAACTATAACCAATCACACAGTCAGATTGGTGTGCTAAAAATGCATGGCAAATGCCTTCAAGTGGTAGCCTGTCTAATACAAAATTACGCTGAAGCGTTCCTCATTATGGATAAAACCACAACATAAGAGGAACCAAAACACAGATTATGTATTATTCAAGAGAACTTAACATTAATAATGATAAATAGGAGCTACAGATTATACATACAACACGGTAGCGTAATGACTCACTCTCTCAGACCTAACTTCATTAGAGAGTCATTACGGGGGCAAGTCGATAATTTGTTGGAATATTCGTGAAAAATTAATGATGCTTTGTTGGGATTTTTTGAAGTTTGAGGATGATAGAGTTGACCCTGAAGTACACTCAAGAATAGTTTTTGCAGACAAGTCAAGTCTGGGAGAGTCACTACGGGTGGAAGTCGATAATTTGTTGGAAAATTCGTGAAAAATTAATGATGCTTTGTAGGGATTTTTGAAGTTTGAGGATGATAGAGTTGAACCTTGAACAAAGTCCAGAATAGTTTTTGCGGTCAAGTTAGGTGTAGGAGGGTCACTACGGGGGGAAGTCGATAGTTTGTTTAAAAATTCGTGAAAAATTAATAATGCTTTGTAGGCATTCTTTGAAGTTTGAGGATGATAAAGTTGACCATAAATTCTAGCTTCGATAAAAGAAGAAAGGGGCTGTGGGCTGTAAACTAAAAAAATCCCAAATCGGTCCATTTGTTCACGATTGGCAAAGGTTCAAGGTTGCACCTAAAGTTAGGTCGGTCACATTTTATGACACGCAAAACCAATTTCAAAAAAAATTATTTATGCGCGAAGCTAAGAGAATTTTAGGAATTTGGAGGGATAAATTTATGATGTTTATGAACTATCGATCAGACCCAACTGATGGGCAAACAGAAAAAATATCAGAGAGGGGAAAAACTTATGCGATAATCGACTTTTTTTGTCCTCGTATTGACTTTCCCATTGATTGAGGGTCAATTCTTTCTTCCTGAAATGACAAAAAATCCCTACAAAGCATTATTAATTTTTCAAGAATTTTCGAACAAATTATCGACTTCCCCCTGTAGTGACTCTCCCGGACCTAACTTGAATGAAAAAACTATTCTTGGCTGTGCTTTTGGGTCAACTCTATCATCCTCAATCTTCAAAAAATCTCTACAAATCCTCATTAATTTTTCACGAATTTTCCAACAAATTATCGACTTCCCCCCGTAATGACTCTCTAGCGAAGTTAGGTCTGGGAGAGTCATTATTCTACTGAGTTCCTATATAATCTGTAACTCGTATTTATCATTATTTATACTAAGTACTCTTGAATACATAAATCTGTGTTTTTGTTCCGTCCCTAATACTTATATTGTAGTTTAATGTTTTTAACCATAATAAGAAATGCTTGTCTAATTTTGTCTTGGACAGGCTTGAAGGCATTCGCCATGCATTTTTAGCACACCAATCTGACTGTGTTTAAGCCTACAAAAATTTGTGAATGTACTGGTAAGGGGAGTTTTACGTCATATATATTCTTTTTTAAGGTCGTCTGCCCTGAACGGGCTACCACTGGAAGGCGTCTGCCCTGGACGGGCTACCACTGGAAGGCGTCTGCCACGTGTTTTTAGGTTTCTGATATAATTCTCTACATGCCCAAAACATTTCATTTGTGTACTCGTAAGGGGGGTTTTTGATCAAAATACCCTTATTTGGGGGGCAATCACGGGAGCGTCAAACCTTCTAAAATAATAAAATTCACCTGTCAGTTCGTTGGTAATTGAGTGTTACCAACTGACATATTTTGCAATAAGAAAAATCCCGAACTAACAGCGACAACAAAAAAAAATTAAAAAATTATAAATAAAATCCAAAATCGAGAATATATTAAAATACAAGTTGCAGAAGGTCACATATTCCGAATTCGAAATGAGTGCGAAAATAGCCTTCTACAACGTGAGTTTTATACCATTATCTCGATTTTGGTTTTAATCTAAATTTTTTAAAATTTTTTGGTGGCCGCTGTTAGTTGGGGATTTTTCTTATTGCAAAATATGTCAGTTGGTAACACTCAGTTACCAACCAACTGACAGGTGGATTATTATTTCAGAAGGTTTGACAATTTTTAAGGTATACTAATATAGGTATTTTGAAAATTCACTGAAAATTGAAATTGAAAATGAGCTTCATTCTTCAATGATTTTGCGTGCGAGAATATGACATTCTTACACCATAATTAACAAAATAGTATTATATTCACGTTGCAGAACGCTATTCCCGCGCTAATTCGTTCGTTCACTTGCTTCTTTTCGCTCGTGGCCAAATTTAGAATTCGTGCGGGAATATGTGACCTTCTGCACATTCTAATGTACTATTAGGACAGATACTACTAATCCAGTTGGCTATACTACCAAAAAATACAGCAATGGAAGGTTGGAGGCTCCAACTCTCAAGAAGATTATGGTAGCCCTCAATTAGGTAGGGGTGGATGGTTCCCAAAACGGTTGCGCAATACTCTAACCTTAGGGATCTCTGTTCATTAGGTTTTCATCTATTTCAGCTAAAAGAGTTCCGGAGCTCGCCTCGGGAGCTCGCCTAAAACAATGTCCTGTGTACTGCTCAGATTCGGGTAAGCCAAGAAATTTGACAATTTTTCGGGGAATGTCTCCAAAGGAATTTTTTTCAACAACTTGTACTGAGCATTTGTTAATCTTATTATAAACGAATAAATTTTTTATGTTCAGTATGGAATGGCCGTGATGAAGCATATTTTCTAAAAAGTTCATCATCACTAGGCAATGTTTCCTTTCCATCCACCACTATGAACATGCTACCAACCCTGGTTTTGGTTTGTTCAACTGACACAAGAAGTGATGTCCCCAGGTCTTGAATATCATCAATTTCCAATTTTGTGAGTTCATCTCGCCTACATGCACCACAAATCCCAAAAACCAAAGCAACTTTCATCAACAAATACTCTTGTTCTGGTGCAGTAGCCATAAACTTTTCTTCTTCTTCTCTGGATAAAATTTTTAATTTTTTGGGCTGATATCCCTTGGTTTTTCGTTTTAAAAATGCTATAGGCTATGAGAACTTACTTATATTAATAATTTGATGCCAAAGATCTTTTGCCTTCAACATTGAGTAACAGCTGCATAGGGTGGATGGCTTATTTTTCTTGCATTTTTCATTATTGTATGCTAGAAGAGGTTCTTCTACAAATTACTGCTGCTCATCAACACCATGTTGGGCGCACCAGGAAATAAAGTCCTTATATGTTTCTTTTTATAGTGTCTTTTAGACTTTGAAGGTAATAGATCTTCATTGACCTCTTCAACTGCCTCAAGAATAGACTTTAGGAGGCTATTTTGCAACTTTTTTAGATGCCAGACTATACATCATAAGAATACACTAATACTACACACATCACAGAGTTATAGTTATTTACATTACAAATGCGTTTATGAACGAAAAATAAGAATGTTTTTTCAATTATTTTCGTTTATCAGTAGTTGTCTACCTTCATTTTACCTCCACAGGTTTACCTTTGACATTTGTCAAATCACCAAAAATAGTTGTGTTATAGATTCATAACCTCGTCCATAACACCACTAGTTGTATTATGAGTCTCATGACACAACTCAAATATTAGAAAAATCGTTATGTAAAAACGTCATAACCAAACGCTTGTAGATAAAATAGTTATTTGTTTGTATTGTTCTGGGATGCTATAATACTTACGTGATAATTTTGTCAACAACTGTTTTCTTGATCTAGATTTGACAAAAACTTACGACCTATTCTTGTATGCATCCCGGTCAAAAAGAGCTTTAACGCTGGACTTTCTGTTTAATTTAACGAGGAGGTTTAGTCAGGCTCCACAAATCGCCCATATTGTTTTGAGTGAAAAGAAGAGGTAAGTAACCGGTCGAGGAGCACAGGAAGTGGGCTCATGTTTAAATTCCTTTATTGACGTAAACCACAAAAAAGGCGTAGAGGAGTGTGGGCACAGTTTTTTGCCCAACTACACTGATTTTCGGCAAATATAAAGGGCGCTTAAGAATCTGGTTCGGATTGACATCTTGGAAACTTTAGATATGTCTATAATTGGAAGCTGCAAGAAACATAAAAAATTGTGATAAGTCAACGAAAACCTATCCTGGAGCTGACGTGCACTCTGATCATAACTTCCTCTGCTCAGTACTAAGCGTAAAATTTGAAAAAAAAAAAGAAATAACCATCAAAGACCTCAAAAATACAACATATAGTAAAGGACCTCGAAACCACCAAAAAACTAATCAAGGAAACAAATGGTAATATACACACAATTATATCACTTCGCCTTGATAACAAAAGTATCGAAGAAAATTGGCGAGATCTCGAAACTTCTTTGAGAAATGGAAGAATTCAGCAGCTAGTAAAACCAAAGAGGAAAAAAGGCAAAAAAGAATGGATGACGCAGGATATATTGAACCTTATGAAGGAGAGACGAAAACACAAAAACAACAATCATAGCGAGTACAAGAGAAAGATCAGATAATTTATTGAGTGATTATATATCAGAGCACGATCGAAGCATTCTCAAAGCAAGAAAAACCCCAGGACCCGATGAAATTCCTATAGAACTAATAAAAATACTCGATGACGAAAGCATATCTATTCTGACGGTATTCTTCAACCAGGCTCACCAAACTGAGAAACTTCCCGACGACTCGCAGAAATCGACCTTTATCGCCTTACCCAAAACCAACAAAGCTAATAGATGTAATGACTTCCGACTAAGAAGCCTAATGAGTCACACTTTAAAAATACTCCAAAAGATACTTCTCAATAAAACATACACCAAATGTGAACACAATATTGGCAGGAAACAATTTGCATTCCGCAGCGGGCTAGGAACGCATGAAGCCCTGCATGAGGACATTATTGCAGAAGAGCTGTGAGTTTCGAAAAAAAATCTATATATGTTTTATTGACTTCGAAAAAGCATTCGATCGAGTCAAACAAACCAAACTTTCTCAATGTTAATGAGTAGCTTTAAGCCCTATGGGCAAATGTCATGAACATTTGTTTTCAATAAAGACATTTTATTATTATTATTATTATTATTATTATTATTATTATTAATGTCTCATATAACTTAGACTAGCCTTTTGATAAATCTGTATCATAGTTAAACAGCTGTAGTCAGGCTGGATGACAACGTTACAGATGAAATACCAATAAAAAGCGGCGTGAGACAAGGATATGTTCTGTTACCCCTGTTGTTCAACCTCTATTCAGAGAACATATTTCATAATTTCGTGAGGCTTTACATGACAGAGCAGAGGGAGCAAAGATAGGAGGCGAAATAATAAACAACATAAGATACGAAGATGACACTTCCAACTTGTTCCACATCTCAAATACTTGGGCAGCTGGCTTAACAGTGAAGCTATATACGACGAAGAGGTAAAAGCGAGGATTGAAAGGGCACGTAGGGCATTTAATAAATGGAAACCAACTCTCACCAATAGAAACCTCACAGTCCAGACGCGGTTAAGAACACTCAGCTGTTACCTATGGAGCATTCTCTTGTACCGATGTGAGACATGGACGCTTAAAGCTGACACCATGAACAAAATAGAAGCGTTTGAAATGTGGTGCTATTGGAGAATCCTCAAAATCCCTTGGACCGCACATACCAGCAATGAAGCGGTACTAAGACAGCTGAATAAGGCACGAGAACTTCTGAACACCATAAAAATAAGAAAGGTTAGTTATTCCGGACCGGAATTTAATCCATGATTAAAAATTCCAGTTAGTTAAATTTAATCTCCGGTTAAATTCAAAGTTGGTGTCAAATGATAGTTTATGAAAATCTAAAACAGGAATGTAAAATCGCTTTTCCTCTAAAATTCACCATTTAGGTTTTACAGCCTGTCAAAGTTGCAAAAAGTCAATTTTCAACAGTCAATATTTCCAAAATAGTTGAACTCAGATATAGGGTTTATTACATGAAATCTGCTCAGAATTTTACGTAGAATCCTAATATGCAATCACATACAGGGTGTTCCATTTAAAATAACAAAGTTCTGTCGCATACCCCATAAACGGAGCACCCTGTATGTTCAAAAATATTTTTAACTAATTGGAGTATCAAACAACTTTGTAATTTAATTTTTTTTTCTTGCATCACCCTGTAAGGAGATATCGTCCGATATCGCACTAAGTGGACATCCTGTATATATAGATTGAGTACATACCTACTTTTATTTTTTGAAATTATGCCTATAGGAAGTTATTAACTAGTAGTTTTTTTAATTTACTCAAGTTCCTGAAGACTTCAGAATTTATATTTTATCAATCTTTTCTTTTATTTCTTTTTTATTAGTAGTAGTAGTTTGAGTAGTTCGACTGAATAATAAAAAAATGAAGTCGCTTTTACCTTTTTTTTTTTTTAATTTGTGCTTTAATTATTTTAGAATAATATACCTAAATGAAACAATTTTTCATATACAGGGTTATTGGTAATTCGATACATTCCCCTGGAGATGTGATAGTGGACGCGGTAAGGAGTTTAACTGTAAGATGCTTTATACAAAACTCAATAGTTTTTGAGATATTCCAATGTTTCCGTTTTTCTTAAAAACTTAGACTTCAAAATTACCAAGGGGTAAACCGCTGGCTCAAGATCTGTAAAAAAACTTTCAAACTTTCTTCCGCACGGCTGTCAGTGCGGAAAAACTTTTACCGCACTGATATGTCAAAAAAAAAAAAAAATACATTTTTTCGCCTGTAGGAAAAATATTGTACCTAACACTTGCGGAAAATATTATTCCGCACTCGGCTGCATCACCAAACTCCGCGCGAAAAATTCATTTTCCGCACTTGTTAGGTAAATAGCTATTTTCAAATACAGTATCAGAATTTTTTATCGGTTGTTTTCATGAAACTCATCAAGCAACATGACGGAAATGTTTCCAGCATAAGACCATAGTCTTGGGTGATTAATAGAGTAGAAAAGTTGAAAAAATGTACGGTAGATTTTTTGCTAATTAATTTTTAAGGCAATTATAGGTCTATTTAAAAAAAAAAACAGGAACATTGCAATATCTTAAAAACTATTGAGTTTTGCATAAAGCATGTTATGGTTAAATTTACTCCTTATCTCATCTCCTATCACATATCCCAAGGAATGTATCAAATAACAAATTACCAATAACCTTGTATAAATAAGATTTATATTTTGCCATATAATTTTACAATCAGGGGCCTGATTCTCGTCCCTAGGGAGTAGAACTCCCCGAGAGAACAATTTTTTTGTCCTTGTTAGCGTAATCGGAAAGTGAACGAGAATGATAAAGACGAAAAATGTGTTCTCTCGGGGAGCTCTCCTCTCCCTGAGGCGAGAATCGGGCCCGCAAACCGGTTTGTGCTATGGTAACTAGGGAGAATAAAATGTACAATGTTTAGGAATTTCAACCGTCTTCAAATGCCTTTCAATTTCCCGAAAGCCTGTTCAATAATAACTCGTGTGCTACTCAATATCTGGTTAAATCCTTGTAGGATGCAATTAAAAAAGTATCTATGGGATAAGCTGAATCCCCTAAAAGATGAAATTCTTCTCCAATTAAATTATGTTGTATATAATGGAAGAAATATAATTTTGTATTTTTTTATGTTTGTTTTGTTTTCTGCAATTCAACTAAAATTATTTCATCTGAAGAACTCTCATCATCATCGTTTGATGATGATGAGGAGCTAACATTTTTTTAACTAATACTAAACTTCCAATCATGGTTGGATTACGGAGTTTGAAACAAATGAAAAAATAACATTCATAAACCAAACTAATCGAAGTGTTTTTTAGTTGATTTATTTCATCAAAAAAATTGCGATTAATTTTGATGGAGTATTGCTCATCGGAGCTTATCAGTGATGGAATTCATCACGAAAACCCGATGAGAATAAAAACGCACGTATAATCAAAGTAATTACGGTTAATCGTCAAAACATATAAATCGCAATCCTAATCATTTCATCACTAGTCATATAAAGAATTATAGAAAAATTCATAAATCAACTTACTCACAACTCCAAAAGCACATACGCTAAAAAACATCAAGTGCCATATTCTAAATTTGACGCTGCCTTCGATTGCAGGCCGTTCAATCCATGGTTCGTTGTCGCTATCTGGATTTGCTTCAAATGTGGCAGACATTTCTTTGAATTAAAAATATATTATTCGTAACACGAAACCAAATGCCCACTCGGAGATCCTACACTAACTATTCTTGTCATTAATAATGCAATCACTTGCTGCTCCAGATTCTTCGAAAACTACACTTACTATGAAAACATCGAACAGACCTAAACAAAACACAATGGAAATGTTTAATTATTCAACGCGAATGGTCAGAGAGAGTGGAATTATTATTATGAATACAACCTTGAAGTCCGCACCCTTGTTTTCCCCGTCCGTAATTAATAGCACACCCACATATCGAGGCGTTTTTGTTCTATTTATTTCGTTGCATGACACCATATACAGGGCTTCTAGAACGCCTATTTGGTTTATTGATAATATTCACACACTAGAGGGTGTTTTCTTAACTCGTGCGTTAGCAATTCGGGCGTAATGAAAAACTACCTAAATTCTACTGTACCCTAGATAATAATTTTAGTATGTTCCAGGTGGGTTAATTGAGTCAAATATCGAATACAATAAGAAGCCCCGGGTCAGGTACTCGGTTAGATAGAGGTACCAATTATAAATTTTTGCATATAACGGAAAGGCAATTCATTTTCATAATTATTTCAGTTTGCACTTTAGATTTGTGAAGTGATAGTTCTATTGTTATTACTATTTTTGTATTGAAAGACGATGGAAGTTCAAGTCGTGGAAACTCAACGAGGCCAAGTTTCCATTTTACATTCTGGATACAAATATTCTTTGAAGTTTCGAAATAAGAATTCTACTAAACGCTGGATCTGTATAAAGCGCGCTTGTCCAGGTTTCATCACCAGTGAAAGTTTAACGCCCGGTTGTACAACGTACGTTGACCCAAAGTTCACACTGATTAGTAGTACAAAGAAAAAAACTCGTTGTTCATGGTCGGTTCAGACTGTGAACTGTGGTTGATCTTGAACGTTCGAACTTGGGCGTTCAAGAGCAGTTCAACTCTTTTTTGGGTCTTTCTAACCTCACTCTCCTATGTTTTGTTTTGTTTGATTTTTGAGGGATCACTTTGGCTTTTGATTTTTGAATATATATTTTTTTTGAAGTTGATATTTGGACTATTTGGTATTTATATTCAACTAAAAATGGATCTTGAGTGGGAAGATATTACAGACGACGAAGACTTTTTAGAATTAGTTGATATTGTTGCACATCCTCGAGCCACCCAGGTATTCATAAATAGACCAGATCATATGAACATTTGGAATGATAAAGAGTTTAAGGACAGATTCAGGTTGGAGAAACAAGCTGTGGGGTTTATCATAGACGAAATTTCTAAACAAATTTCATCTGTTACCGACAAGTAAGCAAGAGTTATATTGTTTATTTGTGTTAGATTAGATTGCTTGATGTTTTATGTATTTTTTTTAGAAACCATGCAGTAACACCTACTGAAATGGCCTGCATTAAGGCCGAAACCCACTAGCAAGACGCCACGCCATACTACTAGTGGGTTTCGGCCTTTACTCTACGGTTTATAGCCACTGGGAGTTTTCTGCAACTTGTTGGCGATTTCAGAGGAATTGAAAAATCAACAGCAAGCCGAAAAGTATACATATATTGTTTTAGGGGCAATTGCTAGATTGGGACAAGAATTTATAAAAATGCCAAGAACTGAAGCTGAAATGAATATTGTCAGGCAAGGATTTTTTACGCTATTTGCAGCTCTGACCTCAAATTTCAGGATATTGTGTGTCGATGGCCAGGCTCTGCTCATGACACCAACATATTTAGAAATAGCAGAGTCAGAAATGATTTCCAACATAGAGTGTATGGAGACACTTCCTTGTAGCTGATAGTGGATTTGCAATAAAACCACATACTATAACACCTCTATTAAATCTTCAAACCCCTGCTGAACAATTATTTAATGAAGAGCAAATAAGGACTAGGAATCCCATAGAGAGATCCTTTGGAATTTGGAAAAGCAGATTTCTAATACTTTCTTTAGTAATACGTTTGAAACAAGTAAAAGTGGAGGCTATTGTTATCGCTTCAGCTGTCCTCCACAATATTGCATTATCTATTGGAGATGTGGAACCTCCAGAAGTTAATCAAGAAATTGCCGCTGCGATTGACCTGACCAACAATGTCAATAATAAAATTTTGATTGGACATGCACAGGGAGGTCTCAACAATACTGTTCGGTATACATTAATTAATACTTACTTTCAAAATCTACTGTAAATAAATTTATTTGTCATTCATTTGTAAAACGTCACTTATCAAGTCAAAACATAACCAGCGAAAATTGATTTTTACAAGCTACTGGCTCTACTGACTTGTAAAATTGACAGCTAAACTGTAAAAACTTCTTACAAGTCAGTAGAATTATTTATTTTTGAAAAATCGGTTTTATCACAAGAATAATTGCTTGTAGGTACCTTCTGGGAGACTTTTCTGGTGATAAACTGTTGGCTACGACTGAGGCTTCATTAATAATATCTTGTAATAAATTCATTTCTGGAAAAAAATTGCAAAATGGAAATCTGTCAAAAAACCTATTTATAACTAGAAACAACGTCTTAACAACGTATCATTCTCATAGTTATACCAACTACCAAAACTTCTGTGAGAAAAAATCAAGGAAAAACATATAAATTTCAAATTTTTGTTATGTATTGATTTTTTATTTGTCCCTATATCTTTTACAAATGAGTAACAAATAAATTATTGTACATTATACGCCAGGTAGCAGTTTTTACTGGCTCTTGAAGGTGACAAGCTCGCCTGGCGGCTCGCTAGTCATTTCCTTCAATCGCCAGTAAAAACTGTTTTACCTGGCTAATAATGTAAAATACTATTACCTACGAGCGTGCGGTAAAGTGCACTTTACCGCACGTATTTGCAAATGGAAAGTATCACTTTACCGCGCACCATGCGGTAAAGTGCACTTTACCGCATAGTGTGCGGTAAAGTTAACTTTACAGCATAGTATGCGGTAAAGTAGAATACAAAGTGTGCGGTAAAGTGCACTTTACCGCATAGTGCGCGGTAAAGTAGAATTTGATATTTATAATCAAAAATCCTCTCTTTTTCAGAAAATGGATTTTTGATCATTTCTAAATCTTATCTAATTTCATTAAATAATCTGATTCATTAACTAATTTTATCAATGCCCTTTTTTGGAGATGTAGATGCTCATAGGTAAAATTTTGTACCTAACACATGCGGAAAGTGCCTTTACCGCCCTTGCGTGCGGTAAAGTATCACTTTCCGCATTTGTTAGGTAAATAACTAAAATAAACTTTGATCATAATAAAAACTGCACTGTGTATTATTTCATGGTAAAACCAATAGGTACAGGTAATGGTTGCTATGTGGTAAAGTGCTGCTATCTTGGTGAAATGGCACTTTACCACTCAATTTTGAATGCAGTTATGTATTAATTACTGTCAAAAATGCGATAAAGGATAAAATTACTTGTATCAAAAACCAAACAATTCTGAAATAAATATTAACACAGATAAGAACTAAGACAGGAACTCAAGTAGAAACTAATCACAAAAAAAAAAATACACATTGAAAAACTCTGAAATAAATACAAAAACTCAAAAATAACAATCCCAGCCGAAACTGAACCATTTTAAATGGTTATAACTTTTAAACCAGGTGTGCTAGCCACCTGCGGTTTGCGCCATTCGATTTCTCTTGGTCCAAAGTTTTTTCTAGTAGGTGGCAAATTTTTTTAAAACTTATACAGGGCAAGTGAAAAAATATTAGTTTTTCAACATCAAAATTCTCTACTATTTTTAATGGAACACACTGTATATCACAACGTCAAAAAAAAGATTAATATTCAAGGTATCCATGTACCAATAGACATCGTCCCTAAAACTTGAAGTTTTAGAGGTAAAAATCGAAATCGAAATCTTGGTATTTTTGCAAACCCATGCAACTTCATGTTGCAGGTACTTGATATCACTATGACAAAGAATTTTGTAACTGTCTAGTAACATATCAATTAAGTTAAAATACAATTTCCAAGAAAATTTTACGAGTTCCAGAGTATTTTCTCTGGAACTCGTCAAATAGAGATACCCCAAAAGTAACAGTTTGGTGTGCAATCTCTATTAAGAAAAAATACAGACCATTTCCATTAATGAACCAATAATAACAGAAATTGTATGCACTGATATGTTCTTTTTTACACAGTTAAGACAGGAGGGTATATTGGATGATAACTATTTCCAGCAGGATGGTGCCCCCACCTTATTATTCTTTAATAGCAAGAGAATCACTGGATATGACATTTGGGGAAAGACGTATATGGAGGTCCTATAGAATGGACACCTTACTCTCCTGACTTGAGAGTTCTAGACTTTCTTCTCTGGAGTTATGTTAATGAAAGATGCTGTAATCCTTTGCTCAAATAGCCTATAAGATCTTAAGCGGAACATTTTGTAATGTCATTGAAGCGATTCCCCAGGAAATGTTAAACAAGTCATGGAACAGAATGGCTAACATATACATATACATCATTATGTATAGTTTTACGCAGTTTTTATTAACTTCTCATTGGGCAAACATAAGTTCCAAGCTTTGTAAATATGCGTTTGCAAAAATACTTACCAATATTTCGATTTTGATTTTTCACGGCAAAAACTTCAAGTTTTAGGGACTATGTCTATTCGTACATGGATACCTTGAACATTATATTTTTTTTTGACGTTGTGATATACAGGGTGTTCCATTAAAAATAGCTTCAATGTTGAAAAACGGATTTTTTTACTTGCCCTGTATAAGTTTCAAAAAAATTTGCAACCTACTAGAAAAAAATTTAGGCCAAGAGAAAAAGCATGGCGCAAACCGCAGGTAGCTAGCACACCTGGTTTAAAAGTTATAACCATTTAAAATGGTTCAGTTTCTGCTGGGACACCCTGTATAAATAAATCTCAACTAAATAGAAATAATGGTACCTCAACTGGTACATTGAAAAAAAAATTATAAACTATCTGTCTAGTTATAGGCTACATCAAACAAACAATATTGTTTTTTTTTAGAGAATGCAGCATATTCTTTTTCCAAAATTTTCATCTTCAAATTGTGTTCTTTTTCCAGGCATTCCTTTCTTGGCCAACTCTCAAAACACTTTTACTTACCTAATAATACATTATCTCCAAACTCATTGTTTTGGAAACGAGCCTTGATTTACTGTTGTTGAAAATGGTTTGGTCATGTGCAGACCCAGGCCACCTTGCTACTATATCCATTATTTTGAGGTTGCTCTCCACAATTAGGTACTTGATTAATTATTGAAAAATAACCTTTCCGGTATAGACTTCGGCGTCTGCACCCCCCATTACCTGGGGATTGTATTTTCATGTGTGTTCCATCGATACATCCATTTACCTTTGGAAACCGTCAGATGCGATAAAACTCAGTGGAGGTTCTGAGAATTTCCTGTGGAGTTTGTGGCATCCTAATATAATTAGGCCTTGTTCTTGCAATGGCCGTTGTAACCCGATTTAAAATTCTGGAAACCGTGGTTTGATGGCAGCCAATAAAATCTCCGACAAGAGAGAGAAAGAGAAAGAATTGAAACTGTTAACACATAAAAGCTTCAATAGCTCATTTTTACCCGAGAGGTTATGTAATAGAAAATAATTACGAAACACCGGGTTGTTCTTAATAAAAGTGGACTGTATTAACTTTTCAAAACATTACGATGACAATCGGCAATAAACAAAGTTACATTTTTTATTTATTGTCTGTATTTTGTGCAATAGCAATTTCTTGCTAATTAATTAAAATTTGGACGCGACTTCGCGACGCCGCTTCTTCAATACGGCGGGTAGCACAGTACCTATTTATGCGATAGCCAACTCACGACTACCCTAGGAATTTATACAGAAATGGCGCTTCCCTTAAAATATCTAGGTGTGGACGAGTCCATTATTGGAATTTGGGGGGAAGAAGCATATTAAAAACTTGTTCCTTCTTGTGGGTTTTTTTATGTTTTGGGAGAATTGATATTGCACCAATACCTGTAACCAATACAATAAGGATAGATTGCACCATAATATAAATAATAATATCAAAATCAGGAATAATTATTAGAAAATCCAACATACTCCCGCCTTGGGCATTTTCTGATGAAAAGTCCAACAAAAAATCAAATGAACGCACTGAGAAAAGCACTATTCACACTTTTTACTAAGCACTTATTATAAACTATCAACAAGTAACTCCTTAACCTAAGCTATAAAATATAATAATATTATCAGTAATCAATAATTACATTAAGAATCGTCACAATCATTTATAGGTTGATCATCAGGTAAAGGACATAATTTTGTAATGGACCTATAGAAAATTCCATCTTGGGTTTTAATTTTAACTAACCTCACTTTGCCGTCTGGGCTGTGAGGTATCTCACTGATACGTGCCAAAGACCATTTGAGAGGTGGTAAATTGTCCTCTTTGACCAATACCACCTGATTGATTTTCAAATTCTGTGAAGGGTTGCACCACTTGGGTCGATGCTGCAGCCTATTTAAGTACTCCACAGACCACCTTTTCCAAAACTGTTGCTTGATTTTCACACATTTCTCATACATAGATAAACGATTATTGGAAACTTCAAGTAAATTTTTATCTGGATATGCAGCCAAGCTATCGCCAATCAAGAAATGACCTGGCGTTAATGGATTCAAATCAGACGAATCATTAGACAAAACACTCAAGGGTCTTGAATTTAAGATGCTCTCGATAGAAGTGAGTACAGTGCTAAACTCTTCAAAGTTTAATACTGTGTCACCAATAGTTCGTTTGATATGGTACTTGGCACTAATAATCGCAGCCTCCCATATGCCCCCCCAATGAGGTGACCGTGGAGGTATAAATTTCCACTGGATTTCATTTTGCGCGAGGAAATTTTCAATGGAATGAACATTTTCCTTACTCTTAAAAAAATCATGAAGTTCCTTCAACTGGTTACTGGAGCCTGAAAAGTTTGTGGCATTGTCAGAGTAAATCACAGATGGATTACCTCGCCTACCTATAAATCTCTTAAGAGCAAGCAAAAAATGCTCGGTTGACAATCCTGTCACAAGTTCAATGTGCACGCATTTTGTTGCCATGCAAACAAAGATGGCAATGTATGCCTTGATTTTTGGAGCTCTGCGTAAATTAGAAGTTTTAAGTAAATAAAACCCACCAAAATCAACACCCACTCTTTGGAAAGGCCTCGAGATCGAAACTCTGTCCCTAGGTAAGTTACCCATCATTTGTTCAGCGCACTTTGCAGTAAAGTGAAAACATGTTATACAATTATGAATAATTCGTTTGACTGACCTAAGCCCGTCAATAGGCCAGTATCTTAATCTAAAATTGGTTAATACTGTTTGTGCACCTGCATGGTATAGTCTCAAATGTTCTTTTCGCAACATTATATTGACAACATGACATTTTGACGGCAACAGTAATGGATGTTTTTGGGAGAATGGAATATTAGCATTTGATAATCTACCGCCAACACGCATTAGGCCTTTTTTGTCCAAAAAAGGATTTAAGCAACGTAGCTTTTTATTTTTAAATATTTTATAATTTTTCAGACATTCAATTTCTTCAGAAAAATATTTTAGTTGAAGAAATTTTATTATGAACCACAATGATTCTTATAATTCATCAACACTAAGCGAACCAAAATTTCTTTCACCTATTGGACATCTCAAGTTATGACGAAACCTTAAACAGAATGCAATAACACGTTGCAACCTATAAAAATCTGAATATTTTTCTAAAATTTTATGCAATTGACTTTCACAATGTGCTTTGGACACTGCACTTAAAACCGTTTTTCTCTGCTCTGGAAGATTTTCAAGAACGAGATTAGTTTTAAAGGAATCAAGATTAAAATTTGGATTACTTAAATGATGAGGACCATTCCACCATTGTTTGTTAAACAGTAACTCTTGGGCTGAAAGACCCCTGGACACATAATCACTTGGATTATCCTTCGTAGGTATATACCTCCAGACACAGTTAGAACTATTTTCTTGTATGATGGAAACACGATTTGCAACGAAAATGTTCCATCTTCCTGGATGTGACTGCAACCATGCCAGTGAAACTTTCGAATCTGTCCACAGGTTAACAGAGTCAATTCTGAAAGAGTCTTTAAAAATATTTACAATTCTTTTTGTAGTTTGGGCTAACAGCAAACAACCACAGAGTTCTAGCCGAGGAACACTGATTGTGCGCAACGGCGCAACCTTAGACTTGGAACAAATTAAATTAGTTGACACACTGTCATTATTATAAATTACTCTCAAATAAAGAGCACAACCATACGCCTTTATACTGGCATCAGAATACCCATGTATTTCTATTCGCTTCACATCATTCAAATTATCTATCAAACACCGCGAAATTTGTAGCTCTGACAAATCTAAAATATTTTTTGCAAATTTCAACCATTCATATTTCAACTCTTCGCTGAGACAATCATCCCAACCCAACTTTGACAGCCATAATTTCTGCATGAAAATTTTTGCATTCACTACAATCGGAGACACTAGACCCAAAACATCGTAAATTTGCGCAATGACAGCCAAAACATTTCTCTTAGTGATAGGAGTGATATCAATATTTTTAGGTAAAGACACAGAAAAACAATCCAACTTTGGATTCCAATAAATACCTAAAACTTTATTAGACATGCCCTCAGAAATTAAAAAATAGTTTTGGTAACTCAGAATCAGAACTAAACTTTTGCATAAACTGCTGAGAATTGGAACACCACTTATGAAGTGAAAACTTTCCCAAATTCAATAATTCAACTAATTGGTTTCGTAATTCATATAATTCATTCAAGGAATTCACGCTATACAGTGCATCATCAACATACATTTGACTTGTTAAAACATTCGCTGCAGTAGGAAATTTATGCTTATATATATTTGCCAATTCAGTGAGGCAACGAGTGGCAACGTATGGTGCGAAATTGGTTCCATAACTAACCGTCAAAAGTTCTATGCAAGAAAGTTCTTCACCAGGGCTTTTTCGCCATAAGATGTTCTGCAAAAAAGTATGGTCTGGATTAATCATAATTTGCCTGTACATCTTCTGGATGTCAGTAACAACTGCAAACCGGAACATACGGAACCTACACAGTATGTCGAAAAGCTCAGGCTGTACGACCATGCCTTTAAGACAGATATCATTCAATGAATATCCCGAGGTTGATTTCATTAATGCATCAAAAACTACCCTAAGACGAGTACTAGTTTTGTCATTTCGAATTATGCAATGATGCGGAATAAAATATTTATGTTCATTGTTTTTATTTTTAAGGTCCAGAGGAACATACCTTGCGTGACCCAACTTTATGTATTCGTCAATGAACTCAGAATATTGGCTAAATAGATCAGGATTTTGAATCAACCTTTTTTCAAGGGAATTAAAACGTTTTTTGGCCGATAAAAATGATTCTCCAAGCTTCATATTTCCATTTGAAGATTTCAAAGGGATGTCGACTTGAAATCTACCATTTTCAAGTAACTTGGTAGTATCTACAAAGATTTTTTCTGAAATTTCATCATCAGTAGACAATATATTATCCTTAGGAACCTCCTCAAGAGTCCAGAATTTTTGTAATAGATTATCAACTTGATCTGAACTGATAAATAATGACAACGGCTTAAACGGATCACAATTTGCAATGAAATTCGAAATTAACGAAGAAGGCAAATTTCCACCTATAACCCAACCTAGGTGTGTGTTTTGGAGGACTGGAAGTTCATTACCAAGGTTAATTAAACCAGGAATCAACAATGAAAAATACACCTCTGCTCCAAGAAGTAAATCAATATGTTGTGGATTGTAATATTTTGAATCTGCAAGGACAATATTGTTAGGAATTTCTAACTTGCTGGCTTCAATTGGAAATTGCGGCAACCTGCAACTACTGAAATCGGTAATTGAGCATGTAGCTTTAAAACTTTTATTTTTGTCAACAGTTGACTTAAATTCAATATCAATTGCTTCAGTGCATTGTGCTGCGCCAGAAACACCATTAATTTCAACATTTTTTCTATACGTTGGATACCTTAGTTGTTTTGCCAATTTCCGTGTCATAATAGATACTTGAGATCCATTGTCTAGGACTGCTCTAGCCGACAAAAAAGTTCCATCATTATTAATTACCTGTACGAAGGCAGTGGCTAATAAAACATGACAATTTTCACTACCGAAAAAACTAGATTTCGACTGCAATACAATGTTGTTTTCAGGACATACTGAACGTGAACTATGGGGACGCACTGTATGTGAGTTTTCTGAATTTTGATTTTGGCCACTTTGACCACTCACATTAGCTAAACCCGACGCGGACCCTGAACCAGAATTGTCAACATGACCCAACCTGTTCTCTTGAACATTTTGTCTAATATTTGCCGTTTGAAAGTTGTTTGAATTATTTTGATGTCTATTGTTTGTATGATTGTTATTGTACTTAGATGTACTATTATCTACATGTAACAGTGCATTATGAGCTTCTCCACACACGGGACAATTGTTAAAAGTACAATCTTTAACATGATGTGAATCAAAACATTGGAAGCACAAGTGGTTTGAAAAAATAAAGGATTACTGATGTGAAGTTAGCAGCCAAAAGTTAGCGGCCATTTTCCCGAAGATTACCGAACGACCAGTGGCGTCGGATACTAATTTAATTTGATCAATTTCAAATATTCCAGTGCACATCAGTTAGAAATAATTAATAATAAATAATAATATATTTTATTTTTATGAAAAACAAACAAATTGATATGGAAATGCAGTACCAAATATAATCGAATAAAATTATCACATTCTCCCGGTTTTTAGCTTTCCAGTCTTTGCTGCTTATCTACTTACCTTTAAAGTATAATTTTTCTTAAACACTACACACAGCAACACTTTTAAACTTGCAAGATAGAAACAAGACTAATTAAGCTGAACTTTAGAGTACAAAACACGCACTTGGATAGGGTCTTTTCATTTCTTATTTCTAGCTGTTATATTAAAATACTCGATTTCTCGAAAACTACACATAGTAACACTTTCAAATTTGTAGAGTAGAAAGGGGTTTAATAGAGCTAAAATTTAGTGTATCAAACATTTACTTGGAATGGGTCCTTCGATTTCTCTTTTTTGGTTGCTATCCTAAAATACTCGATTTCTCGAAAACTACACATAGTAACACTTTCAAATTTGTAGAGTAGAAAGGGGTTTAATAGAGCTAAAATTTAGTGTATCAAACATTTACTTGGAATGGGTCCTTCGATTTCTCTTTTTTGGCTGCTATCCTAAAATACTCGATTTCTCGAAAACTACACATAGTAACACTTCCAAATTTATAGAGTAGAAAGAGGTTTAATAGAGGTAAAATTTAGTGTATCAAACATTTACTTGGAATGGGTCCTTCGATTTCTCATTTCTGGCGGCTATCTTAAAATACTCGATTTCTCGAAAACTACACATAGTAACACTTTCAAATTTGTAGAGTAGAAAGGGGTTTAATAGAGCTAAAATTTAGTGTATCAAACATTTACTTGGAATGGGTCCTTCGATTTCTCTTTTTTGGTTGCTATCCTAAAATACTCGATTTCTCGAAAACTACACATAGTAACACTTCCAAATTTATAGAGTAGAAAGGGGTTTAATAGAGCTAAAATTTAGTGTATCAAACATTTACTTGGAATGGGTCCTTCGATTTCTCTTTTTTGGTTGCTATCCTAAAATACTCGATTTCTCGAAAACTACACATAGTAACACTTTCAAATTTGTAGAGTAGAAAGGGGTTTAATAGAGCTAAAATTTAGTGTATCAAACATTTACTTGGAATGGGACCTTCGATTTCTCTTTTTTGGCTGCTATCCTAAAATACTCGATTTCTCGAAAACTACACATAGTAACACTTCCAAATTTATAGAGTAGAAAGGGGTTTAATAGAGCTAAAATTTAGTATATCAAACATTTACTTGGAATGCGTCCTTCGATTTCTCTTTTTTGGCTGCTATCCTAAAATACTCGATTTCTCGAAAACTACACATAGTAACACTTCCAAATTTATAGAGTAGAAAGGGGTTTAATAGAGCTAAAATTTAGTGTATCAAACATTTACTTGGAATGGGTCCTCCGATTTCTCTTTTTTGGCTGCTATCCTAAAATACTCGATTTCTCGAAAACTACACATAGTAACACTTCCAAATTTATAGAGTAGAAAGGGGTTTAATAGAGCTAAAATTTAGTGTATCAAACATTTACTTGAAATGGGTCCTTCGATTTCTCTTTTTTGGCTGCTATCCTAAAATACTCGATTTCTCGAAAACTACACATAGTAACACTTCCAAATTTATAGAGTAGAAAGGGGTTTAATAGAGCTAAAATTTAGTGTATCAAACATTTACTTGGAATGGGTCCTTCGATTTCTCATTTCTGCCTGCTATCTTAAAATACTCGATTTCTCGAAAACTACACATAGTAACACTTTCAAATTTGTAGAGTAGAAAGGGGTTTAACAGAGCTAAAATTTAGTGTATCAAACATTTACTTGGAATGGGTCCTTCGATTTCTCTTTTTTGGTTGCTATCCTAAAATACTCGATTTCTCGAAAACTACACATAGTAACACTTCCAAATTTATAGAGTAGAAAGGGGTTTAATAGAGCTAAAATTTAGTGTATCAAACATTTACTTGGAATGGGTCCTTCGATTTCTCATTTCTGGCTGCTATCTTAAAATACTCGATTTCTCGAAAACTACACATGGTAACACTTTCAAATTT